>JBAMBQ010002133.1:1800000-2155329 GCA_037044495.1 Stegana nigrithorax
TGCTTCTAATTAATGTGTTCAAGAAGTCTTATTTAGTAATTCCAGTCATATATTGTATAATTTTTTGCATTTTAGACTTAATTGCAAAAGTCAAAGTGGCTGTTTGTTATTTATTTTATAAGATGATAGTAAAAAATTCTATTGAATTGTCTTGTGAATTTTTGATTTAATAATTAGTCAGAAAATACTTTTGCATCATTTATGGTTAAATTCTCATAATTACATAAATAACTAATTGTATATTGAAACAAAAGAAAGGTGTTTAAGTTTAATTTAATGGTCCGTTAAATCAAATAATTTGCCTTTTACCAATGATGCGAGGAATTTCCTCTAAAAAGGTATACTGACAACTCTCGCAGTGTTGCCTGTTATGGAAACAACTTCATAAAAAGTGTGAATACAGAAATGCAAAACACACAACCCTGGAAACGCAATATCTATTCTTGGTACATTTTCCTAAGGTAATCCGTCATTTTTGGCTGATTCGTAGTAACTTATGAAACATTTTTGTAAACATTTTTTATTTCAAAATTGTAAACTATTTTAGTGTGATAAAAATTGGCAGATTTTGTATAAAAAGGAATTATTTTCCGACCATTAAGTGCGACTGGTCTAATTTTTTGCTGAGCACATGACTATTTATCGATGTTTTTTTATATCAGGGCTACATTATTGGTAACTAGCAATTGCGTGCTGTAAAACATCCGAAATTTACCACACAACAAAAACAAAATAGACGCAAACCTCTTCGAGAGAGAATGAAAAGCAATATTTTCTCTAAAGGAGAGTTAAATGTCAGCTGTTTTTCACACGCACAGTGTCGGTGTGAGATGCAGTCGTTATGTATTTTAAAAATTTAATTTTCTAGCCAGAGAAGTCAAGAAGAAGATGAGTAGAATATAAACCTCTTGGCAACCGGTTAGAAGCAACGCTAGCCCACGGGTTGGTCGAGTGAAGCAGAAAGTAAAACACGATTTACAAAGAAAACTATTGAAAAAACGTACACAACTAAAGTTTATCACAGCGTTACAAAATTACACATTAAACATGTAATGAGAATTGTTAAAAAAGTATTTACAACAATAACAAACCCGTATCAAAAATTTAATGCTTTACAAAAGAATTATATATATGACGCAGTTTAAGAAAAAGTAGTGAAAAAAACAGCAACAATTCGTTTAGGACAGATGAAGTGCTCCAAGCAGGTGAAGCGACGGAATTTTTAAACTAATGGGTGCAAAGGAATCTAAGCAATCCTGTATTAGCTATGAAGACGCAGTTAAACGGGGTGAGCATAATTGTCTTTTGCCACTGTTCTTCACATTCCCTGAAAAAAGTGGATAAAACAGCAGCAAGCTCAGCAGCTTAATATTTATTTGAAATGACACAGGTGCAACTATAAATCGATTCAATTGCATATATATATATACATATATATATATTTACAAATTATTTCTATTTGTATTTTTAATGAGTTATGTACAATTTCGTCATTCATTTAATTTGCCTTGAACAATATCGCTGATTAGATTTTTATTTTATTTTATTTATTGTTACTTTTGAAGATAGCAGCTTAACTTTTACTCTTATTACGTCTTCCTTACAAAGTGGTAATTAACAGACTGTTGAAGGCCCGACTGACGTCACATTAGAAAATTAAAAGTCCAATAAGATACATATTTTTTTATTGAAATTTGTTCTGGTTTTTATTGCTTCAATAGTCAGTTATGCAGCAAATATTTCTGAAGTACCTGGAATTTTTGCGTTTTAATTTGCTGATAAGCAAAAAAAATTTGTTTTCGACAATGAGAATTTCTTAAAACGTGCTTTGGTGCAGTTTATAAAGGATTGTTAAGTAGTTAATAAGTGGAACAAAAAGACAGACATACATAATATACACTTCTTGTAGTAAAAAACGTCTATTACTATTTTTATTTTCTATATTATATTAATCTGAAGAGTTTTCTCGATAAGCACGCAAACATAATACTTGACGAATTTTAATAACTTAAGTAATGGGCCAAAAGTCAGTACACTTTATATCCCGAAAGTCATTCCGATGACAATCTCAAATGTGTTTCGAAATGAATGTATTTATTTAATTAAAATCGAAACTCGCTTTGTTCCAGTTGTTAATACAAATTTTGTTAAGTTACATAAGTTAGCTGACTTTAAACTAGTGTTAATTGTAGGAAATAAATGTTATTTCTATGATAGTTTGATTTTTTCTTTAACCCCCTATTAAACTCCTTTATAACGAAATGATTAGCCAGTCCAGCATCTTCGTTATAGAGGAGTCTGACTGTATTATTATTTTTTTTTTGTATGCATCATAGTTTCAAGTTATGCATTTATTTTCCATTGTAGTTTCCGATGCCGAACTGCGTCGCCTTAAAGATGCTTTTAAAAAATCCGCTGGCGTGGGACGACTTTACTTAAGTCGCAATGCATTTCAGCAGGATGTACTTTGTGAGGGTGTGCCATCCAATGTGACTGATTTATTGTATTCGGCGTGTGGCGGCACAACGCGTGGTATATCATTTAAGGATTTGCTATGCGGTTTAGTGCTTATAACGCGCGGGACAGAAGAGGAGAAGACAAAGTATACATTGTAATTACTGATTTAAAAATTTTATTTAATGTGGGTGCACTTATTTTTAGATTTCTTTGGAACCTATATTGCAACGATGCCGGCACCTATATTATCAAATCGGATTACGTTCGCGCCGTTAACTTGCATCCGTTTGAAACCGTTTCACTATTTTCTCAGAATGAGCGAATCAATTTCGAACAGTTTCAGGCGTGGATTGTGCGACATCGTCGCTCAACTGTACTGTCGAAATGGTTGCTATCTGATAAGTGTGTCTGTCTTACTTCAGAACTGGAGACGCCAACTTTCTACCAAAGTTTAGCCGGTGTCACTCATCTTGAGGAAAAAGACATTGGCGATTTGGAAAAGGAGTTTTGGCGATTAAAGAACACCTCACAAAATGGTCAGATTGACATTCAATTTCTCGGACCACTTATTAGTCCGCCAATACCAAAGAATGCGCTAACGGGTCTCTTTAATGCATTTGATGAAAATCGCGATGGTCATATCGATTTTAAAGAGCTCTGCTGCGGCGTAAGTGCAGCATGTCGTGGACCTAGAGTGGAACGCACACGTTGTAAGTAAAAACAATGTATTGTTTTTATAAGCTATAAGCAATGTTTAATAAGCAACAAACTATTAACGTTTTATATGTTTTTAGTCTGCTTCAAAATATTCGATGTCGATCGAGACGGTGTGCTAAGTCACATAGAAACACTGCAAATGATCAATGTGTTGCTCTTTGTTGCCAAAGAAAATCGGAACGCTAACCTTTACAAAGATCTCAGCAAACAGGATGTCATCACCGATTTGTTGGAGTTCGCGAAACAAAAATATAGCAGCCAATCTGATGATATAAGTAAAATTCAATCTGAATCACTTACGCGGGATAATGTCTCATTAACTGCAGAGGACTTCATGCTATGGAATGTCGAGTGCAGACTCAAGCTAATGCAGCCATTCCTAGATTTAATCTTTGAGGTTTGCCACATCGTTTTTGGCCTGTGGCCACAGTGCCGACACATGGAATATGATATTGGCATGTATAAATTAATAATTTAATCGATTTTTTTTTAATGTGAGAAATGAATTCAATTGCAGTGCGTGGTTGGCTTAAACGGGAGGAGAAGCGCCAGTATCGAATTGGTCAGTTTTGGTATTTAATATCACGTGATTGGTGGCTGTCATGGATACAGTACACACAGAATACTACTACTATTTGCGAATATTGCAAACATACAACAAGCCCACGCTGTTCTAATCTTGACAATGCCGGTATCGATGAGGCTTTAGTTTGTGATGAAAGTTTTAATTCAAACTCAGTAGATTCTGTTGGTGATGCGGCAACAATGACCACGGATACCTATTCACTGGGTTCTGCGAGTAGCGGCATTTCGACCGGTCGTCATTGTGGCCAGCGTCCACTGCCGATAGATAACACCAATCTGGTTTCTTCAAATCCATATAAAAATGTGCGTACATTGACGGGCGAAGGCGGTCACCTGAAACGAGACACTCCACTAGTACAAAATATTGACTTCGAGCTAGTGCCTAAATCATTGTGGAAGGCGTTGAACCGTTGGTATGGCGACAATTTACCATTGCCAAGACAAGTAAGTTTGGAATTCTGAAGCATAACGAACATTTAAAATTTGTGAAATCACTATCCACAGGTAATCCAACCAGCAAACTCCACTGAAGTTGAACTGGAACTCTACCCACTAAATATGCACATTCTTCTTCACCAAAACCAACAAGCAGGCACAAATATAAACAGTTGGGGTGCAATGTCTGGAGGTTATGGTGTTATGTCCACTGGTGGTAGCTATGCCGCCATATCTGCAAGTAGTGTACTTCAAACTCCGAAGCGCTACCTGGCATATACCGCAGCATTCAGTCGCCTAGCAACTGTGCGTCAAATATGTGAATTCCTCTGCGATCAACTACGCCTTAGACTTGAAGACATTCGACTGTGGCATATAGCTAGTGGATCTCTTGACAATAGTGCCATACTGCTTGAAGAAGAAACAATGTCACTGAACGAACTCCAAATTAAAGATAATGATCAATTATTGCTCGAAATACGCAATAAAGATCAAACATGGCCAGAAGAATTGGTCTCACTGACACTTAGTCAAAACACAACTGTTGGCGATCGCCGGTTGACACGTTCTTCTATTATGTCTCTACATGCACCTGGAGCTACTGGTTTACACAATTTAGGGAATACCTGCTTTATGAACGCTGCACTGCAGGTGCTGTTTAATACACAACCATTGGCACAGTATTTTCATCGGAATATGCATCTCTTTGAACTGAACACCTTAAATAAATTGGGGACACGAGGTCAATTGGCAACACGATATGCGGAGCTGTTAAAGGAAGTGTGGACTGCAACAGCGCGCTCCGTAGCACCGCTTAAACTGCGCTTTTGTGTTACTAAACATGCTCCCCAGTTTGCCGGCGGTGGTCAACACGATTCGCAGGAATTGCTTGAATGGTTTCTTGATGCACTGCATGAAGACCTTAATCGTGTAACAGAAAAACCATACAGTGAACTAAAAGATTCCAATGGTCGACCCGACAAAATTGTTGCAGCTGAAGCTTGGGCACAACATCATGCTCGAAATCAGTCAATAGTGATTGATCTTTTTTATGGTCAACTTAAATCTAAAGTTAGTTGCCTGAGTTGTGGCCATGAATCTGTTCGCTTTGATCCATTTAGTTTGCTTAGTTTACCGTTGCCTGTGGAAAACTACATTTACTTCGAAGTGCTAGGTGAGTTTTCTGAAGAATTGGGTAAATAATGAACCTTTCATAAGGTGAACTATATATATCAATTTCACTTCATTGCATTTCTAATATTTAAATTTTTGCAATTTCAATTTTTCTTTTTCAGTTGTGCTTCTTGATGGTACCGTACCTACAAAATACGGTTTACGTTTAAATTCAGAAGCTAGGTACATTGACCTAAAGCGCAAATTGGCAACTATATGCTATCTTAACCCCAACCTTATGCTGGTGTGCGAAATTTGGAATTCACAAATCCGGCAAATTTTGCCGGATGGAGACAAGGTTCGCGCAATCACTGCAAAGGAGTTATACATCTACCAATTGCCCGAAGACTCTAGCGAACGTTCACGTTCTAATTCAACACACAGCATGCATATAGAGCAAGGATTAAAGGATATACAACGAAGTTCCGGTAAGTGCTATTAAGTTATTGTACTGATTCGTTTGGTGATTATGATTGGTGCAATTGTTATTGCAGCTTTAACAGCACAAGATTCCCTAACCTCGCTCAGCACATTACAGACGCAGACGCCAAAAACATCTAACAATAATATAAATTTTCTCGATTCATCGTCACTCGATGAAAAGCCTGCTTTTCATATTCAACAGTATCCCATGTGTAATGGTATTGTCCAAACACATAACAATCATAATAACAATAATATTGATGATGAAGACGACACCGACGATCAAGTCGCATCGAAGGTAAGGCGGTGCTTTGGAAACACAATGTGCATGCCCCAGAATCTATTGTGCTTCAAGGTATGGCTTCTAAATAACAACATATTCGTATTTCATATTAGATTACATTCTGTCATTCAATTCAACAATCCATTTGTGTACTTTACGTGACTTGACGTAAATGATTGCCCAAAAAAAATCGAGTTCACTGATAAAAATTCTAGGGCCATTATTTCGGGGTTATAAGAATTTTCGAATAAGTGAATTAATCTCTGCTTCATGTTAATAAAATGTTTTCCATATATATTTAAATGCACGTATGAGTTACAGGAATTTTCAATAAAGTTAGAACAATATGCTTAAATTTGAATTATTTAAAAATCAAAGCAACAGAATATCGATTGCGAGAGTTAGATAATCAGTAAAAATAATTCCAAACCGAACAAAAAGTCATAGTCATCTAGCAAAAAATAACTTTTGGCACCCATATTTCCCTTTCGTCTGGCTTTGACCGTGAGCACTATCGTGTATAGCAGATGCATAAGACGGTGGGTCCAACGTCCTTTGAACAACATGAAAACATCTAGCACCAGCTCGATAATTTATTTAATATTTATGACAGAACCAAAATTCTTTGCCAAAAGATTACAAACTTCCTTTTCATATGCTGAATAAATTGAATAATCAATTAGCAGACAGTCACAGAAGCTCAAAATTATTCCATTCCTGTTTTCCATTTACCGAACACTAATGACCAATTTTAACGACTCCTTTGATGCCTTTGTGCCCTGTCCAACAATTTCCAGATGTGTTCTATACAGATTAAACATGATGAATAAAAGATCGTTACATTATGTTACATGTAATTTGCTTATTTTTTTATTTCTCATTCATTTGTTAAATTATAGGGTTAGCTTCTGTTTAAAAGAATATATAAACGACTATTAATGTTAATCAAGGAACTAATGAGTTTGTCTGAAGGCGAAAGAGATTTTATTTTGATTTTTTTTTCAAATCTTAATATAAAATACAAATATGTTAAATTAAAAGTTGCCTTTTTGCTGCGTGGTTTTGGAATTATTGAAATTACCTAAATACTAATATATTCACTTTTTCAATAATTATGTAGATATGCTGCTTTTCTAATTTTAATTAAGCGCAATTAGATATGTAAACTTTTTTTTTATATTGATAAGATTGAGACTAAACAAATGTGCGTCTCTTTCTTTATTATTGGCCTTTCATTTAATTTCTATCTTTCCAACGAAAAATTTTTATATTTTCCGATTTTATTTTTTTTAAACTTTGTGTCCACAAACCAGAATACCCACTCGTTTAAAAAAAAAAATAAAATAGTGCTTTTAAATTAATATTGAATAAAAAGCATTAAATTTTATTTTGTAGTGTTTGCTAAAGTTATCCTTTAATTTTTAAGTTTTTAATAGTTTAAACTTAAACTCGTTCTTGCAAATTCATTTATATAAAATAAAACCCATACATCTTTATTAATCAAATATATTCAATTAGCAATCGCCTAATTTGAGTCGCAGTCCAGAAAATACCTTTGTGAATGGCGCACAGAACCGCATCTCGTCCACAAAGCTTTTGCACACAGAGAGCACGTGTTCATCATCATTTACGACCAATAATTCGGAAGAAAATTCAATGGAAAGCTCAATGACGGATCCAATGCCACGGGACCTCACATCATTGCCACCAGTTAATTCTACTGATGCAAACGCAGCAATTGCGACGATTTCAAATGAAAATAGCTTTAATCAGATTATGTCACAACCAGAGAGTGCAAGCGCAAATCAAAGCAGTGGCGTCTTTTCACATGTGCCTCCAGAGCAGTATAAGCCAGGAAAATATTTAATAGCCGTTCACAGGAAAATTACCCGCCACGATAGTTATTTCCTATCTTATCACAAAACGCGTCCTAGCTTATTTGGTGTTCCACTTTTGATACCGAACTGTGATGGCGGTACACATAACGATTTGTATTGTGCTATTTGGTTGCAAGTCAGTCGTCTATTGAGCCCACTACCCGCGACAACTGATCAAGCAAATCATGCTGCAGACTGGTAAATTTAATTAAAATTTGTGATTAGCAGCTGTTTGTGAACGCTTTATTTAATATTAATATTATTTTTGTTATAACTTATTTTTTAGTGATGATAGTTTGGGCTACGATTTCCCTTTTACATTACGTGCTGTGAAAAGCGATGGCCTAACTTGTGCGCTCTGCCCTTGGTCCAATTTTTGCCACGGCTGTGAAATTCCGTGTAATAATGACTTTGTTCTACAAGGCTCACTTGTGACGAGTAAGTTTTTCTAAGTTTTATTACTGCAAAAACACAATAACATATTTGCATTTGCAGGCAACGCATCAACACCTAAAATGGCAAATAAATTCTCATCCCTACCAAATTTGGAAACGAAGAAGCCTCCAGAATACTCGTCTTCACTATCTTACTCGGCGGAAACAAAATATTTCGAGGATTTTACAATAGCTATAGATTGGGATCCAACAGCTTTGCATTTACGGTACCAGAGTACACTTGAGCGAGTATGTGTTTCTTTGTTGCGTTCATTAAGTTGAACGTGTTAATAAAGTTGTGTTGAATTTTTTACAGCTTTGGATTGATCACGAAACTATTTTCACTTGTCGTCAAGAGCAAATTGAACCAGTGGATTTAAATCATTGTTTACGCGCCTTCACGTCAGAAGAAAAATTGGAGCAATGGTATCATTGCAGCCATTGCAAAGGCAAAAAACCTGCCACAAAGAAATTACAAATATGGAAACTACCACCAATCTTGGTAATCAGAATCAAAACTAAGTTCAACGCATTTCTACAATTTTTTTCTTCTAGATCGTTCACTTGAAACGCTTTAATTGTGTCAATGGCAAATGGGTGAAGTCACAAAAAGTCGTACACTTTCCATTTGATGATTTCAATCCAACACCCTATCTAGCCTCTGTGCCGCAGGAGACAATATTACGCTACAAAGAATTACTAGAGTTAAAAGAATTGGAAAATAGTCCAATAACAGAAGCAGATGAAAAAATGTTTAACAACAGCAATGGTGAAGATGTTGAAACGTCTACAACAATGAACATGCAAACATCTCAGTTTACTTCTAAAAAGAAAGGTGTAAGCTTACCTCTAAACGACAAAAAAGTTTTAAGTTCAAAATCGACCAATTCGGCAAAACGACAAAGACTCATTTCAACCAGCCTAACAAAAACCCCAATTGTAGACGGTGAATTTGAAGACTATCATCAACACAAGCTTAAAAACGGCGAAGATAAATTAGATCCCAAATACAAACTATTTGCGGTCGTTGTAAGTACTGTCATTTTAAAATATAGTAATAGGAAAATAGTTCTAAGCCTTTGAGCTATTGAGCTAATCATGACGGTGATAATATAAGGTGCAGTAAAAAGAAATCCATTCTTTATGCGTGAAATTTAGATTACAAAAGCCACCTATTGAAAAAATATTGGATTTATTTTTATGCACACGTATGTTATCACGCAAGATCAGTTTTGAATCGATAATATTGCCAAAGAACTTTATGTTCTGCAAGGTGATGTATTTTATCAATTTCGGCTTCAATCGAAATTAAAATTAGGGAATTTTAGCTAATTGAACTTTGATTTTGTGTTTAATAAATGTACTTAGTCTTTACTAATTTTTGCAGTCACATTCCGGCATGTTGAATGGAGGCCATTACATATCTTATGCGGCCAATGCGAGCGGTTCGTGGTACTGTTATAATGACAGTTCATGTCGCGAAATATCCAATAAACCGAATATTGATCCAAGTGCCGCTTATCTGTTGTTTTATGAACGCAAAGGTTTAGACTATGAGCCATATTTTCCGAACGTTGAGGGTCGTACGGTGCCAAGTGCAAATTTGAATCTAGAAGTGTACGAGGCTGATAGTGAATTAAAGAAACTATGTACAATATCATAAGTTCATTGTGTATGGGAAAGGCAAAAGCCTTCAGGTGGCTTCACACGAAGTGGCAATTTGTCGAGGCAAAAAAACAAGTAAATTCGCAAGAGTTTATCAGCACATTTGATAGCTGTTATTTTGTTCGTCGGTAAATAAATTCAAAAATAATGGTTTATTACCAAAATTCTGATGTATGTATGTATTCTAAGTTAAACGAACTTAATCACGATGATAAGAAATTTCAATGATAAAAAAAAGCATACCGCATCCGCCAACACTGTTTTCGAAGGACTTCGAAATTTATATTTAATTTTATAGAGGTTTACTGTTTAAGTTGGTGGATCGCTCTTTTGGAACATTTGGCATAACTTCACATGTGATAACAAAAATTTTCAGAACTTGGGCAAATTTGCCTATGAATGTAAAGCCACCACATTTTAGCGAGTACACATGAATGCATTAACACCAATTTTATTGTCTGAGCTAACATACATGAATTATAATTGTTTATTTTTTATGTTATTGTGTTATTATTTTGATTTTTTTTTTTTTGTATAAATTTTTTCTGATTTTGTTCGATGTTGTTTTCATGTTAAGATTCAATTATAATTTTAGTCGAATTTAGTTCATATGTTGTTATAGTGATTTTCTAAGACCTAAGAGGTGTAATTTTCTGTAATTTGTTAATAATTTGATTGTTAACTATGATAATTAATGAAATGAAACAAAATTATTTAATTTGTAGTATATGCAAACTTCTCTATAACACATTCGACAGGGACTGACAAAAATTCGTTACGGAAAATTATAAATAACTTTGAATATAGTACTTTCTAATTTCCCTCTAAGGTTCGCCATTATTAGTCATCAATAACATTTTCTTTTCTTCGTAATTGAATTAATAATATAGTCCAAGAGTTAAAATTATTGGCATTGCCCATTATAACCATTCTTTCGCTTTTAAACTAACTAATAACTAAAACCTTTTGTTCAAAAGCAAGAAAATTTTGCTGCGACATTAAGAAAAAGCCATTTATGCCAAAGAAGTGATCATTTGTAAGCTTCTTATGTAGTTTTGAAGACTTTCCTATAGGCAATTGTAAATTTTTCTAAATAAAAAAAATTATACGTTTAAGAATAGTTCCGCGATGTCTTGTAAATAAATTTTGGTTATATAAAATTTAATTTCTGTTATTTTTTTTTTTTTTTATTAAAATACAATAAAACTCGATATAAAAAGCAGTGTTGGTGCAAAATCCGTTATAGAGAAGTGGTACTGTAATTGCAAATTTGTTTTGTTAAACTCAATGCTATGAATTTTTTTTTACTCCTTGTGGTAACTCAACTATAAATGTAATATCGCAAATATAGGTGATTATTTTTTGATTCCATATTCATTTAATGTAAATTATATGATTGTTGTTAGTATCGAACAAATCTTTGAAAGTAAAATTTAAAGCGAAAAATTGATATATAAATAAGGAGTCTATTCATACGTTTACTGATAATTTAAAGTTCGATGGTTTAAATTGCCAAAGAATGAAATAAAAATTAAAAACAATGAGAGATAAGTATTGGCGTTTATGAAATTTATTTTATGTAATATAGACCTTATTTAAAATGATTAAGTATTTAATATTTTATTTTGTATTCAAGCAATTATATATAAATAAACAAACCGTTTTACAGTAATTTTAATTTAAAATTTATAGAGAACTGGCGAAGAGGTTATAACTCTAAAAGGTATAACGCGTTTTCTTTATAAAGAACGAAAAACTTGAACAATTAAATTAAAACAATAAACTTCATGTTTGCAGTCTATCTAAACTTCAGGATTATCTTAATTTTCGCGCATATATAACTATATGTGTCGGGTATATTGCTGTCTGCAATATCTCCCCTTCGTCGAGAAGTTCCACCTGACTATACTCTCCACTCTTGCTTGATATCGTATCATTCCTACAATAACTAATACCGCGTCCTCAGAAACTTCTAACACGATGGTGCTCCGAAGTGTACCTTGATGAGCGGTTTGTCTCTGCGCGGGCTAGGCTCATGGTTGCAATTTTAATATGATTTAATGTACAGAAATCACATACGGCAAGAGCTCGGGACAAAAAACCAGAGCCGCTGTGTCACGCAGTAGGTATGAGTATATTGAACGATTTCATCTCTCAGACAGCAGAGAATCCGCTGCAAGTCACATAATGCATACAACTGTGCAAGTTGGTCGTAGGTATAAACTGTGATACAACAACTTGACAACCTGACCAATCTTCCGATCCCGTTTCATCTTATAGAAAATATTGTCAAACAAAATAGCAATCAAATAAAATTTTTCTTTATAATTCACAGCAACATTATATACATATATATTTTTTTAGGGGCACCAAAATTTTGCATTCTATTTACATAATTGTGTTATTTTATATATAAGCCTGAAGAATGACGACGACACAATAAGGAATAATTTTTATTACAAAAAAAGTTGTTGCATTGAGTTATCGCCATGAATCCAGGGTGTAAGTTTTGGCTGATTGTATATTCATAGGAGAGCAAATTACATTAAATTCAAATTCATTTTAACCATCTTATCATCTGTTTATTGTAAATACATTTGGAAAAGGTTCAAGACAGCTTCACCTGGAAATAAATTAGTTTCTTATATCAGTCGGCATATGAATTAGCAAAATATCAAAGAAATTATATACATACGCTTAATTATTTTCCATTAAAACACATTTCTACATATGGGACACGTTGATTTGCTACTAGTTGTAAACCACTTGTACTAAAATAAAATCATAGTTCAATCATTGGGATTTTTTAAGTCAGTTCTTTCGAAACTTACCAAACATGGTCCATGAAATTTCTTTCTGCACGTCTTACACGTAAGTTTCGGTAGTTGGCATGTATCTTGATGTATGACTGTATAGCACACATAACACTCCTCAACACCCTCAAATTTCTTGTCTAAGTTGTTCTTCCACAAGGTGAGACCATCAAAAATTGTACCATTCTGTGTTAAAACACTTATTTAAAAATTAATTTGAATAAAATCGGTTAGAAACAAACCTGATGTGTTAAAAATATTGTCAACTGCATGCCCACGTTACGCGATGACGAACGTCCACCGATTTGCTTGCCACACTCAACTTTTACTGCTCCCAATGGATAATTTTGGGCTAACGATATAACGAGTTCCATGCGTGCCTCATCAATTGAGTAAACAGCAAGAACCTCACGGGTTGAGGTGTGCACAGTGATCTATATACAAAAAAAAGAAAACTTAAAACTTAAGGCTTACTTGGTGTAAGTAGCAGCAAATTTACCTGCATATTTTCATGTTTTTCTTTTTTATTTGCAATTGCTTTTAACTCTTCATTGCAAATAAGAGCTGAAACGTAATGAGTCGTCAAATTATCTACAAAGTTTTTTTGTCTAGAAGGACTCGTATTCCACCACTTCCGCACGACTGCAGGCAATTTTCGCAACACTTCAGTATACAAATGACAGGCATAACGTTCTAAAGGCAGATTTTCATCTAAAAATTATAAAGTAAAAATGAACTTTTTGATAAAAAACAGAATAAAAATGTAATATCATATAATGATTAATTAATTGATTATGAGATTGATAAGATCAAAAAGAATAAAATACATATAGTTATATTTTTCAAATTGCCACCATGTATATTATTCTGCATTTTATAGAATTCAGATTATGGGAATATTAATTTTTTTCTTTATTTTTGCAATTTAATTTTTTGCGCCGTGCGAGGCGAGCAACAACGTTCAAGAAGCGAAACTCGCCAATAAAATTCACGAAAATTAATAATCTTTGGTTTATGTGTGGCAAGTAAAAACATTGACCTTTAAATTTTTTTTTTCTTATATATTACAGTGGTGTTAACTCTTAAGTTGAGTCAAAAACTGAGATGATCGTTTAAGATTTCCATAACTAGATTAAGAACTCTATTTCACAAAAAAACTATTAATAAATTACCTTTGAGTTGACTCCAACTGAGTTCTTTAAAAACATCGCAGCTCAAGACGTTTGCATTGTGATTTTTGAGAATGTCAACCGGCATTGCGCGAAACAGGAAATGTAAGAAATCCTGAAAGTATGATTTAACTTAGAATAACAAGATATGAAACAAGACAATTAAAGAAATAAAGCTTACAGCTTCGTATTTATTTTCGACCATCCAATTTGTGTAAACGGAGCGTAAGGCAACTGGCGATTTTGCACAGGCGTAAATAATACAGTCCCAGAGCATTAAAAAGCTTAGAACTTCATTCTTATCGATAGGTTCCAGTTCTTCTAGTTCGGTCAATTTGAAGCTAATATGATGTATGATTGTGAGATCAATGTTAAAGAATTTAATCAGATTCAAATTACTTACCTAAACTCATCAAGATATTTACGTATGGGTGAATCATAACGCGAGATAAAATCGTCAAATCTGTTAAGATAATGCCATTTAGTACTCTGAACTTGGCGTTCGAAAGTCTCACTTTTCCTATCGAAAATTTCGATATCATCAGCAACGAAGAATTTTGTAATCTGACGCAAGGCGTGCATAGAGCCAAACCGCACACAGTGCATATTGTTAGATAGATTCCGTAAAAAATAGTTGCAGAAACTATCCAAGGAAAGTTTTGTTGATGATTTACAGAACTAAAAAATATGTTCCAGTTAATAACAATTTAACACAATATACACAAGGCTACCGTGTAGAGAAAACTATAGTCGAAATGTTCCATAGTAATAAGTGTAATCTCTTCTATTAGGTACTCAAAACATGTGTAGCATTCATTAGAGGATTCTCGTTCATTAGTTAAATCATAAAATGATTTAAACAGCACAACATTGACTTCACGTGCAAACAGACTTTCCCATTCGTCAATGACATTTTTCATAAGATCCGTTGAGCTCTTCTGCTTTTCGACACGGATAAAATCGATAAGCGTTGAAAATAATCTACACACACTAGCAATAAAGAAAGCAGTCTGGAAATATATATTAAGTTAGTTGAAAAAATTATGCGAAACTAACACAAAACTACCTTCGGATTTTGGAAATTTTCAATGGACTTTGATATACTGAGCACCCACGCACTGACAGCAATGCGCACAGTGTCCCAATTTTTCATTGATAATTCATAAGGAAAACGTTGTAAAACTTCGTTAAGTAGGTTAATGAACTCAACAGTATTGATGACATCGACGTAGTTTTGTTTATGAATTTCACTGAAAATAAATAATGGAGCGGTACTTGAGGCTAATTTAAATAAATCCAATTGCATTTACTTACATATTAAATAGAAGCAAATCCTTTTGTACAGTTTGTTTTTCGGAGATTTCCGTGATAAACTGCAGTGCTGATGTTACAATATTTTTGTCTGATCTTTCATTCACTTCTCCATTAAAATTGTTTAAAATAAGAACACGAAACGCTGCCGCTTTTACCCAAGTCTGGTTTGGTTCTGTACGCATAATGGCGTTTGACAGTGTGATTGACTTTTGCTCTAATTTTGGCAAGAGGTACTAAAATGAAATTAAATAGTATAATTTAAAATATTGCCTATTGCGCTATCAATTGTATATTATTTTAAGAGTAATTCTTGCTAATACAAATAAATTCGCAGAGCCGCGATTATATTAAACTATTCATTTTCCAAACAAATCAATCTATAAATCAAATTCAAATAAAGAACATGTTTTTTTTTTATACGACTTACCTGTGCAACATGAATATATGATTTATACGCTTTTTGTGTAACTAGTATGTCTTCCAAATATTCATGTAATAATATGGTCGCGCTTTCCTCGTACTGAGCAAATTGCTCACAATGGACTAAATAGAGTAAAGAACGACATGCAGCTATGCTTGTTTCACTTAAAGCCGCTTGGAGTAAACGTTCTTTGATTTTTTCAACAACTGCGACAGTTTTGCTCATGAAGGTACGCGTCTTCTCGGATAAATAAAATGCAATGTCTTCAAACTCAAGTTCATTGCTAAATGACATATTAATTAGTTCATCACCTATGGTGGCAATGGTAATGTCCTGTTGCAGTTCGTTTAACAGTGACTCAGACCAATCTTTAATTATGTTCTCCTTGGGATCAACATTTTCTTCGGTTATTTCATCGTCAGATTCACTGGTCTGCTTTTGTGAATCACCAGAGTTCTCTTGGCAACCCAACAGTAATAATGTTGAGAAGTTGAGTGCTGTTCGTTTTAGTAGGCGTGACATATCATTGGGTATGTTTATCTGAGCTTCAGCGAATTCAACATCAATGGAAACTTTAGCTTTCAAACCTTCTAAATAAAGACAATATTCGTCCAGCTCTTGTACAGTTTTCGTTGTTTTTATTCTTGACGTAAGTATAGCTAATAGTGTTTGCTCAATGCGTGCCAAACGTTGATCTTCGTCTTTAATATGCTCGGTAGAGCACGTGACAAATTTTGCCATTGCCTCCGACATCGTATCAATTGTGGCAAAGGTAAACGGCACAGTTAGCATCTGTGTCTCAACAATTTCGGTACATTTCGTTAACATCTCATCATCAATGCAAATATCCTGGCTAGAAAGTGCATCTTGCCAGCATGTGGTGATTTCCCAGAGCGTGTCCTCTGATAAGTAATCATTAGGCGAGTTCAGAAGACTAAATTGGAACAGACGCGTAAAGATCTCGTTTTGTACCTTTTTTGAAGAATTGTTGTTGCTGCAAATGACTGGCATGATTTGCGATAAAAAACTACCGCATATATCAACTGCATTAGTAAGTTTTGTATGTGTCAGAGGTTCTGAAATAATCATGAGTATCTCATCAACTGTTGATGTATTAATAAGAATATCACCAGCTTCCCTTTGGAAGAAACACTTGTGCAATACATTTAATTTTTCCTTGTCATTATCAGCAACAGCTTCTTTGGCAATACGAATAATATTTCTGCTCGTTTCCGGATTTGCAAGCATTTCAAGTATTTTTGGTTCGATGCATAGTGGATATGAAAGCAAACGTTGCAACATTATGGTTTGTATGTGACCTTCCGTCAACTGAAAGTTAAATATGGAGAAAGAGAAACAGTAAGTTTATTATTTTATTTATACTCTATAATTGTCAAATTATGATATATGGGTATCAACACCATAAAAATCCGCGCGTACTTTTTTATTGACCCAATATTTCTGCAATTTGTTTTTAAGCCAGATAAAATTTGTGTGATTTGGACTATTCAGTTTGTACCCATCAATTTTTTGTAATTTATGTAGATTCGGAAACCGCAACACAAATTTGTTAAAAAATGATTAGAGTTAAAGAATAATATGGCATTAAATTGTAATGATAACAGACAAGTGAGCTATATTTCTAGCTTTAATAGAGAATTGCAATGTAAGTGTGTGTATCTTTGTATATGTACATTTGAAAATAGTAAAAATTATTACAAAACTAAACCGAAAAAGTGAACCATGTGATGATTGCAATTTAATAAGAAAGCAAATTTTTGCAATATGTTTCAGTTTAAAATAAGCATTATATTACGTAATTACTCACTTTTAAGATCGTAGTTTCGATAAAGTTAAAGCGCTCATCTTTATCCAATTGCTCTAGTATCTCAAATACGATACCAAGTATTGTCTCACAATCCTGCTCGTTTAACCCTTCGATTAAACTTATAAATTTACTCAATGTACCATATAAGCTGTCGTCTTTGGTGAGCTTCTTGTAAAATGGCTCGTCTAAGTACATTTTTGTTAATAGACGCACTTTTTTCACATAATATGAAGATTTCAGTTGGCCGAGTTTGATCAAAAAGAAGCGCGTTAATTGTATTACCAGATTTTTCAGTTCATTTTGTATAAATGAAGCACTTCCATTATTTGATGCCGATTTTTTGCCTTGGCATTCAATGACTTTGGATTTATTTTCCTCTGCTGACAACTCAAAATTCTCGGCAAATTTAACTTTTTGATCTTCGAGACTAGGATTGGCATTGTGCAAGTATTGAACCAGTTCCAGAACATGATCCAGAAAATCTTCAGTGATATCGGGGCTTTCCAGTTTCCTTGACACTAAATCTGACACACATGTCCAAAACATATTGAGCACCTCGACGTATAGAGAATTATTTCTAGTTTTCTCACGATCCCAAAAAGCAACGAGTGCTGATGTGTGCAGAAAAAAGTGCTTAGAAGTTGCACCGTTACTTTGAAGCAACGAGCAGACGGGATCTAAAAAGTTTTCTTCTACTAGTTTATGCACAAAAGTAATTAGCGTTGGTGTACTAGTTTCATTATTTAATTTTTGCAATAAAAAGCGAAAACACTCGAAGTACGTCTTGTTGATTATTGTTTTTTGTGAAGTTACTACTATAGGTTTCATGTCATCAAAGAACTTTTTGTAAAACTCATACAAATCTGTATCTTGCAGACTTTCCTGAGTTATTTTTGCGAAAAATGGAAGGATACTTGGACAGATTCCTTCAGCGTTTTGAGAAATACCATTACGTAGTAAGCCAGATAATTTCGGCAATAACATCTTTTTTATGTTTATTGATAAATACCTAGGAAATAAAAAAAACTTGATTTATTAAAATAAGTCTTGAGCGCAAGAACACTTACCAATCCTCATAACTTGATTGAAGTAATAAAATACAACCCCATACGTACGGCGCTGTTAATGGTTCAACTTCGTCAATGTTTTGGAAAGTTATTACAATCAGTTGTGACTTTTGATTTGTGACCACTTCGGCTAACACCTGACTTTGCAAAACTTGATAAAAGAACTCAAACCATGCAGCTCTGGAAATAAAAACCAATTAATAAAAAAAATATAATTTTTATAACCAACACTATTACCTGATTGCCGGTATATTGCTTTTAGCAAAACTTAAAAACTTTTGATTTGCCAACAATAATTTTATTCCAGCTACAATTTGACTCTGATCTGCAGCTGAAGCCGTGGATTTCACAAAAAATGAAAGCGTCTTTAAACTGGCGACAACAGTACGTTGATATTTTTGTTCAGTTTCCTCTGGCGTAAGTGTCTTTCCTAGAGACATTGTTGCAGGTGTATGAAAAGTAAGATTTCGTGTTGTGAACTCTAAAATCTCAGACTGGCAATGTATGAGCACTTCTTGAGTGCGATTGGGAGTAGTTGCGAACGTTTCAAGGAAACAATTGGTTGCTATACTAGCTGCGGGAGCGTAGTTGTCAAAGTGACTGGACAGCCAAATAGGCACTAGTAGTTTTAAATACGGCGCTGTATCACGTTTGCTTTTCGATACGAGTAATTGAAGAACGACTTGTGAAAGCTCACGTACAATATGTTCTGGATCATTGGCTAAATTTGCATAGTATTTCGGCCATAACGGAAGTATATTCTTGATGGTGTCCTTGTCAGAATCTTTTATAAGTTCAATAAAATCCTGCAGAGCTTTCTTTTTTGTCATGGGATCTTTTTTCGATAATTTCCGCAGTATTAATTGAAATTGTGAACTTATATTCGTATCAAAGGTGCCATCGAGCATTTGTTCAGCCCCTGCAAGCCCAGAAGCAAATGGCACGATTACACGATTCGAATGCGCTGAGAACCCAACAAATGTTGGCGCTGTTGTGCCAAGTAACTCGGCACTTCGGCTTGATGACGATGGCTGCAATTAGTGACGTATATGGAAAATTATGGCAATAACATCTATCAATGAAACTTACTTTTGCATTGTTTTTAGTACGAGGTGTTTGTTTTGTTTTGCCACCCATTTTCCACGTATAATTTTTATCCTAAATCAAAATTCTTTTAAATGAAAGGAATTGCGAAATACCCAGTTGTTTGTACGATGTTTTCTTTTTTAGTTTATCTCCCCGCGCTGTGTTTAACGATAGAGTTGCGACGGGTGGCTGAGTTCTTCTAAGAAGAAGCATTCCGAAGCATATGATGGCAAAACTGAGGACTAGCCAGAAGAGACCAAAGCTAATGCATGAGTGAGAAAGAGCAGTTAACGAGCTCTGCAAACTCTATTCCATTTCTTCAGTATTGAACAACGAAATTTCCCTTGTTGAGACCTGAGTCCCATGTAAATTTTAGTGTTGAACGACATTTCGTACCAATAAGAACAGCAAAACGGTTAAAGTTGAAATAATAATATAAGTTCATGTTCCAATTTTCATTAATGTTAATTTATTAAAAGTCACAAAAGCAGCTGATTTTGTTCTTTTTATGATTTAGAGATTACTGTGCTTCAGCCAACCGGCAGTCGGAAGTGCAGGAAGCGCTTGTGTGCGCACGACAACATAGATTAAAAAAAAAAAGTTAAGTGTGTGAAAAGTGAAAAATGTCGTATACATTCGGAATTGTCGGTTTCAGTTAGTAATAATGCTTAAGTAATGTAAATTCGAAAAGGCAAAAGATAAGCAAGCAAGTACGCATGCTTAAAATTACCATTTGTTCTTAGTATCTGTTTGATGGGCACTCGCTAAATCAGTGTTTGATTTTAAAAAGACTAGGACGAGGATCGGAAACAAATCTTAAAATTTTGTGAAGCTAGAGACTTCAGAGAAAAATTACGCATGAAATCGGTATATAAAATGATTCAATGTTTTTCCTTTGATCTCCGAAGACATTATCGCCTGTAACGCGTGCGCTGCAATGTGTAAAAAAAAATTATTTTATACGAAAAAAAATTTGTTTTCTTATCATTATTGTTGTTAGGTAAGTCCTTCAAATTAATTGTTGGTTTTATTTTTTGTATTTTTTATTTTTAAAAAAACAAACAAGTTGTTGAATTTTTTACTGAACTTAGCTTATCGCAGTACTAACTAGTAAAATTATAAGCAAATGAATAAACAACCAGGAAAACACAGAGCTCTTCATTACATGTAAGTTAGGATAATAACTTAGAGTGATGTTTTTAAGATTATTATATTAAAATTTTTTTCCAAATGAAACAGAGATGTTAAAATGGGTATCGTAGGAACAGTTTTCTTTAACATAGTTTTTGAGAATTTCTTTAGCTTTCAGTTTTGCACTTTCCCTTTGGGTTCAAGTTCCTCCTCTTCTTGCTCCTCATGTCAAGATACTTCCCAAACTGTTGACTCAACTGAACGTCGTGGTCGTCCTGCAACATCGACATGGGCATCCAGTCCATCACTTAGTCGACTGAATCGCCTTGTCCAACTACCCATGGCCGTAGTGTTAGAATTACGAGAACTCATATCGCGAAACAGGGTCATGAAGTCTTGAGTTTCCCCCTGAGCGCGTTTAATGCCATGCTGGTACTTAGCTTCCTTAGCAAGAAGCTGTTCGCGTTGCATTTGTGTTTTCACCTCAGCAGGTACATCGGGAATAATGAATTGCATTATGCCCGTTATAACGAAAACGACATGCTTAAAAAATGTAAAAATTACGTAATTAAATTTAAATATTTTAATCTGACATTAGGATTTACCTCAAAAACGACAACAAAAGCAAGTCTAGCCGCAAAAACATGCCAATAATGTGGGCTTAACCCATATGGCTCAAAGTGCTTGGGACCATTGCTGCAATTGTAATTAGTTCATGTCTTCAAATATATAAGATCTTGAAATTAAGATCGCTTACCGATAGCCTCTGTATTGACAAGTATCTGGATCACGTTCGCTGCTTGTAGCACCCCATTCTTCCTTATAGTCGGATGTATTAAAAACCGACAGAGAGTGTTCAATATAACCTTCTAAGGTATGTGTGTGTGAGTAGACGAACTTATAGACCATTCGGGGTATAAAGTCGCTCGTATATGCGATGACAAATGCATTAGAAACTACGGCAGTATAGGTAATTATGCGCAAAATCCCATACCAAGCACCAATATCTTCCACACGTTCGGCTAAGGGTCGTCTGGCTTGTGAAACCATTTTATATGCGTCAAGTCGTATTTCGGCAACATTGTTTAGCAATGCAAAGAGCGGCGCTAATGGAAAAGCAGCCACAAACAACGTAACAAACCCGTATTGCAAAACTAAATAAGGAAAATGTTTTTTTAGACTTAAAAGAGCGGAGTAGACTGTTTCACCTACTCATCTCGAGATATTCATCAAAAAGAGCTAACCGTCCTGGATCCTGCATATGATAGTCTTGTTCCCAAGCCATGTGTAGATGCGTTTCGTCTTTTGTAGCTTGCTTGTGCTTGCGTTGACGCCACCAATTCCAAAATTTTGGAAACAGGTACTCCATAAAGTTATTCCAGCATTGTTTACCGACCATTATAATGGCAAGCTGAATGCAAAGCTCTGACAAACAACCCGCCGGATCGCAGATATCATTTTTTAAGCGAAAAAACTCGCTACGTCGGGCTTGGTCATCACCTGGGTAGTCGAAGAAACGACCTTTAAAAAATGCGATGTAGATAAGTGATGAATAAAAGTTCATAAATTCAAAAAAGAATATCTTGAAAGTATAAGAATCTTCATATTCGGTGTGTGTTCGAGGATTTTCGAGGTTTGTTAACTTTATCGCCATACGATGATAAATCTTTAAAAAATAAACAAACAAACAATTTTACTTGTTGTTCAACGTTATGAGGAGTATGATATGTTGTACCCACTTACTCGTGTTAATATCATGATCACGACTAAATTAATAAGAGCTGCTGTCACAGTGGTAAATAATTTTGCATGCTCCTTAACAAAGAAACCACCACCGCCATATATTACAGATACCAAGGAGATGCGATAAATGATAGTACCCAATACCGCGGAAAGCACTACACATATCTTTAAAAGAAATAGGGTAAAATACATTTTAAAACTTTATTATTAATATGCACCATGAAGAGAACTGCGCTGCCTGTAATCATAAAACGCACGGCGCGACTCCAAGTACTCATATATGGTTCCTTTTCTCTGGTCACAGGATTCATGCGAAATGTATTCGCATTGGCTTCAAATTCCGGTCTATTTTCTTCATCCATTTCAACATTATGTAAATCCCATTCCCATATGAGTACCGATTGTTTACGTTTCCAAAGCTCGAGAAATGTCGTGGCTGTATATGTTTATATAGGCAATTATAGCAGAGTGTTGCTTTTACTAAGGCATTTGCTTACCCCAAAAAGACATAAAAATAGCGAAAAATACAGTTGATGGATTGTCAAAAAGATAAGTAAGTCTAGAGAATAAGCATGATTCTGAAAGTTGTTGGTAACTACAAGCCTTGTCACATAACGGACAGAGTGTTATATTCCCAGTGCCTAATTCATTACAGATTTCTTTGCTTGGCATATTGTCATCGGATTCAATCGTAGCTAATCCATAAATAAAGCAAATTGTACCAACTACAGCAGGGTAAACAAGCATCTCAGTATAAAATCCGAGCCAGCAAAAATATAGCGCTATTTTATCACCGAAGTATTTTCGTACTAGACAAAGGGGCTGTTTTTTGTACCACTGAGAGGGATGTGCCCATGTCTGATAAAGTGTTCGACGATCGAGTGTTTTTCCATTGGGGTGTGGGCGCTGGTACCGTCCTTCGTGAAGAGGAAAACATGCTAGGTATGTAGAGTCATTCATTAAACGTCGTATGCCGCAGCGATCGCTTTCATCAAAAGGTGTTCTTATTAGTACTTGCATCACCATAAGGGATCGTTGTGCGCTCGTATATGCGGTGGCGCGATCCTTGACTATGAACCTTTAAAATCGATGTAAACAATTTTTTAATGGTCAAGAAATTCAAAGGCAAACTAACAACTTACTGTTCTTCAGGATTTCCGTTAGCGGTAGCTGTTTTAAATGACGTTTCACTTTCAAGCATTGAGCTATCCAATTGAATCTTTTTTGTTAATCGGTGCCAGACACTTTTCATGAATTGAAAATTTCGCTTTATCGCGTTATCCTCTTCCTATTGAAATATGCAGTTTGTTTACGTATATGAGTTTTCAATATAACAATATTTCACTTGACCTACCCAGGATGGTTTAACAGAAATCGTTATAAAACGTTTAACAGGCAATTTGAGATTCATGACCTCTGCAAGTCGCATCTCCAAGCGCCACGGCAAATGAATTTTTAAAAAGAACGTCTTTTCATTGAATGACTGTGATTTATCTTCAAGTTCTATCTCGAGACCTTCTTTAATAAGATTTTCTAAAAAGCAACGACGGTAGTCACGGCGCCGAGCTTCTGCCTCAGTCATAACTCCAAGATTTTCTTCTTCCCAAGCTAGCACCATGTCAATTTTTCGACGGCCATCACGAAACATCAATGAGTCCGGATCAAGTCCCTCACGATCCTGTTTTTGGCGATTTTCATCGCCGCTCCCGTCGAGAATGCTACCTCGGTGACTCGTATTGCGGCTACTGTGATAGCTATAATCGATACTGCTCTCTGCAGTGGATGTCTTTGAACCTTTCCGTTCATCAGATACCAATTGATTATAAACAAATTGATCACCTAATATATTGGAATGTGATAAGCCTGCGTTTTCATTTGAATCACCAGGGCTGTCACGGAGGTAATCGTACTGCTGTCTAGATAATGATGGGCTTAAATTAAGGCCTAGACCTCGACACATTGCAGTGCCAGGAATATCTTCTTCAGATGCGCCTACAATCTTTGGACCGAAAGCTAGCGTTGGACTAGGCTCGGCAGACTCAGTTTCAAGATGTGTGGGTAACGGTATTGCTATTGAATTGGATTTCTGGTAATAGGCATTATTCGATCGCGTTACAGTAGAGTTCAGCCATTTTTCTGTAGAGGCAACTGGAGATGTAAGTACCAGATTAATGGGTTTTTGAGGATAAGGTGTCAGTGGTTTCGCCTCAATCTTCCGTTTATCAATTTTTTTTTTAAAGAAACTGTTTATATTTTCCGTTGATTTTGACAAATTTTGTTTATGTAATATCGATTCGATTAAATGGTTATCCTAATTGTTAATAATTATAAAAATGATTAAGGAAAAATAAACGAAAATTTTTACCACATAGCTTAAACGACGACTGGCCACAATTCCGCTATCCTGACTTAGTCTACGTGGTCTTAATTTATCCTGTGCATAATTAGTGCATAACATTCGCTCACTTTTTGCGGGACTTGATACGACCTCACGCCTTGTGCCATGTTGATGGTTCTGAGCATTTCGTAATGTCGGCACTGATAAAAATCCTTGTACCAAAAAAAAAGAAAAAAAATTCTGTGCAAGCCCAATAATTAATGTAATTTTTACAAAATACTTGAAATTTTAAATGTGGCAGTTTGCGTGTCCTGTTTAGCCTCGGTCTCATACATGGCACTTCTAATTAAATTCTCCCGAGAACTTGCTTCTGTAATGGGTGCCAAGCTTTCGTTGTCAATGAAGTCGATATTGTTTTGAAATAATGTTGTTTTTTTGTTTTCAATTGTGTTACTTTCCATGATATTTTATACTCGATTTGAATTATGATTGTTTCATATTGCCTAAAAATATATATATTAATCAAATATTTGAAACTGTATATGTAAGTCGAGTATAGTCAGTTTGTTTGATGCAATCGTTTTTCCGATTTTATGTGTTAACAACTGCACAACCTGAGTATTGTAATATTATAAATTATTAATGATTTTGGTTTTAATTTGGTGTTTTATGAACTCTTTTGGGAATGATATAATTCGAATTGTAAAAACATGGGAGCCCTAAAGAAAACTTTTTTTTTGCTGCGTCCATGTGGTTCTGCAAGTATTTATTTGAGATAAGTAATTCCTCGCCAATGAAGTGTCTAAATATTTTTTTTATTTCTTTAATTTTTTCCTTCCATTGATCAACCCAGGAGTATATTAAATCATTCACTTTTAGGTAAGTTGAATCCAGTCAACCTTTTAGTAGAGCAAATGTACAATGAACGGCACAGCACACTCTTCCAATAAGAATTTACACTTTAATCGTAATTTAAACATTGTTTCATTGCATTAATATATTACCTATGCTATAATGAACTTCTTACCCAGGACTAATTAATCCAAAAATTGTTAGTATGTGTTTTTTCAGCCAACCGTTCACATTATAGCTATATGTCATAGGTTGAATATCGAATATTTTTTTAGAGTCTTTCACGTCATTTTCTGCCTGTTATATGCGTATACACAATTTTAAAGTAACCTTTACCATTTTTTGGTACAGGGTACAAAAATAGAACCAGTGAATGGTGTACGATCAATTCTATTGTTGACCCAAACTGGGTCCACATAATTGACAAATGCTTGTATTCAAAACTTTTTGTAGTACAGTCTATAGTACACCACTAGATATCTTAATATATGCTTTGTTTGCTAAAGATACAATAAGAACATAAACCCAATATGATACATAACGATAACCGGAGCACAGAATATAGTAACCGCTGCACTACACTAACACCGAATCTATGGTTCCAAGATCATGCCCCACACTGGCTATAATTAATGTGTTTAGCGTTTTAGTCAACCATTGAAGGAAAAACACGACGCAGTAGTTTTGCATAATGACAAGATTCGATCATCGTTTAATACCCTTTTAGAAACACTCAAATGGGGAGTTTATAATTATTTACAAAAATTCTTTTCGGGCCTCAGTATTCACATGATGTGCTCTCAGTATTTTTTTTTTTAAAACATTTAAAATAATGATATTGTAAAACTACCGAATTTGAAAATTGAAAATCGTATTTATCGCGGAAGTTTTTGAGCCATTGCACAACCCGTATATTTCAAAAATATTAATTTTAATATTTATATGATTTTTAGATAAAAAGGAATTAATTAACACATATGCATGTCTTCATTTCCGGTCATGTTAAATTAGTTAAAGTTGAAGTTTAGGATCTGAAAATACTTGCTTTACATAAGATTAAAAAAAATTAAACAAATAAAAAACTTTTGTGCATTTATTCTATCTATTACGGTTAAGTACTCAATCGAATGAACAGTTGCATGAAATCCCAGGCAACGTCAGGACATGCGACTTAATTAGCTTGATTGAAGGATTATTGATTATAGTTAAGTTGTAAATCACAATCGATTATTGATTTACAATATTTTTAAATCTAGAAATAGGGCAATTTTGTTTTTATATTTATTAAAGTTTTGTGTCATTTAATAAAAACTTACAAAATTTGGCTTATTTCTTATAATTAGATTGTAATCTATTAAGGTTGAAGGTAAAAGCTAAGTTTATTCTTCAAACAGTTATTTTACAAATGTAATAATTTTTGATCAAAAATTCAAATACATTTTTTTTCGATTTAATTCACGTACGCTTCCGCCTATTCACTTATGTTTTATGTTTTCTTTTGAAGTTTTTTAACTTTTATGATTATGATAGAATTCACAATTAAAATAGTCGCTACCGTTAAACGTTCGACATTTTTCGTTTTGACTGGACTGTCTGAACACTCGCGCACGAATGACGCATCTAAGAGCCCACGACTAATATTATTGCATTTCCTTTGCAGGTGCTGCGAGTGTTTGCTTTTCAGTTACAGTAAGCTGTCCTAGTTATATTTGAAAAGTTATATTTATAACATAAAGCGTCAACATTAACTTTTTCCCTTACGCCCATGAGTATCACGAAGTATAAAACGGACGTCAACAATGCATATTATGAACTCTCAATCGTGTCGTATAACAGTTGTAAAATTTGGTTAGAAGTAATAATATCGGTAGGAAAAAAGGAAATTGAACAAGAAGGCTCATGAGTCTATTTTAAAAATTTTATTTTACTAATAATCGTCGATTACATAATTCCTTTTTCGATTTTGATTTCAAATTGACATTTTATTTGGCTTTAAGTTGGTCTATTTGTAAAAATCTTTTCCATTTATAGCATGCGGAAGGTATGGGTTCGGGTGTTGCTTTTGGTAAACAATTATTTCTATTTGATATACGTTAGCAGAGATTGCAGAGCGGTTGGAGTAAACAAGTTTGCCGTAAGGTCGAACTCCTGTAGATGGAAGAAGCATATAAGATCGCTTTACTAAAAAATACGGAGAATACGCTTAGATTTGAAATGCAATTGATCGAACATATCGCAAAGGTCATTATAAGTAAATATATGTATTGTCACTATGGCTGGCTGCGGATTTTTATCCACGAAATTGCTTTTATTACTACAAATTCCTGTTTACAATTCACAATTTTAATTATTATGCTTTGATTTGTTTGAATCCATGACATGATAGAATGATTCGATGTTTTTATATCGAATGGAAAAACTACACTCTTTTTAACTTAGTTTTTTAGACATTTCAGCAATAATTCTGTTTTTAAAAATTTTTATCTTGTTTTCAAAATAGAAAACTATAAACAATACTATAAAATATAAACTATTAACAATTTCTGTTTATTTATACTTTTTTAGGTTTTCACTTAAAGCTACTTTAATGACTAAAAAGGGAATAAAGGAATTTAAAATTAGCTTAATTTAGACTCTTACAATAGTGGACATATTTTTTGTATTTTTTAAATGAGTTTTCAATCCAATGATTGCAAGCCCCATTCGGATTATTGGGTTATTTTAATATTAATTGTAAATGTATCGCTTACAAACCTTTTTAACTCAATTGTTTTTTTTTTTTTTGCGTTAGTTTATCATACAGGACCTTAAAGAAATATGAAATCCAGTATAATAATTTAGTTTTATAGGGTCAAATAGGACTATATAAGATCTCCGCAGATACGTTTTGATGTCGTTATCTGTAGATTCTTTACAGTTCAGTCTTGTATCTGAACGAATAGTCTCCACAAAGAAAATTTCTATTGATCGCAGATACAAGAGTATGCCTTAGAAGTATAATAGTTGTCAAAGTAAATAATATGGCATTTAATAACCGGCACAATTGAAAACCACATTTGATGCAGTTCCAAGGTGTGATGTAACAGAATGCGCCAACTACTACAGATTCAAATTGGTGATTTCGGGATTGATGTATGATTTTGTGCTCTGGAAACTCTATTCTACTAAATAAGTGCTGAACAATGCAAAATCTTGTTTTCCCCCTCAACCCGCGATCGACTTTTTTGAGATGAGGTGATAACCCTAAATTCACCTACTACACCGGCTCTAAATAAAAAAAACCGCATATTTAGATTCTTGCAACACTATGTAACAGCTGGCTTTGCAGTAGACATCTGCGAAGGATTTTAGAACGAATAGGTTTTTTTGTAATATACCGAATTTCAAGTTGTGTATTGCAATGATTGCTTGTCATAGTTATAGGACGCATTTGTAAGGTATGTTTAAAGCAAAAACAGAAGTGTTGCAAGTTAAATTAATAAAGCCAACTAATATTAAAAGTGTGTCAGTCAAATATTTGTAAATTTAAATATGAACTAAATATGATATGCATTCCAGTGACAGTTTTTAATTAAGCATATATAGTTTATTGGCGTTTTGAATAAATTAAAATAAGTTAAATATTGAGAATTAGTGTTCTTCGTGGTTTAATGAGCATTTTTACCGGCTAGTTTGCATTCCTGCTCGTTGATTATGCTTTCAATTTAAACAAAAATTGTATACACGTACATTATATATATATGTATGTGTATATACTTATTAATATTTATTAATACAACTCAAGAAATGATGTGTGCGTGATTTTGTCGTAGTAAAAGCACTCTAGTCTCTATTGGGTTGGTGCTGAAAGCGAATCCCCGAATATTCTTAGTGTCTATACACCTCAATTACGCTAAATATTGGCCAAACTAAAAACAAACGTACTGTTCGACCAACCAATTACATTTAGTGTCTATCAAAAGCAGCTACTTGCTGTGACGTAGCAATATTTTGTGGGTCCCGTGTAGTTTTAATTTTTTTATATATACCAAAGCGCGTCTTATATAATTAATACAAATGCATTGATTTTTCAGCCGACTCCGAATTGAATTGCTTATCAATACGATATTTGGATTACCCACAAGTAAAAAATGGCACAGCCTGTTTACCAAAGTCATGTAAGTTTTAATTAAACTGAATTTCAAATGTCTCAATTATATTATACTGTTTTTATTTTTATAATCATTAGAATATAATTACAATGCAATTACAAAACTACTTTGAAAACTCTTTTTGAGTACTGTAACTCGAATAAACATGGCCAGTTTACATTTAAAAGTACAAACCCAGGTACATAAAAGAAGATTATTTGCAAATTTCGGAAATTTATAGTTTAGAATTAATCTAACACATTGTGTTGTGCAATAAGGCTCGAAAATGTACTGTTTCAACATACAGTATGTCACCAAACTATTTTGGTTTTTTATTTACAAGGTAGAAAAGTTGCATTTCATATTTCTCTAGAAATTCGCACCAATCATATTAGACGAACAAGATAACGTGGCACCAAAATTCTAAAATTTAAAGACTTCTATGTAACAGAGCTCTTTTTATTTGATTTTACACGCTTTTCTTGTAATATAATAATTAATAGAATATTAGTTGTAGCGCCTTTTTGTTACGCATATTAATAAAACATCGTATCGAGAAAAAAGTAAAGCATGTTGAGGGAATCCCCATAAATTGAAAAAAACAGACTTTTTTACTTTTAATCTGTATTACATTGAAATCTAAGCGCAACAACAGTAACTAACAGTAAAAAATCAAATGAAATATGCTAATTGTACATAACCGACCTACGCCAACAAACACTAGTTTTGTAGAGAAACTCTTTTACAACACTGGTCATACATCGATAACCCTTATTCGATTACTTGTTTTTCTGTGTTTGACTCTCAGTGGCGTATGCAGGCAGATGTATCTGAAAAAAAAGAAAAGTATTTGAAGCAAAAGAAAAAACTAGATTATCTTAAAGATAATCAAATGTACTTAAAAGATAACGCAAATATAACACCAAAAACATATACAATATGCATTCACTGTTTATGTGTTTTATTTTTCTGCTTATGCGAGACAACGAATAAATTACGAAAACGCAATCATTCATGATTTGTACTAAAAATATGGATGTAATAGGGAAAGAATATACATTCTGCGTTATTTGTCAAGCGCATAAGATCATCGCTCGAAGCGTTGTGGAAAGCCTTACAATGTTGCTAATATATTATTTGCGCTGAACGGTTTTTACAAATGCAATATGTACCGGTAATGTCAGTAGTGGCATATGCTTTTTCTACTTGGGCTACCTGATGTCGTGCTCAGAGCGCTTGAAAAAAGAGAGAACAACTTTTGCCGGTTTGTTAAAATATGAATATGATAAACAATAATAATCTAGACTACAAAAGTTGAATTATTTATTTGCAAATCAATGTAGCTGAAATTGTAAAATAGTATTTGTCTTCTATTTATGTACTTGTTTAGGGTGCGATAACAGCAATGAAATTTGTCAACCTGTCCAGCAAAAACATGTTTCTATTCAGCTTCATCGGTTTCTCTGTTTTCTCGGTCTCTTATCTTGGGCTCTCACTTGATTATATTTTGATTATTACGTTTTTGAATCTCCCTAAGCGGATATTTTTGCTTATCATCATTATAAATGTGCTCTTTGCATTTACTCTCTTTAAAATTGTTAGATTTTTTGCTTAGTAAAGCTGCTTTGCTTTTTTTTTCAACATAAAGTCATCGACTCGCCCAGTTGTTGGATTCGTTTTATTAATTTTTCATAAGTTTGCAGTGTGTGAATTATTTAAATTATAAAATTAGAATAATTTGTACATATTAGGAAAAATTTATATTTGAAAAATTTTCATTGTTTAGTGAAATGGTAGAATTTGACGTAAGTGTATTTTATTTATTTCTTTTTTTTTTTTGTGTCACTTTCACAACAGGTTGCGTTTTTTCTCTCAAGTACTGTGTAAACGTGTTATTCATTGTTCTAAACTATTAACATTGAACTTCGTGTTCACTTGGGAAATTTTAAACGCAGGTCAGGTTTTGTGTTCGTGATTGAAAATGAACTATTGATAACCCAGTCGAATCAACACTATTACCTCATTCACGGTAATTTTGTGTTTTTTTCCTTTAATTTTCTGTGTACTGTGTTCTTTGATTACCCAACTATAATATAAACCATGAGTTTAATTATGAAATTTATACGTAAACTGATTTTGCATAAAATTTATCCATATGCAGAGAGAAACTCTTCGAAAGCCGGCTGAAACGTCACTGCAGAAGCGCAGCAGACGCCGGATCAGCTGACGCCAAGTAAAAAAGCAGACTTGTGTTGCCAAGAGCGTATTTTCTTGTTTAAAAATTATAGCGCGAAACTAAATAATTCGGGTAATCCACTGTCAATCCTGAACGTTTACATTTATTAGAAATGCCTTGCAATGTTCTTTAAACAAACTAAAAAATTAAACTAATAAATTGATAAACTGCACAGCCAATTTAATATCCCTAAAGGTGTTCTCAAGAGAGAAATTAGATTGTGTTTGCATAAATGAGTATCACTTATTATTTCTTCCATGCAACTTAGAGAACATACCCCTACTACATGACCCATATTTTACAATTAATGAAATTTTATTTCATTTTTAAGTTAATACCTATTACTGTTGGCGTCATAAGCGTCGTAATTGGCGCTGTTATCCTGCATTACTTTATTAACAAAAAGCCAACTAAACCGAGACGTGAACCAAATAGAGCTGCACGATTGCGCACATTGATCGACGCCAATGACAAATATCAACTACCATTAATCGAAAAGGAAGTTTTAAGCCATGATACGCGACGTTTTCGTTTCGGCTTACCATCTAATCAGCACATACTTGGCCTGCCGGTTGGACAGCACATCCATTTGATCGCGACTATTAATAATGAGCTAGTCATTCGTCCATACACACCCATTTCATCTGACGATGATACTGGGTATGTAGATTTGATTGTGAAGGTTTACTTCAAGGACACACATCCCAAATTTCCATCTGGCGGCAAAATGACCCAGTACTTAGAACAAATGCAAATTGGTGACAAAATCTCCTTCCGTGGCCCTTCTGGTCGTTTACAATATCGAGGTGCAGGTACATTTTCGATAAAGAAATTGCGAAAAGATCCAGCCACAACAGTGACAGCCAAGCATGTAAATATGATTGCTGGCGGAAGTGGTATAACGCCCATGCTGCAATTGATACGCGAGATTCTTAAGCACAGTGAAAAGGACAATACTCAATTGGCATTGCTGTTTGCCAATCAGGTATGTAAATAAAGAAACTGCATTTAGAATGGCAAACAAGTTTGAAACCATAATTTTTTTTTTTTAAATAGACCGAAAATGATATTTTGCTCCGTAATGAACTCGACGAATTGGCAAAAGCTCATCCCGATCAATTGAAGGTTTGGTACACTGTCGATAAAGCCGCAGAAGGTAAGTCAATGCCCTTAGACTTATATATTGGGTGATGTAAAAAGTATTAGCAAAGATTATGAAGATTCTATTATTTTAAATGTAAATGTAGATGTTTATTGCATTTTTGATTATGCTGTTTGGACTTTATATGTTCATATTTATAAATTCATTATAAAGTCAAATGTCATCTATTATGTTTTACTATTTTGTATTGTGTCCTATTTTAAAACATGCTGCACTCAAACGGATAACACGCTCTACGCGTTTCATAGCTTGGCCATACAATACTGGCTATATCAACGAAGAGATGATGCGAGAGCATCTTTACCCACCAAGCGGCCAGACATTGTGTCTGCTGTGTGGGCCGCCTCCAATGGTAAACTATACGTGCAATCCGGCGCTTGAACGTCTGGGTTACGCCGCCGAATTACGTTTTAGCTATTAGAATCGCTATATGTAGACTATAAATAAAGTGTAATTTGTTGCTTATTTATATTTGAACTAAAAACGCTTTGGTGTGGAAGAATGTGTCATATCAGGTACATGCTCCAATATATTCGTCTGAATGTTCTTTTTATTGTTTTATTCTTTAAAAATCTAGAAAACTTAAACAAATAATTTTTTATTTTTTTTTTTTCTGAAGGTTGGAATTACAGCGTGGGATTCGTTAATGAGGAAATGATTGCTGATCACCTTTTTCCCGCTAATGAGGACACAATTGTGTTAATGTGTGGTCCTCCACCAATGATTAATTTTGCTTGCAATCCAGCATTGGATAAACTCGGTTTCCATCCGGATACTCGTTTTGCTTACTAAACTAATTTCTTTGACAACTCGAGCTTGGTTAATATCATCATTTTTATTAAGGTTTTCATTTAATTCTTTGCAATTGACTATTAAAATGATTAATGATATATAATGTACAAAAAAAAACAAAAAAATGAAACGAGAAGAAAAATACAAATGTTACACAAAATTTACATTTACACTTATTTGGAATTCAAATTCAAAGGATTCAGCTACAGGAAGCTGGTTACTTCAGCCACAAACACTCGAGCGTAAAAACACGTACTCTCAAACCTTTTATTCTTAGTCCGAGATGTTCGATTAAATTTTTAAAAACGTTAAATATTAATACGACACAAGGACACCTTATAAAGTAGATTTCAGCTAGAGATTTAGTTTTTATTAAATCCCAGTTTTCTGCTACTGCTATCCTTGTAAAAAGTATGAGTCAACATTGAGCAGTAGTCATCGACTGATATGAAGCATACAAAATCTACAAAAAAAATAAAACTAAATCCAAACCTGCAATCTTAATAATAACTGAATAATTTGATGATGTGTACCGGCAATTGGATCAAATACTAACTGAATATTAACTGAACCATTTTTAGGTAATTGAAAGTAAATGACCTTTCGTGGGTATAATTTTAAATCCCTGCATATACAAAAACCAGAAAATTTTCTTTTTTCGTTATATCAAATATGACGTTTTAGCGCACCAACATGAAAAAAATTTAAATTAAAGCATTTATGTTCACGTAAAATTTGGATTTTGAACTTCCGAGGATTCAAACCATAGACTTAACGACGTATAGTAAAAACTATTTAAAACTAAGACCAGTTGCGGTTCTCATGTTTCCTCGATGTTTTGAATTGTACTCTCAGTACGTACACTCTCAAGCATGTACTCTTCCGGATACTTAAGGTATTCTGAAGCATTATCTTCGTAGTCTATAGGCATGTCCTCGTCTTCCTCACATTCGATTTCTGAAGCCGATATGTAATCGGAAACTGGCACAAAAGTGTCTGGACGTTGCACGTGCATTTCTTTGCGTTGAGGCGCAGCTGGTGGCGTCAGGTGTATATTCAGATTTAATATGAACTTATTTATCCACACTGTTATATTGTTGGCCAGTATACGCTGGTATTCACGCAGATTGCTCGTTGTGTAAAATTCTTGTCCTAGAATAATGTACAATTTGCTAAATATGGCTTAAAAGAATAAATAATATGTTTTTATTACCAGTAAAGTCCTTGATGCGTTCAAGTATGACCGCGCACAGTGGAGAGCTTTCATCTATAATAAATTGATCGTTTAATAAGAAGTCCTTCATTTCTTCGAAAAGCACGCAAACAATTTTACGTATCTGCTTGCGTTGCTTCTGAAGGATGCGTTTGCGCAGTTTGCGACAGTGCCGGCGATGCATCTGCTTCGCGACACGTTTTCGACGCTGTTCCTCTTCTATACTCTCAAGTGCCTTTTCCAAAGATGTCACATCGACGCTATTCGGTGGTTTGGGCACAAGCTGTTGCTTTAAGGCTTTTGCTTGTCGCTCTGGCAAAAAGTTTTTGAACTTGCGCAAAGTCTCCTTGACGCGGCTCGCACCTGGAGCGGCAAGTCTTTCAACACGCGCTGTGCAATTTGGTAATATTATCTTTTTATACATGCACACCGGATTTCGAGGAGGACGTTTTCCTGCAGGTTCCTTTTTAGGTGTAGCTAAATGGCATATATGCTCTTCCTTAGTCAATACATCCCGATCGATTATTATCTGTCCCGTGTGTTGGCAATGAGCGTGGGTTACATTTTGCGAAGGGCAGATGCATTGGAATTTGTAGGTGTATAAAAGCTTAGCCGGTCGGGATTTTGCCAATGGTTTGATTGGTTTACATTTTGTATTGCGGGCCTGCAATAGAGCTAAGCGCGCGTTTAACTCATCTGCAACGGTTGGACCTTCTTGTAGTTGTTCTTCAGACTTCTTTGGTGGAATTTCGAATGGTATATTATTGAAATTTAATGGTTCCATTGCTAGCTAATTAATTTTAAAATTATTTTTTTGATATTGTAAAGTTTTAAAATTAACTTTATAGATTCAACCGGATATTTTTCCGAAATAAACGAATGACAGCTTCGACAGGAAATAAGCTGATAACTAGATTAAAAAATACAACTTTTTAAAAGTGATACATTTTTAATGGTAATTCGTTTAAACACTTTTAAGGTGTAGTCTGATTTTATGTTTTATTAATACATCATCATAACGGTGCTTATCTTGTCATATAGAGTATTTGATGTTTGTTAAAAACCGGTGTGCTTCTTAATGGGTATCGACATACCATAAGTATATTGAATATTATTGCTTCTAAATTTGAATATATTTTGGTAAGGAGAAAAATGTAATATTTTATAATAAGTACTTACACCTAAGATATGTCGATTCATTTTACATAGCCAAGCGAAGAATAAACATTGTTATTATAAATATGAGCAGCAAAGTTACCAGGGTAAGTCGAAAAATTTCCAAGGCCGACATGGTAAAAATAATTCTCCAATCTTTTATTTCGCTTGTACAAATGAGTCTCACTTAGTTAGTTAGATTATTTGCTTATAGTTTGCTGTGTTCATTTGAATCATTTTTGAGAAAATTTTCATAGATCCGTTGAAAAGGTTTGAGGATAACGTTTAAATGTCATTGCTTTACATTTTCAAAATTACATTGACTTAAATAAAACGTTTTTTTTTTTTTTGCGGCAATTTCTCAACTTTTTTTAGCCAAGTTTTCTTGCGATCACATGTACGAAGTTTGATTATTTCTTTATTGGAAAATCATTAATTACATTTCATATTGATATTTGCGCTAAAATCAACTTAAAGTTATTTTTTATTTAACATTCTTGGACGACTGCTTACATTGTCATTCGTAATCCTTTTAATTAAAAGTTCCTCAAGACTTTTTTGATTTGGCTTTTCCTCCAATCATAGCAGACTTTTTTTGTCCGTTTTTTTTCCCCTTATTAATAACATTTGCGATTATTTTTGGTTTAGGGACTTTGGTCTCAACACGAACATATAAATCATAGTTGAAGTCGGTACAAGTTTTACCTGTCAGAGAAAATTAAAATTAATTAATTTTTTAAAATAGGAAGTAAACTCAATCGAATAGTTTCCAATTACCATAACACATTTCTTCGCCGCACTCCGAACAAGTTATTAGTCGCGTCTCCACAATGCCCGACTTGTTTTTAATTTTCTTTATACAGTTGTTCAGCAACGCTTCCCTTCTAGTGCGAGCTTCCGTCTTAAGCTGAAGCTTACCCATTTCTACCATGCGTCCAAAGAATTCCTCTTCTATTTTTGATTTTGGCCGAAGAGTCGTAAGCATTTTCCAGTCAATGGGGACTGCGCATAGCTCGATGAGAACCAGTTCCTTCATTTCATTCGGCACTGAGTCAGCATAAGTATACACGGGCTCACGTTCCCCTTTGGACTTAATTAATTTTCTCATTTCCTTTTTGGACATTTTGAAAGAAAAATCTTTGTCTTTAATTTTAATCTCTTCAGCTCTAACTTTGATTGGTCGCATTTTATAATCTGGGACTTTTTCCATTAAACGCTTAAAGTCTTCCTTGGACTGAACGATACTTCGGCTTAAATCTAAAACCGGTACCACCGTTTTTCTTTTAGCCAAGAGGTCTTCTAGTTTGCTCATGACTTTAGTTAATAATTTTTTAAATTTCCTATTAATAAACTAGAATTTCTTTAATTCACACGTCTTAGCAAATTTTATCGATTAAATATAATCTTCTTCCTTAGAAACGGGTAACAAACTGTGAGAGCCTGAAAAAAATTTAAACATGTATGCCCGTTAACTGTGGATGTGGCGTGTTGGATAAGCTTCTTGGTTTGCATTATTAACATCTGATGTAGGCAATTTTGAATAATAGAATATATTTTAAAAATACAATTGAAAAAAAAACCACTGCGTTCTGTATTTAATTGAAATCTTGCACAAATTTTGGGGCACCCTATATTTAATACAAATGTTTTTGTGGTTAGCTGGTTGTTTGAGTTTTCAGAAACTTACCTTAAAAATTCACAAAAAAAAGTTGCATTTTATTTGTACAGATTTGTCAATTTTGTACGCCATTAAAGAATGATAATTTTCTTATTTTACATTTACCTAGCTTTCCGGACTATTGTATACCTACCAACATTTGCATGGAGACCAACCCTCTCCAATCTCACATTCACATTACTGCAATGTTGGATAATTAAATTCCCATAGCATTCTTTTTTTATTAATCATTTTTATTTTTGTTTAACTATACATTCAGTTTATTTGTTACAACTTATAAGTATGTTATTTCAATTTTGTATATACTCTGGTGTTAAATTCTTTTTATGCGTGTTATTTTTATTGTGTATCTTAAAGTTTGCCAGTTTAAAGTGACTAGTTTTTGAAGTTAAAACATATAATAATTTTAAATTTATATTGTTTTATAAATATAGTTTATTTATATAAATTTGTATTTATTATTTGAGTTGTAGTTATACGCACATGAATATATAAATGTATATTTGTTAAATATATATTTGTGTATGCTTCTTTTATAATTTCAAAAAATAAAGATACATCGCAATAACGTTAAAAGTTTCATGACTATGGACATTTCGTTATTCTTTACATAAACGAATCCTTTATATTTTAAAGTTCTTGTAATTTTTTTGTTTAATAAAACTTGAACATTTGCAATTTTGCTTAACAGTTTCCGCATAAGGTCATTAAAGTTCTCCATAACATAACATTTTTTTTCTTATTATATATATACATACATACATAAAAATAAATAAGGTGCTTTGCATAATTATACGAAAGTAATTATTTTTAATGTGTCATTTTAGATAAGTTTATAATAATAAAAATTTTAAGTTTTTATTTGGATTAAGTTTTTCCTCTATTGTCGTGTAGGAATGGAAGAAGACTATTTTTATTATATCCATATATGTAAGTTTTTGTTGCTCTCGCATTTATAATACACATTATGTAATACAAACAGTTTTATATGTATATATAAGTTAAAACTTTTCAGCGAGTCTTTAAAAATTTAAGTAACGCCAATTCGTGACGTCAAATCGAGCGCTCGTCGAGCCTTCGTTAAGGCTCTTGGTATATGTTTCGTGTCTTAAAGTCGACCAATTTTAGAATTTTGGTTAACACTGAAACCAGGGCTGATATAAAAACAATCCTGCCCTTCTCTTTACCAATTAAATGAAATATATTTTATTTACACAGTTTATTTTTGCACGTTTTCGTTGCTATCGTATAATTATGTTAAAGCTGATACTAACAATTTAAGGGAATTTGCCCAGAATTTTTTTTTTTTTTTTTTAATCAAGCAACTGTAGTTTAACACTTATTACCTCTTAAACTCTCATTTATTTATTTATTTATTTTTTTTTTAAGTTTATAAGTTACCCGATTAGCTTAGACAAATGTATATATTATTTTAGGGAAGTATAATTATGTAAAGCATCTTATGTAAGTACAATTTTTTACAGAAATTGTCTGGTTAAAGTTTCATAAAGTAGTGCTTTTGAAAATTCTTTAAAAATGTTTAATTTGAGGTACATCAGCATAGTTTTACTTATACACATTTTTAGTATATATGGATAACACTTTTCCTTGGTTATTTTAGTTTTTTTTTTTTTTGTCTTGTTTGTTTTTAGATATATGCATGTACTTACAAATGTGAATCAATTTAATTTCAATTATGAGCAATCAATTGTATTTATTACACCTATAGAAAAAAAAAAAAAAAACATTGAGAAAATGTTCTTACTTATGTATACGCAACATGCAAACAAAATTGAAAAAAAAGAAGCTGTATATTGATAACAATTTTTCAATGATCATAAGTTTTAAATATCCGGAACAATATCCAGTGTATCGTTGTTTGTGTAGATTTTATAAATGCATCTTAGACTAAGTACTAGTTTCAGAGAGAAGTTTTCTCAATTTCTTTAAATGAATTTTTTTTTAAATGCCAGTCAAATGCGGAAGACAGTCTAAAATATGCCATTAATATTAGACTTTAACATTTAATTTAGAATATTGAACTTAGCTTTGTAAGCACACTAATATGCCACGCATTTTTTAAGGTTGGTCATATTTTTCATTTTGTTAAGAAAAATTCAGCAAACATATTTAAAACTTCCTTACAGACACACACTTAACCCCCAGACGACGCTGAACATATTGTCCACTGTCAAGTTTCGAATAAAAACTTGGAATTTCGAAAAGGTCGCCGACACAGCACAATATATGAACATCACTTGAAGCGTATTGTGAAGGAAGAAGGGTTGTGCGAAGGCATGTTCGCGAGTATGTACTCAAGAAATATGATTGACGATCCTTTGAATATAAATAAAATTATGAATATATTTATTTTGTATTTTGGAAATGAACAAAAAAGAAACTCACTCACACTTAAGGTCGTGGCAGTTGACATTGTTGGGTAACGCAGTTGAGTATCCCTGCCATTAAAATGTCAACTGAAATCCTTCACTTTGTCTTGATTTGACATTTTATGTATAGATAGGATGTCAATAAGAAATTAAATTCTATGAGAACAGTTTTAAATACAATTGATTTGTGATTTTATTCACATGGTGTTTGCAAAGCTACTTTTTTGTATGTCTCTCAGCAGTTTGGTAGCTTGCAGGATTTATGAAAAAATTAAGCTTTCATTTTTCTTGACTTTGATTAAAATGTGCTACACATTTTACATCAATTTCGTTAAATTTTCCAATTAATAAGTACGTTACTCAAATATTTATAATAGTATATAGTATGCGTGTATTTGTATATCTATTTCTAAAAAGTATTGAAAATATCCTTTAGTTTGGAACATAGTAAATTTGTTAAATTTGTAGTTGATTTTCTCGTTGTATAAAGTATATTATTTAGTTCTAAAAACGATTGAAAAATATAAATTGAAAATTATTTGCATGTAGGCTAAATTCCCGCTCAAGTAACTGGAAATCGTCAATAAAAAATAAATCTTATCTTTGTCCCTTTTTTTTTTTTTTGAATGTACACTTACGTTACATATAATAGTAAAAAAAAGTTCCGTTTGTTACATTGATACTTAGTTAAGTACAAGAGTTTTATGACTATATAGTAACCAATAACTTTCGTCGATTACTTAGATCGTTATCGAGTTCCAGCAGTACAATTGTTATTTACGACAGTGATAATAGCAAAATGAAAGCATATTGCGTTTTTGTGAGTAAATGTATAAAAATTTGGCAAAGCGTTTATTTTATTGATTGCGATTAGCATACTCATTCATAATATACATAAGATTATCATGTCTTCTAAATGACTTCTAGATGTTTAACGGATTTGCGGCTCTTTCACTCTTGCTACCAAAGCGTGAATCCGTAACAGGTGAATCAAAAGGAACTGAAAAACATATTCTCCCAATAATGTTCGCATTTTATTGGCCTAACTTGTGTGAATATGAAATTTCTAGCAATATTTAATTATGATGAACTAAATATGATGATTTCAACACAATAAAAATATAAAAGTTTATTTTTTCATAAAATTATAATAAATACTTTGATTTAATATATATAAATTATATAAATACGTTTCATGTTATTGATCACATTAAGGCATATGCATGTTCCAATGTTTTCTCCCCGAAGATTGACATGAATGTCTTTTTTAAAAATAGTTTTTAATATACACTCAATGCTCGCAGACATTACACAAAACATTTCATTTGCAGATAAGCATTAATTAATTTATTTATTAAAATTTTTCTTGTGATTTTTTCGATCAAATCTGCATATTATTATTAACTTTACATACCGAAAATACAATTTCTCTTTAGATATTTTTTATTATTTCGGATATATTAAAAAACATTTTTATCGTTATTTTATTAACGTACGTAATGCCACATAGCAGTTGGCTTACGTGCATTATTAATCATGTCGTGCCAATGTTGGCAGCCTGTGCCTGTTTCTTGTGGGCCAAGGCCACAGCTGCCGATTTCAATGGCCTCACTGCCGGTGCCAACAACGTAAATCTTACAAAAACAAAAAGCATAATTAGAATAAAATAGTTAGTTAGTTATTTACAACAACATATAAAAAATATACGAGTTTCTTCGCTGCACAGAGATTTATAAGATCAGGTTATGTCTTTTGTGTGCGTGTTTGAGCATTAAATTTTATTCACAAAAGCTTTACTCACCTCAATGGCGGCATTGTGCAAATAGTTTGATTGAAGATTGAAAGTAAATGCCTCATTCCAAATGGGATTGGTTGGATCGTCCGACTTGGTGACGCTTGTTTTCTTCTTTTTGACTCGCTTGCCATTTTGTATTAGGTAAATCTGTGAAGTGCATCTCTTCTGAATATGTAAACATAATTTTGTTTTTTTTTGTATTCTTACCTTAACAAAAGGTTCTTGTACAGCATCTAAATTGCGTGCTTTCATGATCACCACAGTCAGACGCTCAGCCTGTGGCAAATAATTTAACGAACAAAGCAATTCTGGACGATCCTCTTGTGGTTTTTTAGTGCGTAGAATATCACCCCAGATCTGTGAAGAATAATTGAAAAAATATTCAAATCGACGGCTTTTTAGTTGTTTTTACAGTGTCTAAAAAAAATTCTTCATGCTATGGACAATATTGTATGAACCAAAGTGTATAGATAGTGAGATTATTTAATTACTTTAGTCTCCTTAAAGGGCTCTTAATTCCAAAGGTACTATTTGATATCCAGCTGACTAAAGTCACGCAATTAAAGATCTACGAAGTTACCAGCTCACCTCGACAGATTTCGATAGATCCAATTCGTCGACACGTATGCGTACTTCGCCTATGATATCATTATGTGAATAACGATCATAGTCAAGAACTTGCAATATCAACTCTTTGCCCGGCAATTGATCGCGTGAAACGGGAAACTTGAAATGCTGATCGAAATAGGGATTTGATTCACCACGATGTATATGGGTTTGACGTTTGCGGTTATCGACTTCAGGTTGCAGCATCAAGCGTACATAGGGATCCCGAAAGCCTCCTTCCTCGATCGGGCAAAGATTGTGAGCTGATGTGGCGAAAAGAGTAGAATGTTTATTTATTTATAATATCTGAACTTTAACTAGACTTACCTTCAATCAAGTGCACTGTCAAATCAAAAATATGATAGTCATATTTTACGCGTAAATGCAAGCGACCTAAAGCCGGACTCGTTTGTGGTGCCGTCAAATAGACTGGACCATCTTGCACCCGATAAAGATCGGGCTGTAGCGCGCCCAGCGGCGAGGCGGGACCCATGGCCGGATCAAGGCCTTGCTGTGGCCTTGGTGGTATAAGTAATGGCGATAAACAGCGACCGCCGCTTCCATGACCAGTTGCATGTGTCTTGCACGAGTTCACGCTCATATTTGTCCCCGAACCTCCCGCTAATGAGGCGAGACTACTTTGCGAAGGACTCGGTGTACTAAAGTCACCCACATCGAGTGAAGCTGGACTGCCACATCGTGCATCAAGAGATATAGTACGCATTGGACTCGGTGAGCGTGCCAACTGTGGATGAAAATTGAACTACTCTAATAGGTTAAGCGGCTTAAGCTAATGCAGAAAATACTTACATGATGTGGAAAAGGCGGCTCATTCGGCAAAGAGGTGCGACCGTCGGGTCCGAAAGTGCGTATCTGTGGCGAAGATCCACGATGACTCTACAGGACGTTATGTGTGCAATAGATCAATAAAAGGACGAATTTTAAAGAGCATTTTTGCAACTCACAGAATGTCTGGGCGGTGCGCTGTCTACGCTACTTTGGCTTGAAATCGATGGCGTACGCTGAAGACGCGGCGGAAATGAACGACTTTGATGGTGCAAATGCAACGGACTGTGAAAAACCTCGACTGGGCCACGCAACACATCGGCATTCAATGCATGTGCGGCGCCCATTTGAAGCTGTATAGGCGGTTGTATAGGCTGAGTGTCCTTTGCAAAATTTACATCCTGCATAAATAAAAAGAAAACGCAAATGGTTACGTAAGCATTGCCAATGGTCGATTTGAACAGTTTTTTGTTTTCAACCTCCGAGTCTGTTGGCAGATCACAGCTATCACTGACACTCCCTGCCGATACGCTGCCAATGCCGCTTGTCGTCGAAGTGATCGATGAGGCCGATGGCGGCGGTGTCATTGGCTGCGGTGGCGGTGTTGTCGAAGTGGCGGCAGCACCCGCAGCTGTATTTGCGCTGTTGCTGCTGGTGCCATTATCCTCTGAGTTTCGATCGACGGTTACACGTCTTACTGCTCCGACACGTTCTTTGGCCATGCGTGACCATGATTCAATTCGTTTATGAGCAAGCCAACAGGCAGCAGGTCCAAGACCACTCATTTTATTACGTTTACTTTACACTTTTTTTTTACTTTTACTATTTTTTTTTTTTTTTTTTCTTTTTGTGAAGTACTTTTGTAATTAAAACTAAGTTTTAACGTCCACCTCATCAACTATCGAGAAGTTTCTGATTCTGTTATCATAACTCTGCAAAAAGGGGCCTTTCGAATTAGTTGTGTGTGAAAATTATGCTAAACGACGAATAGCACATGTTCACACATATGTACAATAAATTTCGCCAGTTTCTTGAAAGTTGACACGTTTAAAGCAGGCCGCAGGATAAGTCGAATTAATGAGCTTCCATTAAATATGTAATGAATATTAAGTTAATTTATCTTAAAAACTGTACTTCTCGTAAAACATTATGTGTACTTTTTGTCTCACTCATTCATGTTCATTCATTTAGATACTCATCGCATTTATAAGCACTTTTACCGGAATAAATTTCGGTATGTGCAGCTTGTGTCATGCCAAATCAAATCTAGGAAGCATAACGAATGCCATATAAACGCATTTGCACTGCGCCGAGCCCAATTTTATGCCAACCACTTTAAGTAATTCTGCCGTTATCAATGCCTTACACACGACAATGCAGCAGAACATATCAGGATGGAAGAAAGCCAAACAATACAAAACTAAACAAAAAACAAATTTTTCAAGTATTAAATAAATTAAATGAATTTAAGCACGTGTAACGAATGACAAAGCGAATAACAACATACCCTCAACAACCCTCAAATTAGTTAAGGATAATAAAAATGAGCAGTGTTTTGTTTTTGCTTACATGACATTTTTTGCAGCAACAACAACAAGAACAGACAGACTATTGCAACTGCATATTTTACACCTCTTACCGCTGCTGCGCGACGAGTTGAGGAGACAGAGAGCCTATCAATCTCAACGATGGCATTTGAAGTATGCGAACGATTTGTTGCCATTAGCACGTAAAGTGCTGCTATTTGAACTGTACTCTCTACATTACCTTAATTATTCAATTGTTTTTCCGATTGACTTTTAAATTAATATTAAAAAAAATTTTTATAGGATATTTATCATCATGATTCATAACAATAATTTGCATTTATTTGCATTTTATTGTATTCCAAAATATAAGTTTCAAACAAAGCAAATATATCAGAAATTTGGACTTTAATAAATTTTCCGAAATTCAATTTAATTTTCCAAATAAAACTTAAAATCATTTAAAAAAGAATGGGTAATTTTTATTATTATTTTTTATTAAGATATAAACAAATTAGTATTTATAACTAATAGCAAGCTTCTTCTTACGTTGGTACAATTGACCGCTCTTATTTTTATTGGAATTTAAGTTTTGAAAACGTGCTGGCCTCGCTATTAGCTGTATTTATTTTTTTAAATTAAAAATTGAAAATGAAAAGCAAATATTAATTTTGTGAAATCACATTTGAATTTGCAGCATCGAAAGAAAGGCTTATATAATATTTATTTCCAATGAAAAAAGTCATATATTAAAAAAAAAAATAAAATTTGTTATTTTTCTCAAACTTTTTGTTGCATTTAGACTTATTTTAAATTGTACGGACACAGTGGTGCATTTTGCTCAATAAAACAAAAACAAAACAAATGTCACATAAAATAAAAACGGTTCACCAAGCGTCCAAAACTTGAGCCATTTGAGCCTGCCTGTTGGACCCCTCAGAATATCAGTCTGCGTATGAATAATAAATTGAAGAGTACTTTGTGCTTAATTTTAACAAAACAACCATGAAAATCCCATTAAGCAATGCATTGTAAATTAAACAAGGTGGAAAATTTCAATTTGATTGCGTGTTGAGATTCGCCTGACTCCTCCTCTCTATAGGTCGCTTCCCTCTTGGGTGCGTATATTCTCCATAGGCCTGAGGACATTGCTGCTAAGGGGTGGCATTGGCAGATTTATTATATGCCAACTATTAAATTGCCCTTTGTATGCAATTTTGACTAAGCCATAGCGAGATTATCCTTGTTCTAAGTGTTTTGGGTGCAAAATTTGTAATGAATTTCTGTTTTTTCTTTTTTGTTTTGTTTTTTTTGGTTATTCATTGTGGATGTTTGACACCATATGCTTTTTCATGCCACAATGCGATGTGATTGTTTTTGTGTATAATGCGCAGTCATGTTGAAAAAATGGGATAGGCCGTTGTCCTTTTTATTACTTTTTAGGAGCTAGTTTTTGTTGTTTTCATATTTATGTATGAATCTGGAGAGTTTGGGATTTTATCTACTCATGTGTAATTTGTTATAATTAATTTTGCCATTAGTCGTAGGTGCTAATGCCGACTTTTCATTAAATAAAACCGCTTTGCTTGCGTAAATTATGTTTTCATGTAGCAACATTACCTTTATTTGTTTGTTTTTTTTTTTTTTGTATAAATTTCGGAAAAAGAAATAGTTTTTCCCTTCGGAATAAAAACATGTTAAATAAAAATGATAATTAGCTAAGAAGGAACTGTTATAACCCACTTATTCTCTGACAGAGTGTATGAAGAAATGCATATAATACATTTGCAAATCTGATCATCTAAACAAAAGCGAAAACAATTAGAAGAATTAACTTAACATACAAAACAGATTTTGTTGCCTTAAATAATTATTTTAACTGCTAAGACCTGAGAACTGAAAGACTTCCGCTTACCTTTTTGGCTTTAGTCAATGTCATTACCTTTTTGGCTTCTGTCATTGTCACTACCTTTTTGTTCTTTACTGCAGTATTTAAAGTTGCTGAAATCTAAGGTTGTAAATCTTTCGTCACATATTATAGTTCATGCTGCTGAACAGAAAACAAAAAAAAAAAAAAAAATCGATACAATTAACAGAAAATGTATTGGGATTGAATTTGTTAATATTTCAACTTCCGGTCGTGTTAGCAGCATGATTTGTTCCGTATGTATGACTTGTAAGTAAGAGACCTATCTCGGTTGATTATGGACCTTCAGTTGCCATCGTTTCTACTGCTAAAGATATGTGTCATTTGCACATGAAACCGTCATCATTACAAAAGATTTAAATATGCTTTAACTAACAATTTAAAACTGTCAATGCTTTTGTGTCAGTCTACCATTGCCCACTATTCATTTAGTTGATTATGCAGCCTTTACATTTAAACTTGTAAAACAAGATAAAGAATATTATCCGGTTACTGCTCGGACGGGTAAACTCGTAAATACTTGTGATTTACATAGTTTCATTTGAACTTCATCGTGGAGATACTAAAATCTCCCGAAGCGGACAGTCCTTATAACAGTTCAGCTCTCATAAACGGACAAAAACAAACAAAAGTTTTTGTAAAAAATGTTTATAATGCCCTTTTTATTTGCTGAGTCGAGCTACAGTACTATTAGCTTATCAAACTGTGACATTTTGCATATTTGTATAATGTAAAATAGTTATCCTGTATAGTGTACGGGAATGTATCCTGCAGTCACTATAGACAGACTGCATCTACACAAATTGCACATCGGATTGCCAATATTTCACACACCTTTAGTTACAATTTCTGCGCGCTTTGATTTCGCCGCAACAATAGTCTCAAAATGACAATATTTGCGGTCTGGATCAAAATAAACCAAATCATACCAAAAAAAAAAAAAAACAAAATAAAAGAGATGATACACAAAAGTACTTGGAGCTGATTCAATAACATGAAAGTGTAGTAATCATATATATGAGAAAGAACACAGACAGGATACCATGGCAATTATAAAAGGGAATGCTGCTGTTTAACCCTTTCCGCTAATCAGCCGTTACGACTTTTCACAAAACATCAAATGAAGAATAGATCAATAACAAAAGTGAAATGGCATTGCACTGACTTGATCCGATTTGTTATTCTTTTAAGTATATTTTCATGCGTTCACTCACACATCATTACAAGATGTAAGCAAAAATATTACAATAAAAACAAAACAGAATTTGTTGTTGTTGTGTCGAAGTTTGCTGTAGGCAATCGTAAGAATGCTTTGTCAGCAATAGCATCTTTTACTTCTCTGATTTAGTTTTCTTTTCTTTTCTTTGAATGAGATTCGCAAATCTTGTTATAAGCAATGCACTCTACCGAACCCAAACAGTGAATTGTTTGCGAAATTGATAGACATCGAAAATGTTGCTTATGTATGGATACACAAAGTGTGCCAATTACATCGACGATTGCTTGTAATGCTTCGGTAACCCAAAGAGGAAGGGTTCATGTAGGTGGAACTTGTTTGGTGTATTGAGTTTGTGCGATTATCTACATATGTATAAAAACGAAGTTTGACATCAGCATTACCTACTATTTCAAAGGACGTTTCAATGAAAAAGTTAATTTTAAAATTGATTCATCAAGCATATCGAGAAATTAGAATTCTGATGTTTTGGTAACTTAGAGATGTTTATAAATAAAAAAAAAAAAATAGTTTGACAGCTGCCAGTCTAGGATTAGTAAAAATGGTCATGGGAAATTTCGGCAAAATAGTCCATAAGTGCCAGCAAAGCCGGATGTGCTATACTTCATCATAGAAACATTGGAATAAGTGTGGTGGTCGGGGATATTACATATATAGGAAAATAAACATATGCAAATTTAACTAAAATTTTTCATAGTTAGACTAGAAAAATTTGAGACCACTTACGTACAACATTGCCTGCACCGAAGCACTTTTCGATAGGCTTACTATAAAAATACCAAAGCCAACCCAAACCTAAATACGACTAAGCCTGTTTCAAAACGGCAGACAAATTGCAAGAAAGTAGTAAAAAGCTACCAATGAAAGAGTAAAACGCTGTGTGGCCCTCGGGGGCTCTTTTTCACAGTATTTATAGAACAGAGTTCACAAGACAATGGTCCGTTTTCATCATCTACTTGAAATGCTGAAGATTACTCTGACATTCAATGCTTCCCGTGGTTTAGTAACCGAAACCAGACACAATGCAGCGAAGAAGATAAAAAACTAACAAAAAATGTGGGTAACATATTTCTTAATAAGGGGATTATAACATTTTACACACATAGACATATCGGTTTATATTGGCATGTTTTCGACTTTCTGTGGCAAACTCTATTTGATTTTCATGCTGTTGTAATTGGTTGAAAATTTATGAAAGCAAAATGGTATTAAGGCTTCTTGAAGTTAGTAATAAAATTATTGCTGAAAACATAAATTGACTTATAGTGGAATAAACACAAACTGCAGAATTTTGCAGTCGAAATGGCTTTTTCTTTTCTTTTTGTTAATATGCACTTGATGGTATGATTTTCTTTAAATTAAATTATACTTTACTTAAAAATTAGAGAGATTTTCTTGATCTTGTAAAGAAGAAAAACATTAGAGACAAACTTTAATATAAACTTTAATAGCAATGAATCAGTGTTATTTTTAAACAGCATAAATTGTATCGCAACTTATAATTATAAATATTTTGTATTTACCATTGTTCAAATATTACTGAGAATTTTACAATATGTACTTAGTCCTTTACAAATAGGGCGTGGCTATTATTTGATTATATATAGGACTATATCGAACTCCCCGATTGTTATCAAAGCCAAAATATGCTGGGAATGCGTAAAACTGATTGGCTTTGTTGTGTACATTGCAAGGAAGTACGTTTTTTTATTGAATGTAAAAAAAAATGCATTCAATATTTGCTTTAAAGCACAGCTCCTGTCAATAACGGTCAACCGCTGTTTTGTATGCATTAAAACACTTAAACTCACAATAAAATAAACCGATTCTATTTTCTATGCTTGTTTTAATATTGAAGACGCTTGCATTAATTAAAAATGTGGTCATCTTTCCAGAAATCAATTAAACACAATTTCATTCATATGTAAATGCAAATGAGTTAGAGAACTGTCACATAACCTTCAACGTTGCTGCCATAACTCGATAGCCAAAACAACAACTTCTCGTACGTTACGAAACATATTGATGAAGGTCAACGGCTTTAGAATTACAAACTAAAATTTTATTCCTTGAATATCAGTCATGGGGCATGTACTACATACATATGTACATTTGTACATGACAGTATATATTTACAAACTATTAATATGTATTTGCCCAACCAGGCACGAATACGAAAGCATGAAAATTTCCAATTATAGCAGCTTCAGTGCAAAAAATACCTTTTCAGTCAGCATCAAATCAGCTCATTAATAATAAAATATGTTATAGCGGCGCGATATCTTGCTGCTTTGCACGTTTCAATCAGTCAGTCAAGTTGTCGTCCAGTCCTCCTCTGTTCACTTACTCAAGCACGCATTCTCTCACTTCGTCTTTCTCTCAATTAGTCAGTCTTTTTAGCCGTATTCGCATCAGCACTTTGACTTTGAATATATTCTACATATGTATGCACACCTTACTTAAATTTTTTTTTTATTCTGGTCGATTCTCTTTCGGTTGCTCACTCGTAAAATACTTTTTCTTTTACTTTTACTTTGACTTTGGTTTTCGCATTTGCTTTTTATTCGTATTTCTACTACTTGTTGACTTTTAGTATGTAAAAAAGGAAAAGCACTTGTGAAGATTTCCACCATACACTCACGACTTTCACATTAACTTTATGTGACTACGTCATTAGTCCTGAGCTGTTGACATAGCCGTCTGTCTTTTTACGCAGTTAAATTATTTTAATATACTTAACATATACAAACGGACAACGTATACCGAATAGCATTAAGCAAAATATCATTAAAACATAAACACTCGCGTAAGTGGAGGGCAGCGTATATTCAAATACATATTACACAATATATTCAGGACTTAATTAGTCGTTGCCGTCAAATAGAGTTTTTTTTTTTGTTTTTTTTTTTTTTTATTACTACATAGTTTAATCGAGCTTATGTGTAATGCGCATTCCGTTGGGCTTTGTAGCGTATATATGAACGGCGCGCATACAACTGACTAGTGCCAGGCTTCGGAGTCGTCCTTTACGCAAGGACTTGTCTGCTGCTTCACAACAAGTCGCTACACATATTAAAAAAGAAAAACTTGCTGCTCCAGCGTGCTCCTGAATTTGTGGGAGAGCTTTGTGTTTGTTCATTTCTGACTGTGCTTGTGTTCGTCTGTGTGTCGGCTCGTATGTAATCCATATACTTCGTGCTTAAGGTTTTACGAATATCTGTATTGGTGGCATTGAATTTTATTGTTGTGGTTCTCCTCGTTATGTGCCATAGAGTTGTATGAATTGTCAACCCAAATGAACTTTCGAAAGCTTTTTCGCAACTTGTTGCCGTTGTTTCGTTATCTAAATAGAGAAAACGCTTGCAGCACAGCTGTTGCATTTCAGAAAGTTGCCACTGGAGTTTTAAAATTGACGAATATTTAAAGTGTGTACAATATGTTGGATTATTTGTAAGGTCGTAAGCACAAGGTTAGTATTTTGATTCTATTCGAATGTGTGCTTTTGAAAATTATATGTAATCATATATACTAAGAAGCAACATGTTTGATGGGTTCATAATTCCGAAAAACTACGAATTTTTGCCTCTTTTCTTAAGAAAATGAATGTGAAATGAAAATCACTGTTTATATAAAAAAATTTAAAAAAAAAAATTCATCTTAATAATAGAAATCTTACGAATTGAATTTTTATCGCGCTGAAAATTAATTAAGGAATGCTTAAGATTTATCTATTTTAATCTTAACAATAATTGGTTTATTTGTTATATTGTAACGCAAGTTGCCATTTTGAGGAACATATCTTAATACCAAATCCTTTATAAAATATCAAGAGATTATGCAAAAAACTCTTAAAAGTATGCTACATACGACTCCAAATGAAAAGCGAAACACAATTTGTGTAAATCTAGTTTTCTAGACCATTGAACTCAACAAGATACGTATAAAACAATCATAAAAAGTTTTCACAGCGAAACGCATGGCAGCAACACTCAGTAACGTGCCACTCTCCAACTCTACAAGGCAACACGAACAACACTCGCAACTCATTTACATATGCCACTACATGCGCTTCTTGCACACATACATGCTCATGTAGGTAGCTGGCCAAAATTTAACGTATGAATTCACCGGTTGCCTGCCACCAAGTAACAAGTCAGCAAGGACTTTGCTTGAAAGGCCTGCAACCACGTTGGGCACGACCGTTTCCAGGCTGCGGTATGAAGCACTGTGCACTTTCTCATTTGGGTAATACAATTCGAAAAAGCTTTCACATGCATTGTGCACGCGTGGAGCTTTTTAGGTATTCGAATTTTTGGGTATGTCTTTTTCTTGGAGCTTCGCGTGAATCACTACTATCAAAAAAGTTTACAATGGAGCTGTGTGTATACATGTGTAAGTATCATCAATAGTACGCATGATTGAGATATTGTAAAATTGATTACATGTTTTGCACCTTAAAGCATATGTAAATAAGCAAACAAAATTTATAATTGCCAACATAAAAATATATAATGTCAAATAAAAACGTAGAAATAAAAAAAAAACAAAAAATGCACTTTAAAATATAATTATAATTTAATATGTAATATAATCGCACCTGTGTCCTATTATTATTATCATATTTTCTTCGGTTTTTCTAAAGTTTCATAAAGCACGCATAAGACACTTCTTAAAATCAATCAAACACACATTTGGATGCTAACCTGTCGAGTGTGTACATAGACAACCTTGCGTTGCGTCTGTTTAGCTCATTCTGCTTTGCTGCATGAGATACAAAAGCACAGATTTCGAATAATCCAACAGCTTGTTATGCGATTTTGTTGTGTAAGTGATTTTTTATACTCTTCGTTTTTTCTTTCTTTTGTGCGCACAACACAATAACTTTCATTTTTTCCGTTTGAATGCAAGTTCGCATATTCAGGTACACAGGCCGGGACAATTGGCTATGCCTCGCACTGTTGCATATTTTCATCAATGGCAAGGACTTCTACAACAATGACAGCAACAAGTCGTATTTGTTGTAGTAGGGTTTTACTCCGAGCTTCGTCGAAGGTGTGGCAAACTTTTTACTGTGTGCTTTTGTGCGTCTGTTGTCCTTGGTTTTCTTAAGCATTGTGCCTCATTGTGTTGCAATATTGACAATTTCAGTCTGTAGTTTTTCACTTTTTCAGATATATGTATGTATGACTGTCTTCGGTCTTATGTTTTCAAATGATGTTTATTTAAAAAGAATTCGCATAGGAATTATTTAAATTGTTATTCTTTATAAACTCTTTGCATATTAACAGTTCATTGCCAATGCAATTTATAAATAAGAGCTTTATTAAATCAACTGTCAAGCAAATCCACAGTAGATAACAAACCTTGTAAAAATCTTGGCTTCATGTTCATATTAGACAATATTAGGGCACTAGCACAAAATTACCTTATGTATGGGTAACTTAAATGTGAATAAAAATTCTCAACGAATGATTCACAGGCCTAGAAAAAAGTAGTTATCACAAAATCTTTTCGAATAGCTGAAATTCAAATTAAATGCCAAAGACCAAACCAAATGTAGCAAAACAAAGAAGAGAAATCTTGAGCCTAGACATTTTTGGCGTCGAACTGTCTATCTGTGCGCTAGACAAAAGGTCGGCATTCAGGCGCACACCTGACGCACAAGGTTCGATAGTTGGGAATTTCCAAGGAGAAGCATACAAAATCAGAGCCGCACTTGTAAGTCATTTGACTACAGCAACGCCTCGCTTATTCGCACCTTCTTCATTTTCTTTGCACTCGTCTGCCTACATTCGCTCCGCAGTTAATGATCTTTTAACAAGGAAAACTCTTAACCTCGATCGCCCATAAATAAAAACAAACAACGAAAGGAATGCCTCGCCATTGTTTCCAGCTACTTTACCTTCCCTATTATGCCTGTAGCTGTGTCATTCATTTGTTCATTCATTAAAACGCCGAGCAAAAAACACCCTGCCAGATCTCTACGTCGTGTCGTGTCTTAGTCTACCAGTTAAGTGCGCAGAAACACTTGAAACGTAAGAGGTTTGTACTTAAGTTTGAATTCATTCATTAAGTGTTTGCTTCATTGTTTCTCCTAGCAATGCACCTATGCACCTATGTGTGTTATCCAAGCTGGTGTTCGTCACAGCGGGCGGGTGTTAACGTTGAAGATAGCGTGAAATGGTCCATCTGGCCGAGTCTATCCTATTTAATTTATTCTTAGTTCAAATTTAACAATCGATCTAACATCGAATAAAGCTAAAACGATATATAAATGCTTTATTTCAGTTGTAAAATATTGCACTCAAATTATTGTCCAGACAATTTATTAAGATCTTCTATATTTAGTCAGATATCGAATAGCGCGCTTAATAAGTCTCATTAAAACTGATTTATATATTAGCAATATAGTTTCAACATTTGATAATCAGCAGCAAATTGTTAAAACAACTTTCAATTTTATTTTTAATTTTAATTGATATATGTATAAAATTACATGATTCAACAGAATCGCTTATTTAAATATTCACCGCAATTGGTTATCTACATTATAGCAACATCAGGCACATTTGAGCTTGAGTATTTATTTGATTTGACATTTAATTTGTCGATTAGCTGTGCAAAAATACTCTTACTCTTTCATCCAACGTAGCAGAGACATTTTTTAGGTGCATACAAGCAAATTTAATCAGTGTGCAAAATCTGGAAGGCACTCCTGCTGTAACAACACTTGAGACTCAAGTATCGACGGGCGCTCTGATCAAGTGCGTACTTGAAAAACACAAACGCTTCATTCTTAGATACGATCGAAAGACATTGCAGTTATTTACCTGCAAAATTCTGTTTAAAGCCGCCGACGGAGTTTGCTGGATCACAAACAACAAAAAAGGAAAAACTTAGGTGGTGCAATTGTTTTTATTACTTAACAAGCGAGAAGGAGAGACGACCTGCACCGCAGGCGCATTATCATTTCTGAGTACAAAAACAAAAAACCTCGTGTCCTTTTTAGTTTTGTTATTTTTCATTTTGCAAGTTTCAATTCATTCATACTACAATTTATTTCAAAAACTGATTTCAGTTGCTTCCCATGCGACTTTTGTTTTCTTCAATGAATTTTCCATTCTTGAATGCTTGCCCAACGTAGATATTCTTTGCACAATTGACTTAAGTGATTCGCACTTTGTATTTATACTTGATCAAATTACTTGTGTTAATATTAACTGTGGAACACAAAAACCTTACATACGAGTATACTCTGTAAAACGGAGTCATATTTTTATGTCGGTCTAATGAAAAAGTTAACAGCAGCTTAAAGTATCGTGGAAATTTTAATGGAATATTTGCCAAAGTACTTGAAACGATAATTTATTATTGGGCAATGATCTTGCACTTTTTTTTTTGTAAAAATCTTTATCCGCATTTGTGGTAATTTTGCTAAAATACTCGTAATAGAATGGTTTGCTAAAGACCACCAAGGGACAATGATAAATCTAACCACAAATTGACCCGATAGACAAATGATTAAGAGTTGCTAAATTGATCAAGACCGAGCGACTGATAAAAAATACACTCGAAGATATAATAACCCTTTGTTATAGACTCATAAATTGTAACTCCACCACATTGTTGAAATAGACTTTTTGAAAATCCTGAAACTGATTCGAATAGCACAAGTGATATGGACATATCTACATGTAAGAGCACTAATAATATGTTTATTGCATATTTCTCAAATACATTGATAACATTGATGAATACAATGAGGCAAATTTACGATTATTAGCCACTAAAGCCACTTCCCTCAGAGAACGACTCTGTATCTTGTAACGAGTAGTAGGAGTCCATTTATTGATGGTGGTCAATAAGTTTTTGATTAGGTGTGTTTTCAATGGCTGCAAACTTCTTTTCTGTGTAATTTTTTATCTGCAAACACGCAACCAAATTTGTGATGTTAAATTTGAATTTCTATGAATTCCAACCTGGTTTTCTTACTAATCATCATATTAAGTATATCAAAAAAATTGGGTTTGCGTAGTATTTGAAGAGAAGTTGGTTTCTAAAACTATTTTCATATTATATTTTAGTTAGGTACTTCTATGAGAAATTGCAAATAATTTTTCCAAAATCTAAATTTTCAGTTCATTGTGACAAGCGTGTCATTACTTTCGCAATGCTCAACTCAATTTCAACACGATTTTTAATGGATGTCGGCTTATTGCAATGCGTCAAATATACGAACTTAATTTTTAAAATGTTTTGTTTTTGTTTTTTCGGTTTTGCAATGCCTAGTTACTGTCTTTATCTGTATCCTGTTGAAGAGTGTGAAAATTTAAGCTGACAAATTTCCGGTTTATTTGTCAATTTAGATCAGTTCAGAATAATGCTTTCAGCTCACATATAGCTGTATATAAATAACGATGCATGTGCTACTACAGCTGCCATCGAATGTATTATATATAGCTACCCTAGAGTCTAGTTTTTTATTTACGACTAGAATATGTTCAAAGTACGAGCAATATTAACCTAAAAGAATTTATTTCAGATTATCTAACAATTTATAAAATTTTTCACATGTAATTGAAAATCGTCTATATATGTAGATTTAAATTCTTTATATTTAATTTTGAAATCATATAGTTTGATTGGTTTGCTTATAAAAACCTTGATGAATTGTCTGCATATCAGTTGTAAGTTACTTTTTTAATTTTGAGTTAAAACATTTTACAAAAACTCCCAAGTTATTGTGAACTAAAATTTTTGCCAAAGAGAAAATTATAACAAAGATTTATAACATTATAAGAATGAATACTTAATGGACCAAATTGAAGCTAAATCATGCTTTAAAAGAAATTTATTGAGTTTTTTTTTGCAAAATAATCAAAAGTGGTACAGCACCAAACATTTAAATCTGTTTGGTTTCCGGGGACCTAATTCAGGAAAATGCTAACCATTCTTTATACATATATTTAAGAAAGTCCCCTCTTCTAATTATAAGCATGATTTCTAAAAAGCAATTTTTAATAACCAAAATTTATATTTACATATAAAAATTTATAATATTATGTAATAAAAACAATTAAATATAATAAATTAAAGTGTCTTAATAGTCAACAGATTAAAGCAAATATATACATATACTTTATATATACAATTAATATAATACAATTAATTAATATAATAATAATAAGAAAGATTTGAATCTATACCGGATTGTTCTCACACGTGCTGCCGCATGACTTGGCTGGCGAAGCATTGCTGCTGCTGCCGCTGCTGGAGGTGGTGTGCACACAACTGCAGCACTTGGGCGAAGCCTGTGGGCTGCAATTGGCCGAAGGATAAAAGGTCGGGCTCTCGGAGCCGCCTTTTTTCTGCTTGACGCGACGATTTTGAAACCAGATTTTCACCTGCTTCTCGGATAGGCGCAAACGGTTGGCAATCTCTATGCGACGTAAACGTGACAGATACGGGTTGTGTGAGAATTCGTGTTCCAGCTCTAGCAGCTGATTGCTGGTAAAGGCGGTTCGTATGCGTTTACTCGAGTCAGCATAGTCAGCCACGATAGGCGTCACATCCGTGTGCAAGGAGTGTTTGTTGGGTGAACGTGTGCATGAACTCAAGGAAGTCTGCTTGAAATGTTTTTCCTGTTCTGTCTGCAGTTTATGTTGTTTTTGCTGTGGACTTTGCTGCTGTAGTTGCTCCTCGGCGTGGGTGGACAGATCTAAGGATGTCGAGGTGCCGGGCGATGCTAAGGGTGAGCTGCATAAATAGCTGGACTCCGACGGATGCAGCGTAGAGTTAGCGGCTGCGATGTTGGTGTTGGCGAAGAAAGCGGGAGGCGGTGGCAATTGACCGCCTGCATTGGCACTAAGCGGTGGGGATGGGTACGTGTCAAAAACTGTGGCGGGCTTGCGTTTGTCGTTTAACAGTTTTGTATATGGATGGTACAGCAGTGAATGCTGTTGATGATGTTGGTGAAGCGCTGCAACGGCAGCGGCTGCTGCTGCTTGGTGTTGTTGTTGTTGTTGTTGTGCTTGTTGCACGCGATGCTGCTGTTGCTGTTGTGCTTGCTGCTGCTGTATGCCCAGTGAGAATAAGTAGCTGCCGACATAGCTCGGTGGATAAGGCAGCATTGGCATTTGCGGCAACATTGCTGCCGCAGCTGCAGTAGCCACAGCTGCTGCGGCGGCTGTATCACTAAGCGAGGTTGGACTCGAACTTAGTCGCTCCTTTTTTGTAAGCGGTGAATTGCTTAGCAACGAATCCATCAAAAATGAACGTGACATATTTTTTTTTTAATTTTTTGTGAAACAATCTTGGTTTTTGAAAAATCTCCGCTCGGTCTGGCTGCGATCACTGTGTGTTATGTACTGGTAAAGTCAAAGCAAAAGGTTCGGTTTTATACCTTTGCTCTTACGCTCAGGGGTAGTTACTCTTATAGGCACGCACGCATCTACTTCCTACCACAACAAATTGCAATTTGAGGGTTGCTTTTTAGTTTTGTTAGCCATTAAGTAACCATTTCGGGTAAGTGTGTGCATGCATGTACTCAGCCCAGCCTAATGATTCGTAATTGTTGCCGCTTATGCTCCGCCCCTAACAGGATCGTTTTCATATACCAACAATGACAGGTATGCGAACATTCAGGTTTACCTTTGCACTACTCCTTGCACCATTCATTATTTAATAAACGTTTTTTTTTACGTTTCAGAGATTTGTAGCATTTTCGTTATTAGTTAATAAGAATTTACTAAATTTATTTATATTTAGAATGAATAAATTCATTTTGTATATATATTTCAACTAAAAAGTCTTGTTTTTTTAAATGTATATGCATAGAATATATGAACCTTCTCTAATTTAAGCGTTTATACCATTTTCCGATTGGAAGTAGTGTGAGACTTCTAAGATGCTAATTAAAATTCATTATCATATTACTATATATTCTAAAAAAAATTATTACCTTAAGCTTTAAAAAACACACAAAACAAAAATTAAGGTTTTTTCGAAATTAATGAACACGAATCTTATAAAAGTAATCCAACAATCTATGAATTGTTGCTGCGGAAATTTAGCATCTAGGATGGGCGATTAGAGAAATTATAGTCCTTTCAACTAAGAATAGTATGCTTATGTTTTTTCTAGGTTTAATACTATACAAAATTTATATTAAAACTTAATATACCCTAACAAAATACATTTTATGGCAACTGTCAAAGAGTATCACTTTCTAAACAAATAAATAAATTATGCTAGAATATTTAGCATATCTCTTTGTATCCTACGTGAATATATGTAGAAGATCAAAATTCGGTTTAAAATGTTTGCTTAAAGAAAACGAATTATAAAAAATGTTCAATAAAATAATTATATTCCGACTCATAAAGCATCAAAATAAGATTTCCTTAAACACACAAAAGATACACACACGTGTCTAAGCCAACCCAAGAAAAGATATTTTACCATAAAGGATCCACAATAGCACGGTCTACACTAAACGTACGTAACTCAAAAAAAGAGCAATTGTGAAAAACCAATCGACCATTAAAATTAAAAACAAAACGCAGCAGTTAACGATAATACTGAAAAAGGCACAAAAAACGGAAGTGGTCAAAAGAGCTTAAAGAAAGGAGAGTGAACATTTTCAAAGTCCGAAAAAACAAAAGAGGCACACGAACTAACACGAGACTGACTGGCGGCCATGCAAAAAAATAATAAAAAGAAAATATATATCAAAGCAGCTGCCAACATGCAAAGAGCAGAAGTTAACTGAACAACAAGAAAGTTGCAAAGGATTCTATAGTTTCGATTGAAAATTGCAATTATGCAGAAGTCAATTTATAGTTAAAGAAACATGGGCAGACGATATTTCTAGTAGCCGTAGAAAATTTGCACCACCTTCACAAAAACTTCTATAAAGGCGAACAATTAATGCCAGTGAGGGCAAACAAATACACAATTTTATAGCCACTTAACATATGATAAAGTATCACTTAAACACAAAGGCCAAGCAACCAGCCAGACAAGCCGGCGACAAACGAAAGGACAACGGACAACGCTGTGTGTGTCTCTAATGTTCTTTTTGTTAACACTGAAAGGACTATCCAATGAACGAACAAACGAACGAACGCTCTTCGATCACACTTTAGCATTAAGGACAATGATAAGAAAAGAACAATTATCAAAATCCTTAAATATCAGAAAAAACTGAACATTTACCGCCACAATTCCACATAGTATTCCTTAAGGGAAAACAAAAGAAGTACAATTGTCAACAGAGTGAGTCAAACAGTCGCAAGACTGAGTGTGTAAATCTTTTGTCAAATTGTGAGCTCAGACTCGACATCAATGAAACTGATCTTCTTAACGTGTTTCGATTATACGTCATTTTATTTTATTTTTAGTTATTTATACATTTTTTTTTTTCTTTTTCTACAAATTTGTAAAAATGTTACGTATACAAATATGTAAAGGAATTTTTCTGTTAGAAGAAAAGAAGATGAAAAGGTGTAAAATGCACAATATGTTACATTGAAGAAAGTCTCTAATACAAAAAAGTCGCATTACGAATTGGCATTAACGCATTATCCTTAATTATGACGAATAGTTGAATGAATTTTGCATGAATATCGTGAAGCCTATTTCCAGAGATACCTTTTTTTACAATTACCATCATTTGTATACGTTAACAAATAATGAATAAATCGAAAAATACAAAATACATAGTTTTACAAGATATATTAAATTAGATAATGTTTTTCTCCTTAGGCAGAAATTAATCTTAAATTTTTCTCTCCTTTTTTTATAATTTTTAGGCAATCCTTTGAATAATATACAAAGAATATTGGACATATTATTGTAAATATAATCAAAGAATGTTTTTTTTTATTTTAAATAAGATGAAATACAAATTACAATTAACTAAATTTCAAAAAATAAAAACAATGAATGTAATCGAACTGTTATATATTTAAAATTGTGCATTGAAAATCTAACAAATTCCAATATGAATACTTTATGTACAGATGAATATCTAATATAAGATCCGTGAGATATGCATACTCGTCTTCAGTCTCTAATACACAACTAACTGCAAGGAATGCAGCTAAGAACACAATTTTATTTTAATTGTGAACTGATCTCGCATAAAATGTTAATAAATGAAAACTTTGAGAAGGAAATGCTTGAAGCAATATGAACACATCTAAATGCCGAGAGAGCCAAGCAACAAGAACAAAAAAAAACCCATACAGGAAATCAGATTGCCAAAGGGCGGTCGGGTGGTTGCTGGGATATTTTAAAGGGTACGTACTCGATGATCGAATAATGGCACCACTCACCCTATAAATGTGCTTGCTTTGAGTGTAGTTTGTTGTTTTTGTTGCCATTGTTGTTCTCATCATTTATTGACATTAATTGGTTGTGACATTTGCATTTGACTGATTAAAGTTGCCATTGTAGCTTTTCTTGTTCGCGAGCATTTTGAAATAAATCCTTGGTGAAATACAAACACAAAGTTGGTTCCTTTTTATTTTAATCTCTCCTTTGCATTGAAGTTAATCATGTTTAAGGGTTTGATAATTCGTGCATGAGCTGTCATATAAACAAGCCCGTGTTTGTCTGCTTTGTTTACAAATGGCAGCATACAATTCCGGTTTGTTTAGTAAATATGACTTCATTACTACTGAAGTAGTTTTATATTTGCTTTTGGTTTGGTTATGCATAATTCAAATGCATTGTTAACCACAAAATGAATTTTAAATCGTTAAGGGTCAAAGCACCTCAGGAAATTGCTAAAATTTATATTATATATATTTTAATTTTAATCAAATATTAACAAGTTGTATATTTGCTTTTTTAAAAAAAATTATTCATTTAAATTTGTATTTTTATAGAGCGAATATTTTTAATCATGAAAAATTCAAAATCTGATTCTGACTTACATATATTTATTTTGTAAAAAATAAAGTGATTAAAAAATTGGCGCATTTTGAAACTATAAAATATTATTTATCATGGCAATTTGATTATTTAAAAAGATAAAAAAAGAAGAAGCTAACATTTTCATTGAAGCGAAAAAAGCAATATTTACTATATATATTTACAGCAAAATCTTCCATAACCAGACACCGAAGGTCGCGATAATTTTGTGCGTTTGTAAGGACCGTCCTTTTTGGGATATTTGTCTGTATACATATATCATTGCGATTGTTTAGTTTGATTTAATAGCGACCACAATTCAGCGGCGATGACTGCGACAAAAAGATAATGGAAACTAAATCCACAATAGTATGCAAGCCAACATAAAATATGTGATCAATGCGTTGTCCTTCAATGTCCATTCGTCTAGTTTTAGTGGTCAGAAACTTTCAAAAATTCATTTCATTTTATATCGGAAAACAATAAAAATGTTGTGGCAAGCCATTACAACATGTACAACACAAATTTGTACGTACAACAAAAAGACTCGCCAAAGAAACACAACGCACGATTAAATAAATGAACAAAGTAATATCCTCGGCACGAAACATATAACAAAGAAATTTTTCTTGAATGGCCGAGTGCTGCAGGAGAAAAAACAAAACATACCTAAGATTGAAAACTGCAGATCACTGCAAGTGCCGCACACCGAACTACCATTATTTGTCAGAAATCGGCCATTGTCTTTGTTTGAGTAGCTTTCATTCATGAATTTACTAAAGATCCTTTGTAAGGAACATGAATCAGTGCATTTCTATAGCCTAAGGAGACATTATTTACCTATGATTTGTATAATATGATTTTCAGCACAAAGAGACTTTGAAGTGAAGTGGCGATGGCTACGTATGCCAAATATCACAGCTTCGGATATTATTTGAGATTCGTTTCACTTATTAAATACTAACTGCAAAATAATGTTTCAAAAATAATATCACCTTTAGTAAAACTCAGCTAAGTTCAATATTTTTTTTGAAGATATTTTAGGCTCAATAATAATCAAAGACTTTCTTGCAATGAAATGTAAAAAATAATTTAATTATTGTTTTCAATATTTTCAAGCATAAAAATAATAGAACATCTTAGTTCTAAATCAAAGATATTCAATAATATATCTTTCTTTTTTTTTGTAGTTTGTGGATAGTGACCCCGGAAAAGATCGGACTTGCAAATGGAAAATATCATCAAGATATTCTTTGGCTCGTATATACATATAACCATACAATTAGAGAATCACTTCGGCAAAACTCATTTTTAGGACAGCATCATACACCCTTTGGCAAATACAATAACCAAAGTTTTAATAGGTAAACAATGTGAAAACACTTAATCAATTATCGCATCAAATAAATGTAAATAAACATGCAGGGAAAAAGGAGAACCCCTTAAAAAAGCGAACAATCAAGCAACAAATAACAAACAAACCACCGTCACTGGCACCGACATCTGAAACAGAATTATTATTCATACATATGTAAGTATATTTCATTTATCAAAGCCATATAAATATAAAATAGTTACAAAGGCCATGAAGCGACTTCATTGCCTGCATCGGGTGCAACTGCGCACGCACGTTTGCGCTCGCGCTCATTTTTGAAGCAAGTCAAGCAGCGGGCACGGGCTCAGATTGAAAACAACCCTGAATGGAAATCAAGCGTCACTTCAGATTCAGATTACATTGTGGCTTACGCTTAAGTATTCCAATTGCTACAAAGCTGCCGCTTCGTCAACTCCGTTTGCCGCCATTGTATGCTTTTATTAGATACATTTGTATCTTTTCAACACAGAATTCGAGCGAATGGATGTGTGTGAGAGTTATGTATTCAAAAATTCAAACTGTTCATGTGCTCAGAGATCACCTTTGCCGCACAGAAGTTCTTTTATGTTGCTGACATTACTTTTGGAAAATCTTTTTTGTTTACATTTATAAATTTTTGGCAGCTGATATACCGCGTCGGAAGAAGTAAAACATGGAATTTTGCAATTTGGTAATTAAAAAAAAAAAAAATAAATTACTATGCTTCTTCAGACGAACACCCCTCCTAAGCGGACAGAAATTGAGTAGAATCTCCGGAATTGCTTTTATTACTAATAATTTCTATTTACCTATCACTATTTTTATTATTATGCATTTAAGATGATTAAATTCAAGACAGAAAATAATCCGATGATTTTACCTCGAAGGCAACATTTATACTTATTTTTTTCTTTCGTCTTGGTTCTGCTGCTACTGTTGTTGTTGCTGGTATTAAGTTTGCTTGTGGTTTAATTGTCATTATTTAAATTCACCTTTTTCTTTTAGCCATTCTTTTCTTAGTCCATAACTTACCTTTGCTTGCAGTTTTCGCCTAATTCGCATCTCCTCCCATCGATCTAATTCGTCCCATTCCTTGCCGCGCTTACGCAGCAAATAGTACCGATACATGACTATAGTCACCGCCAATATCAGTGCGAGGCCGGTACCAGCGGCAGCACCCAACACAGCCGAACTAACCATAACCATTGTTTTTGAATTAACAAGTAAATTTTATTTATGTTCGTATGGTTTATATTTTCCAGTTTTGTTTGATATTGATTTCCAAGCGAATTACTGGTTGACTGCTCCTTCAATAGTATATTGCGTTAGTATTTTAATTCACGTTTGCATGTAAGAAGTTCTGTAAAGAGAACACGTCAAAAATTCTTTTATCATTTGTTATAAAGGATGTTTTTAATTTAAATTTTGCTGTAGAAATAAAACAAAAATAAAGTGTTTTCCAATTCGAACGTACAATAATGGCAACAGTGTAAATTAGACGCGCATTTCAGATATTAAATCTTAATTTAAAAGAACACATTTACAGAATGTGTAGTTTAAGCACTACGAATCGAATTAAATTGTTTAAACCATCTGAAAAAGGCCAATTCTGCATTGACGCTTTGTTGACATGATAATCGATCATTTTTGGCATAAAACCAAAAATATTAATTTGGAAAATATATGGTTTGATTATTTAAGCTTTGAAAACCACAATTCTAAAGATTGCATAGTGACCGTTGTCTCTTAAATACGTAAAGCAATAATTATTTAAAATACTTACTATTTATTTCAGATTAATATCATCAATATACAGAATTTCCATTTTAAATTTCAAAATGGGGCAATGCCGGGCAGCGTGATGTCGAAGGAAAGCTCAACCTGTGAGACAACAAAATGTGCTGTACTACTTTAATATCAGACATTTCAAATTCGTCGAACTAAAAAATTTGATAATGTTGACGGCAATTAGTATTTTATGACATCAAAATAAAAATCAACTGGGCAGCAACATGGAGAATAAATACTTTTGCATTTGAGGAATCGAAAGAAATTTTACAAAAAAATGGGCAAATTGCTCGGCAATGCCACGATAATGGAAGTGTTCTGAACAACAAATTTACGAAAATCCGAAGCTAAGCTACAAAGTTACTTAACCAAGAAATTTTGAATTGTGACAAACTTGCAAACTTGTCGCTGGCCTCAGCTGAAAGACGTCGCACAAACTACGTCCGCCTCGTCAACTTGTCCGTGCGTCAGACCAATCGACCCGTCGTCGGAAAGGAAAGGCAACGGAAAGCCAGCAAACGCGATTCGCAGAATGTCTGTCATTGGGAGAGAGATAACAAAGTGTGACGGAGTCACTGAGCAGATCTGATAACAAGAAACTGAATCGATCAATGTTCAGCTAACGTGCCATCACAACAGAGAGACACACACTTCCAAAATATATTTATTGGCAACTTGTATTTATACTTACACTTACCAAATACGCACTTGTGAATTATAATAATTTTGAATAAATACTAATTGGTCATCGGACTGTAGCGGTTTGTGTATTTGCTAAATCCTAGATGGCGCTTTTATATTATAATGAATGAATTGTGACTGCAAGTTTACAAAACCGAAAGAAGAAGATATAGTAAAATTTGTGAGCGCGAGAGAAGGGAATGAGAGCGTTTCTTCTCTTCCCGCATGTATTTGTTCTCCTCGCACAAATGCAATCAAAGCTCAAGATCAGAATGATGATTTTCGTTGCATGCTGATTCTGCTGTTTTGCAAGTATGAGCGCCTGGTACGATAATGAAATTCAATGAAAATACTAAACCCAAATGTTGCTTGCGTTAAGGTTTTTTTTCGTTCAATTTGGATCTGTTGGGATGGAATATTATTGTTGTTGTTTGAAGCTTTGTCATATGCATACACTTTGCGCAATGCACGAGTGCCTTTGGCTCGGCTTTGTCTTACGGGTTAAGCAAGTTTTAGAAAAGGCATCATTAGATGTCCTGATGATTTTATTTAAAAATAGGGTATACAAGAATTCAGGATTTTCATATAATCAAAACAGAAACCAACAAAATGTTGTAAATTTATTTTTGTTTTTTTTTTTTTTTTATTTTTTTAGCATAGACAAATTAAAATCGATGGAGCCCTACAACTTAGGTGTATTAGATATTAAATGGCTTCATAATTAATTTAATCCACGGGAGCTTTTGGTAATGTCAGGAGACCAGCCCGAAGCGGTGGTACGTCATCTTCTGGCTTATCATCTTCGCCAATGGGAATATCTGCATCATCATCGGCACTGCTATCAGCACTACTATCGTCACTTGAATCTCCTAGACTTTCGTCTGATGATTTAATGTCCTCATTAGCGGAAACTCCCGCGACCAAAACAATGGCCAGGAAACCAAAAAGTGCCAGGATCAAAGACACACGCATTATTCCACTTGTTACTTGATTTGTTTAAAACGTAAATTCAGATAAAACTGAAGTTTCTTTTCGCAAAACTAACACTTAAATAGTCTTAGAAAGATTTCGCTTAATAAATATGTTAATGAGAACAACAACAAAAATCTACGCATATACTATTTTTGTTGAAACAGCTGCTCAAGAAGCAATTTTGTATAAATATATGAATATATATATATTGTATACACACACGAGGTTTATCCCTAAAATTGTGTGGAACATGAGTTGATAATTATCTATTGACACCTTCTAGCCGTCCCCTGTCTGGCTGTTTCCAAGATTGACTCATATTCAACAGAGACCGTACGAATGATCAAGTATATGTCGAATACTTTTGTAACAAACCTCGTTTAGAAATATACGTAGTACATGTATTCACGAAAACTAATTGGCCCTAAAATTTGTTTATGAAAGCGGTTTTAGCAAATTGTGTTGTTTATTTATTTTATTAATACTAATTAATACTTTTTTATATTAGACAAGACAAATATTTAGACATTCATTATATAATAATAAAAAGTTCAAAAAGAAATAAATAAACCTACATATAAAGCCCAGAATGCCCCATTTTTTTGGGCAAACAAAATAATTTTAATGTTAGTACTTGGTTGTAAATAATAAATTATTAATTAAATTCCATTCTCAAGGCTATTTTTACGGTTCTTTCGAAATTGTGCAACTTTCTTTGTTGACTTTCACCAAACATAATACATAATCTTACAAATTTCAAAATTATCATTATCCTGTTGCAATCTCCATTAAAACCGTTATAAATTGAATTGACAATTTCGATTTTGCTGTCAAGCGTAAAAGTTCCAAATTTGCAAATAAATTATGCAAAATCCCCTCAGTAAAATCCCTTCTTAGCTGCTACACGCTAATGACAAATCAGTATTTATTTGTTATTCGAATGCGTATACAAAAGCTACAAATTAACTAATCTATGGAAGCAGTATACATGCATAGATACGAGTATGTACAAATGTGAGTACAAGGAGTAGCCGATGCAAGGGCCTCCCTCACTCAGCGGGTCTGATTATTGCATGTTTGCGTAGAATCGCCACGCTTAGAGCAACTAAGTATTATCGTGATAAGATTGTATTTCGTGATTTATTTTTCCGATATTATCTAACCAACTATTGAATTATAGTTTATGTATGCTTCAAAGCAGCAATATATTTATTTACAAAGCGGTTTATATGTATTTGTCTGTTGCGCGCAAGAGAATCGCATTGAATTTCTGCCGCGAAATTTGGGTAGAGGGGTGTGGGGTTGTTCATTTTGCTAACATATTGCAAGTATTTAAATTCAATTTATGTTTGCCTCATGAATTTCAAGCATTAAACTCTTTGTTTTTTTTTCTAAGAAAATCTATTTATATAAATATGAATACAGATTACTTACCATTTTAGTTTTGAGTTTGCTGTTGATAAATTGAATTTTTTTTAGAACAAACTTATTTTATCGTTAACTTTATTTATGCAAAACAAACAACTTTCAATAGCAACATTTGCGACGCATAACACTAATCACTTTGCTTCCACAATCCATACGCTTGAGAAATGTCCTCGAACTCATTATCTATTTTGTCGAATTTTTCAATGCCTGCGGACACTTGAATGGATGGCAATCGCACTTTTTTATAATTTAAAATTATCTTCTTATTGAAACTTGCTTTAGGAATATTTAAAAGATGTGTAAATACACTCGTGTTAAATTTACCGTTAAATGCAACTGTTTGCCACAACGCCAGGATAACATATGTTTCGATTGTGTTCATTCGTTCACTGCCTTGATGAATACAAATTTATGAAAAAGGCTCAGCCAAGGTGTTGCCGCCTTCGCTATCTTTATCGTTATCATGCCGCCCACTGATAAGAAAAAAGCTTTTTATTACATTTTTTCGTTTGTTTGTGTGGTTTGTGTTAGCCGCAGCAGTCGAGCTTTTGTGATTGTCGGAGTCTGATGCTGCCGCAGTTGAGAAAGGAGGATTGTGAAACAAAACAGCGTTGTTTACAGCAACAGTACAGTAGATAAATGCTGCACAACAAGAGGAATAATTTGGATAAAAAAAAAAAAAATTTATTATATCTATTATTACATATTCCTTTTTGTAGCATAGTCCAAATATTGAAAGTCAATATATGCAAATAACTAGCAATACCCGCTTGCTTCGTTATGTGTTCTTTGTTTTCTGCTTTAAAGCACCCAGCTGCTTAGCATAATAATATTTTGGCATTAAAACAAATTAATATTTGCATTCCATTTATGAAACTTATTTAAATACATATGGAACAAACCCGATTGCTGGCAAACGATTTATATTTTTTAGGGAAGTATTGCCAAATGTTCAGACATTTATCTTTTAAAGTGTTTTTTTCACAACTTTTAAAGTTTATTTTCAAAATTCCCATACGAGTTTATAAATAAAAAATTTTCTTTTTTTTTTCATTAACAGTTAAAATATATTTATGGGTAATTAACAAATCTTCAAAATTTGATGCTCAAAAGTTCATATTGTTCAAAAATAAGGCACAAATTGTCAAATATGTTTAAGAGCCGCTTACCACTTTCTTTTTAATAAAACGAATTGAAAATAAATAAAGAAAAAAGTTTATGTAAACGTTTGTTTAAAATTTCCTTTAATGAAAGGACTTTCATACACATCAACTTAAACGTAGAAAAATACACAGGCAAATACAGGAAAAAAAGTGAATAACTTAGATATACTATATGATTTTTAAAAAAACACGTAAAGAACGAAATACTCCAAAATGACTGAATGGTTAACATTTACAAAATGAAATATATAACCAAAAAATTGGCAACTAACCAAATGAACTTAAATACGAAAAGAAAATACTGGATTACGAATCTTGAGGTTAGCACTACGGGTAACTAAACAATTATCATAAATTGAATTCTTAGACTCCATTATTTAAAAAACATTATTAACGCTAAAAACCACAGGACTACATACAATTTGCAATATACAAACTTAATATTAATCACGTCCGATTTTCTTATATTTCTTGCTTTAAATTAATTTTTGTTTTTGTTTGTTTGGTATTTTTAAGCAAATAAATTGAGCAAGTTTGGGAAAGTCTTAGATACTAACTTAAATGAATCAAATCCATTGCTTGCACATGCAATTTTGGTATTTTTTTTTATCTTATTCTTTTTTTTGATTTTTGTTATGCTTAGTATTACAGCGCACTCGCACGTTTCGGTGCTGCTGTTGTTGTTGTTGTTGACTTGGGCCAGTCAAGCTCCGCCAACATGGGTAACGCATGATCCTTATTGCTCATGACCAACGTTGTTTTTGAGGGCGACTTTATTGTTACATCCGGTGGTAAATTTAAGGAATTCATGGTACTAAAATTCACTGTTGGCAGCGTTGGCTGATAATTGCCAGCATGGTTATTTTGCGTGGGGCAGGACACAATCGGTGAAGAACGCCTAACGGAAAAAGGCACATGTATAATTTAGCTATTTTTAATAAAACGAGTTCTTGCATAATTTTTGATTGTGATTAGCCTGCGTTATCTAAATTTGCTAGATTTTATTTACTGAATTGCATTGAGCATGACTTAGTTTGGCAAATACTAATGCTGACTACTTTATACGTTTAACATTGCAGGTGCGCGCTTTAACGTGCAGAATTTTCTTTGCATAAGACAAGTGTACTAACATTTGATGCTGTAGCAGATTTTGAAATTCGTTCTCTAAGGTTTATCACTTTTAGTTAGTTTGATCTTCATATTCACTGTAACTAGTGGTGATTTGTTGTTTTTTGAGCTAAAATTATGGAAATGGTTAAGCAATAGATGATATATACAGATAAGAAAAATAAATAATCCCAGTCACTTTTACAGAGTTTTTTAGAAAAAAAAAAAAAATCATAAAAACTAAAGACACTTTTCAACTTAGCGCGAATAAAATGCCAATACTCATAATACCTAAACACAAAGAATGACTGACAACGAAGAGGACAAACTTCTTAGAAAAAACAAAAGTTCAGGAAAAAAATTTATGATAATGGCAACAAAAATGCAGCCAGCTCGGTATCGTAAGCCAAGTTTAAATCATGGAAGGCCATTAATGAACTTACTTTTGTTGAGTAATTGTGAAGACTGATTTGCTCACTATCCGCTTGCCTGTGCTCCATATGCGTCCGATGTATTTTATGCGTTGTATAGCCACAATTGCCAAGGCAACAGTTCTGCAAGGACAAAAATCCAAAACAATTATAATAAACAAACTTTCTTGCGAGTTAGGCAACGCACTTGAATAACTTCCTCTTATCTCGCCTTGGCCGTTGCAGTGCGTACGGGCCATGAATCGCTGCGATAGCACGCTGCTCGCTCTCCTGGTAGCTTTCGAGGGACATCTTGAGATAACGTTTCTGATAAACAAGCGCCTTGCGGTGGGACTCGACCCTCAGGTAACGACCAAGCAAATGCCGGCAACGTTCCTCCAGCTCTGTGCCATTTTGATTATTGCTCAGCTGCGTCTCCAGCTCCTCAATCTTTTTCAGCAGCGTGCGTCGGTCGCTGACCAAATACTGCATGGACTCGGCCATTTGACGATTCTCTTGGGTATTGGTCGCCAGCAGATCATTAATCTCCTTCATTTTCTGCAGGAACTGTTGCGGCACATTATCGTCCGTGCTGTGGCTTAAGCGATCATTGGCAAACGCCAGCGCATCGGCGAGCTTCGCCTCACGTTGCGCTGAACCCTCGATGTCAAAACGTAATTGCACAATTAACTTATTTAGGCCGTCTCGCTCACATTCGGCCGCTACCAGTTTGGTTTTCACATCCTGCAACTCTGCCAAGAGCTGTCCACTCTCTTGGTGCTGGCGGTCACGCCGATTCAGGCGTCGCGTTTCAGCTTCTTGCAGCGTCACTAAACGCGCCTCGAGACTTTCAATCTCGGATGACTGCAGCGTCAGACGCTCCTGGCAATGCTCCAACTCCTGATTGGCATTGTCTTTTTCGCGCATCAATTTCTCCATTTCACGTTTCAAACGCTCGCAGTACTCAACGCGCTCCTGCAACTCCACTGCATAGCGTTGCCGTTCACGCTCACCGGAGCGTTGTATGTCCGTGGAACGCTCACGTTCGCGTTCATTTTGTGCTGTCAGCAGTTTGATTTCGCTGCGCAACCGTTCAGCCAACTCAGATTCGAAATCGACAAGTGACCTGGGCGATTTACGCGGGGATTCCGTCGGAGATTTGAGCAGCAAAGATGAGTTCTTTCGGCTTTCGGCCCGTTGCAACGAGGTCAGCTGAGTTTGTAAATGCTCGCAGTGTTCGCGCTCCTGATCCAGCTGCTTGTGCAGATCATCTTCTTTGTCTAGCGCAGTTTCAAGGCGTTTACGCATTGCTTCAATAATCAACACGTCTTGCTCTTGTATCTCCTGCGAATGTTGCTTCTCGTCTTGTAGGTCTTGCTTCAGAGCATCACATTGTTCGCGTTCTACGTTGAGTTGTGTCTTCAAGGCTTCCAGTTGATTCAACAGTTCACGCTCGCCTGTAAAGTTCTCATCATCGGTGGCGGTTTCGGCTTTGGCTTGCGTCGTCTTCTGCTGTTTCTTTGTATCGAAATTGTTCTCCTCCTCACTCTCAATGGCTTTCAAAATATTCGAATCCAATTGCGCTGAGTAGTTCAACTCTTTCTCCACCTGCTGTGCAATTTCGTCCACTGAAAATTGCTTTGAACTGTTGTCACTTTGTTGTTGCTTCAAACGCTCCACCTCTTTCTCAAGTGCTTCCAGCTGACGTTGCAAGTCTAGGCAACGTTCCTCGGCATGCGCCAACTGTGTGGTCAGCTGTGAAAGGCTCTTGTCCTTGGCCCTAATATCCATATTAAGTTGCTCAATCTCACGTTTGTGCTGCTCGGCGTCGCGCTGTGCATGCTTGCATAACTCATGTGCCTGGCTCACGGCATGCAGCTCCTTGCGCAATTTCTCCCGTTCACCTGCTTCATGCTCTGTTACCTCAAGCATTTTCTTTTCCAAGGCTTCTATGCGTTTTAAGTATTTCTCTTCAAGCTCGGCATAATTGCGCAGATTTTTCTCCTGCTTCGTCAACTGCTCCTTGTGTGCCATACAAGCCTTGTCAAGGGCTGCTTGATTTTCGACTAGTTCTTCGTAAGCCCTGCACTTTGCAGCCAACGTGCTTTCGAGCTGCTTAACAACATCATTCGCCTTCTGCAAGTCCGCGACTGTGGCTTGACGTTTCTGCAGCTCATCCTTTAGGCCACCCAGTTGCAGTTGCGTTGCCACTAATTCCTCCTCCATTTTCTGCAAATCATTTGTATGCGCCTTGTTTAGCACATCCTTCTCCTGCTCGGCAGCAGTGAGTTTCTGCTTTAGTAAATTCACTTCTTGTATCAGCATGGTGAACTTTTCATGCGCCGGTGCTGATGCCGACTGTTCCTCGGGTGTTTTAAGTCTGCTCTCTTCCAACGTGGAGAAGTGTATCTGACGTGGCACTAGGCCCGGTGTAAAATTGCCATCCGACTGCACAGTTGTCTGCAAATGTGAATCCTGCGCATATTGTGGATGCCCAAAGGTATTTGTGGGCTGCAACAACTTTACAAATCCACTCAGATCTTCGCTGCGTTTGTGTGTAAGATTGGCAATCGCTTCGTTTGAGGCGTCTATTGTCTGCTGTAAGAAGCCACCGCTCTCAATGGGCACCAGCAAGGGTGTATTTGCATCATGTAGAGCTGCTCGCCGCACAGCCTCCGGCTCATCGAACTCGGTAATCGAGACGATGTCGCTGAGTGTGCGTGCGCTAAGCTTGGCACTTGCATCCGGCTTGCCCGCCCCGCCGACACCGATTGACGAAGCGTGACTGGAATCCAATGCGATCTGCAGCTCTTTCTCTTTTGCATCCAACTGCGCTCGCAAGTGATCGATTTCGTCATTCTTATCCGCCAACATGGTTTCCATGAGGTCTGGTATAGCAAGACGATTTATCATATCGGTTTTGATTTTGTCCTTTAAGTTTTGTAATTCAATGTTCTTTTGTTTAACTTCCGCTTCTAGACGCTGCAATAGACCAGAGTCAGGCTGTTCTAATGTCAACTGTGCCTCCAATTGGTTAATCTCGTGTTTGCTTCTTTCCAGTTGCTGCTTCATGTTATTTATTTGTTTGTCACGTGCTGACAACTTCTCTTTAAGTGTTTGCGTTTCCGTTTGCAGATCATGCACTCGTATATTAAGATCGGAGGTGCCTGTACGGTGCAACTCCTCGGCGCGTTGCCGCTGCTCCTCGAGGCGTGTCTGTAGAGTGGCAATGCGTTGGGTCTGCTCATCAATGCGTCCCTGCAACGAATCCCGCTCATGTTGCAGTTCCTGCAAAGAAAGAAATTTTAAATCTATAAATATGCATTTCTATACCAGTTCTTTTGCAAAGTAACATTAACTGATTGACAATAAAAAAAATAAGTAGAATTAAAATGCATAAAAAACCTCTTACTAATATCTGAATTACTCGTATAAAGCTAAAGAACTTTTGGCCTCGAGTAAGGCTGCTACTGCAAAAAAAAAAAACACATAATTGTCTGAGTGCAACAGTATCAGATAACATAATCATATTCATACGAACTACGCACACAGATGCGTATTTGTATCTTTTGCGCAGCACCACGTAATTGAAGCTGCTAAATTGTAATTTGTAGTGTGGTCTTTGGGGTGCATATGGATGTCATTGCTCTTTCATGTTATTATGGTCGGACGTGACCTACAAATGCTCTTTTGAGTTAAAGTGGTTAAACACAAAGAAGATTACTTCATACTAAACGAAAAGGAAATTAAAAATGTGAAAATAATTTTATTAAAAGCTCAATTAAGCAAGCGAAAGCTGCCCAACAACATCAAACACTTTTCGTCCTTCTCTGTAAATATAGAGAGAGTGCTACCTTGCTTCCAGGCTTTACCATGCCCTACAACAACAATCGGCAGAAAAAGGATTATTATAAGAGAGAAAAAATGGTTAAGCGCATCTGGAGATCTGAGACCAAAGTGCAAGAAGCTAGGCACGTATATGTCAGGCTATAATATTTATTCAGATATTATGAAGTTGTTATTCTTTTTCATGCAAATTTTTTCAATTAGTTTTTTAGTTTTTTTTTTTTTGCAACGCAAGATTCAAACATTTTTATTTATGTGTATGTAAGATTTTTACAAAATTTCTCAAACTGGCTTCTTTATTATAAAGCTATTTTTGTTATGTTTCTGTACAAATCTGGCACAAACCGGGTGTAAACAAAAATATTTCTGGGAATTATTATTTTTGGCAGAACTTGTGTGCCATTTTCTATGCTAAAACTGGCTATTAAAAAACTGAGCAACGAAAAAGTCTGTTAGTCATGTGCTGCAAAAAAATTCAAATAAATCGAACTAAAATACTTTTTATAATAAAAAATAATTGAGTGCCAGAAACGAAATCTGTAAAATAAAACCAAAACAAGAAAAGTACACATTATTACGACTTAAGAAAGCACCGCCGAGTAGATTTCGGAAATCATTGAAAAAACAAAACGAAAAGATGAAAAAAAAAACAACCAACAAACGAATGTCTTTTGAGATGCTTTTTCGCGTTTTCAGTTTGGTTTTCGAGGGTCATTTTTTATTTAATAGTAGCGTGATTCTGTGTTCATATTTGTTGTTTTAAATTTATGTTATTTTTATTCATCGTGAAATGCACATTACCACACTAACACACACATACTCGTAACACTGCAAACTCACATTTAACGGACTACAGTTGAAGTCGCTGTTCTCAGTTTGGTACATGGTCATTATAGGCTCTTTAACAATTGGTTTCAATTGGACTCAATTCTAAAACTTCACTTGTACATTTCACATTTTAATTAAACTCAACACTATGAGAGGCACACAGAACAGCGTTTTCATTTATTTGCATAAAAAAGTACAAGCGAACGAGAGAAGAAAAAGTTCCGGGCTTGCTTCAAGCTCGCTTGTATTCTGGCGGCAGACTGATCCCGTTTATGGCGACCAGACCAGACCAAAGTGCGCACAAGCAGGCATGCATAAATTGCACGAGAACCATTGAGAATATGGTTTAATGTAGCGGCACGAGCAGCACCGTCAAGCGTTGTGAGCAAATTTTGATTTACAACAGCATATCAAATGATCTGTGCGTGTGCACTCGGCATTTAGTAAGTGTTGTGGTTCTTTTATAGTAGGGCAGTTCATATCGTCTACGACTTCATTGATATACATCTGTATCTTTTTGTTGTGTATACTGCGAGTTTGAAAGCGAAAAATTGAAACTAAAAAAATATGTTGAATCCCGAGTGGATAAATCATAAGCTCTTCTTTTGAATATTTTTAGTTTTAAACAAGATCGATTACTTCTATATCTTGTTTATCTTATGTACATATAACATAAAATAAATTGACCGCTTATCCAACATAAGAAAACTTTGAGAAGTGGTTCATTTTAATATTTTTTGAATTATTCATTCATATTTTAAGTTAATTTTAATGTCAACAAGCCGAATTTTCAACCAGACACTGCCTCTTTACGCCAAGAAATTTGAATTTGGCTGCTCCTCAATTTTTCCATTTTTAGACTTTTTGCACTAAAAAAAAAACCCGAATGCATCTCTCTGTTAGTGGCATTCATTTATTCAACCCAAATTTGAAAATTGAGTAAAATCCCATCGAATCAGCTGATTAGATTTTTGAGTGTGCATAACATTTAGCATACAAGAATTTTGCATTGAAATTCATTTTTGTTTAGGTGGGATTATTAATATTAAAACAAAAAAATGTCATTGGAAATTCGAATGTATGGCGCCAGAAATTTTAAACTAAAATTTTAAGCAGTGTTTCACAGCTTACCAATATTTGGTTTCAATTGATATTTTACACAAAAATTACAATACTTTGAATAAACTAAATTTTGCATTTCTCACGAATTTTTGAAATTGTAATTGATAAAAAAAAAACCCCAAAACTTAATTCCGCATTTATAAAATATTCATTTCTTGAAACATGTCTAAAAAGAGTCAAACCTAGCAGAGGTTTTTTATGGCAATCGGAAGAATTTTAATAAAATTCGCTTTACTCAAGCAAGAAAACTTCGAACAGAACATTACTCACCATGCAAGCACTGCGCGTCTGAGTCAACTGCATATCAAGATCGCGCACCCGTTTGACAGCCGCCTCCTCAACGCGGGTATGCTTATCGAGCTTCTCAACAATGCGCTGCACGCTTTCCATAGTGATCGAATGCTGTCGTGGCGATGGATGAACCGGAGAGCCTTGCGGTGGCGATACTGATACAACTGGGTGCAGCGATTCGGGACGTGAACCGTGCACTGAGATATCCTCAGTGGCACTTATGCTGCAGGAGTTAGATGAGTTGGTGTGATGTATGGACTCAAGCGTTTTAGTCTTTTGCTCCAATGTGTGCTCGACATCGCGCAACTGAAAGTATTTCAAAGCAAAGCATTAAAAAGACTTCAAAATATTTCAAATAAATTCTCTTAGAGACTTACCTGGTCCACAATCTGATCTAATACCATGCTCTGCTCTGCAGATGGGCGCACATTTTCTAGTTTCTCTTCTAGCATATAAATTCGTGATTGGTAACTTTTGTCAATTTCGGTTTTCAAACTTTGTACTTCTTGCTGCAACGTTTCATTGGATCGATTCTGTGCGCCGATATATTCTTCCAGTCGCTTAACTTTCTCGCCGAGCACATGTTCATTCAATGCCTTGGTCTCGATTTGTGTTTCTAGCTCGGAAATGATTTCTCGCAACACAAATATTTTGTCAATTGACGCCTTAAGTTCGACTTCGAATTTGTCCCGCTTCGCAATGGCATCACTCAGCTGTTGGGTCACTTCACGCATCTGGCCCTCGAGTTGTGCATACTAAGGGGATGGGTCAAGCTTTTAATCAGATGTCTCTAATATGTTAAACTTTTCAAGAGAAACTTACATTTTTATTTAAATTGGCGAAATATTTAAATTAGATGTGCAAGTTATGAATTTTGTAGTGCATTTTAGTTAATAATTAGTTTAGTTTGCATATGGCGTGCATGGAAAGAAAATTTTTGAGAACCTTAATTAGAATGTAGATATGAGTGTCTGTAAGAAGTTAGTTTTCCGTTACAGGCAAACATTAAAACAACTTTTAAACAAAGATCAATATACATAGTGAAATACAACAAACTAAATTTTTATAAAACATAAAAAATATAAATACATAAAAGAAAAGCTTCTTTGTAATTGTTTGTCGCATTTTTCTCCATAATGCGCAAACTGAAATAAAAAGCTAAATTTACTTTTGATTTTATTATTATTATTATTAATAACAACCTATTAAAGAATTATTAATTACATATGATTCTCAAACACTTTCTGTTGCTTAAATCTGCATCGAATAAATTACCATAATACATTTAAGAAAATATATGAAATGAAATGATAAACAATATGACGCAGAGGACAACGTTTCCTAATTGAAATTAGTTCAGGGTTATGTTGAGAAATTGGAACTATTTTCTTAAAAGCCGCGTTAAACACAGAATTCGTTTTTCGAAAATATAATTTGAATGAAGTATTTAAACATAAAGTCAGACAATGAAGCAATTAACGAAATCAAGTCAAAACCACTGAATAGTGTTGATATAAAGCTGATTAAAAGCTGGAATATAAATGAGAATACCAATCATACATCGCGTCTTCTAAAAACTACACTTTTTACTAAGAAATACAAAATTAGTCTAAATAAAAAACCCATAAACACTAAGAAGTCGATATCATAAAATTTTAAAAAACTATATAGAAAAATTATTTTTTCATAAAAGTTAATCACCCATCCTTTGTTGTTCAACTTCTCCAGAGTTTTACTGTATTTTGAAACCAAAGGGGATCGTTTTAATAATTCATATTACACATACTTTAACAAAATAATTGATCAATTCGTTTTTATTTTTACTCATGGTTAAAAACGAAATTTATAAATATTTCTCTGAGGTAGAGTAAGTAATTTTTTACTATCAATAATAATCCTGCAGTTTTTATACAAAAAAAGTATGTAAAAATAAATCTGATATAAAAAATAGACAAACAATAGTATAATAACTAAAGAAAGGTTATTTAAAAGAAAATATATATAAAATAAAACAGTATTTAGTAGTCATGCGAAAACCAATTATTGTTAGTTTAATTCTTAAAATATAATAAAACACAAAAACTCGAAACTGATTAACCCAATTAAATTTTTAAAATTGCACACACCATTAAGAAAGTCCATAAAATCAAATAAACATTAAAAGTGTAACATCGAACAAAAAGAAAAACAATTTCTAAATCAAAAATTTTGACGACTCTGATTTGTACCCATTTTAAAATAGATAACAAGAAGCAAACATAATTAGGAGCTGATTTGCTTGTATTTAAACTCACCTCCTCAGAGGCATTTGCATATGAATTGCGCTCTTTTTCTTTGTCGCGCAATTGACCCTGCAATCGCTCAATTTCGCGTACGAATTCGTCGCGTTCCTGCTCGCGTTCAATGGCTTGTTCCTCCAGGAATTGCCTTGTAGCCCTTAGCTGCTTGTCAGCTATGTCAATCTGAGTAGTGATTGATCGATCGATTGATTGATTAAATGAACATGAAAATCTTGCTATTAACAAAACCTTAACAACATAAACCTAAGCTAAAGTATAAACTGTTTCCAATACATATTCGTTTTAAGTTACTCGACATGCGTTTAAATTTTTTAATTTCGGGATGATGTACACGAAAGCTTTGAATAGGCGTCAAACTTTTGGCAGTAGCACTTACCTGTGATTGCAAATCCTCGCGATCCTTTTTGCCACATTCCACCACTTTATCGCCTTCACGGCAGAAGTCTTCGATCATGTGCAGCAGCAGTATGGTGGCATCATTATTCTCACGCTTTTGTGTTGGCGACGAAAGCATACTACGCGCCTTCTCTTGCAGTTGCACAAACGTGGCTGACGACTGTTCTGCAGGGGAAAACGCCTGCGCATTCTTAATGGCGCCCAGGCCATAGCCCTCCGCATAGTCAGTTTGGTTCAGTGAATTGAATTGGGACAACTGATCGCGCAGCACTTGCAACTCTTGACCCAATTCTGCATTTCGACTAATTGTGTTTTCAAGTTTTTGTTGTAGCTTATGACGATCCGCCTCGGATTTGACAAGTCTATTTTTCAACTCAATCAATTGGAAATTCAACTCTGACGAAGGCGAGTCAAGCCGATTAAGATCCGGTGGCAATGAACTAGTTGGCCGCGATTTATTGGTATCCTGCTGCTGGCAGCCACCCACCATCTGTTGCTCATTGAGAGAATGTGTGCGTAAGAATTTATATGCACGTTGTGGCAGCTTTAAGCCGTCTTCAGTTTCGCTGTCATGACTCGTGCTAATGCTTTTCTTATCAGCGACAGCTTCCACTGCCGCCGCATCTAACTCATCCTCGGTTTCGCTGGTGAATGAGGCATGCTCCTTCTCATGCTGATTGCGCAATTCCTCTGAGAGTTGCAACAAATACGTCGCTTCCGATTTTAGCTTCTCTAAGCAATCATTCAAGTCAAACTGATTATTCGAATCCTCGCTACTTTTGCTGTCGATAAACTGCACTAAACTCGGATCCTCCACCACAGCTAACAAGCTTTGCACATTAGGTACAAAACGTAGCTGCTTGCTTGTGGTGTTTAACGACGCATTTAACAAGGAGGCGCTCAGTGTATGATCCACATCGTCGCCATCCTGACTGCGGTTGATCAACAGCAGCCGGTGCACCTCCTCAACCAGCGTTGAATTCAACTCTCCCTCACAGTTGGCCACACAATGCGCCAATCGAGTAAGCACATTGCGAAAGATCTTTGAAAGCTCGCGCAGGCCATCACGTTCACTGATAACATGGTCCAAATCACGGGTTGAGTCGAATGTTAAATGACGCTTGGATTTTCGATTTAGCTGCTTTTCGTATTCGAGTTTTAAACGCGACATCTGTTAATTAGAAGTATGTGAGTAAAAAGTATAATAATCTAGTTAAATATAATTACCTCATGAGCATGTTTAATATTCAGTTGAGTTATCTCCAGTTGACTTTTGGCAGTAAACTTTTCGCGCAACAAAATTAGTTCCTTGGGCCAATGTTGATCGTTGACAGTAGAATCGGAGAGCAAATTCTAAAAATGTAAAATAAATAACCTTTTGTAGCAAATAGACATAAAAGCAACCATTAAAAATCTGAAAAACATTTGGCTGCACTTCTTTACCCTAATAAAACTACAAAATAATTTTTATGGCTCCCTTCGGAGTTGCTCTTCCAATTTTATATTTAACAAAAACAGAGAAGCGTTGGATGATATATATATCAATTTCGATATCAAAATTTTTGGGGGAATGGCTTAAGTTTTAGTTTCCATTACAATAAATATAAAAATCAAGATCGCAACTCGATAGAAAACCTTCACAACGCATTAACCACAATGAGACTGAATGGACTGATTTTTGAATTAGGAATCAGTATAAACTTCCTTCACACTTAGTACATTTAACTCACAGCACGATCTCAATAAACAAATCGAATTTATAGTACACAAACGGACTACAACAAGATACAGCCAAATAACCTACACTCAACCTATTAACCCTTTCATGCCCGTTATTGTGTTTTAATTATCAACTAAAATTATGCGTTCAAAATATTTCTCTAAGATCTGAAATTGAACTTTGAAATTTTTATTCGTTTACTTTGAAGACTCAAAAGCTACAAAATGTTTTGAAAAACTTCTTTGCAATGCCCAAATTAATTCGGGCATGAAAGGGTTAAAGAAAATACACAATTTCACCGCTTTCGCAAACGACCTTGTAAAACACCAGACTGACAAGGCAGAACATTAATTTAAATCTACAAAGCAATTTAAAACTATAACAAATTTTGTATACAAAAATGAGAAAACTTAAATTAAACACCAATAAATGTGAAGCCGTTCTATGCCGGCCAGGGTACAGGTACTGTAATCTGAATATTACAAAGTACTGGAAAAAATTGTAATTAAAATCTGATGCAACAAACGGAGTAGACGAATTCCTACAGTTTAATGAGCATATAAACTTTCAGCTAATGAAAACTGAAAGAGCGTTCTTCTCCATAAAAAGTGTTAAAGTAATAAAAAATCAAGCATTAATTAAATCTATTAAAATCTCAACAACAATTTGCTCAAATATTTGATCGTTTAACGAAATTGCCAGACTATATTCTTTCATTCAAAACCAAAACTAATTTTTGATAGTCAAATAAAAAAATATTTATTGAAAATTGTTTTTGGGTGTATCTTTTATTTCGATCAAGTATACGTAAGTATTTCCAAGATCTTCCTTTAATATCTTTACCTAATAAAATAAAATATAAATAAATAAAAAATTAAATAAATATGTTTTTTTTTTGTAACTTTTATTAAAAAGTTAGATGCTGGATTCATTCGCAAATATGGCTCTTGACTTTTTTTAAAAAACAATAAAAATACAGTTTGCGCGCACTGAACTCAGCTATAAATAAAAATAAATTGATTGTCAAAATTCTAAGGAGTGTTTATGTTTCTGTGGTAGCGTCAAACATAAACAAACATTTCTCTGAAATTATTCAACACAGACTGATTTGGTATAAATATTAAGGGAATCGGAAAATTAAAAACTACAAGTAAAATGGACGGTGCCAAAGTGAAGTAGTCTTATTTTAAAATTTATTCGATGCAGATGGATAAGGGGTGCCTCAAAATAAACACAAAAGCCAAAACGGCGCACAAAGGGTATTTGCTAGAATACAATAAATTTTGTATATGATTTGGTATTAATCAAAATATTAAAGAATACCATTTATAATTATAACTATATTTTAGTTAGCTCAAGTATATAATGTTCGAAATGAGAAAAAAAAACCAAAAAGTTTCCCTGCAGATTTGGGTACATTTTATTTCTTTTTAATTATTTTTTTAACTTGTATTGAGGACAAAGAAATACAAACGCATAAAGTATTCACGCATTTGTTTTGACAATGGTAATTTGCCTGCAGCAAAAAACTTTAAAAATTTGGCACAAGGGAAATTGAAGATGCAACTCACGAAACTCACAACTTTTTATGCCTGTCTGGCACTAGAGACTTTTTAAAAGGAATATTTAAAAAAAAATAATTCTCTTTGTTTTAAAACGATATGGCTTAATAGATTAAATCATTTTAAATGCGTTTAGTCGCTAATCAAATTTGCATAAGCATTTTAAAACTAAATAATACCTTAGCAATTACCCAGCCCTTAGTTTGCAAAATGAGAAGGCAAGACTTAATCAAATTATGATTGACTTTTAATTGCCATGACAAAGGCAACGCCCCGAAATTAAGCAATTTGCTTTTCAATTTACTCCTTTTCACTATTCAATTAAGTGTGGCAGCACATGCAGATGGTATATAAGATGACTTTATTTGCTAAAGACCATTAGTTGAAATCAAGTGTAGGTGTGCAACAATATTGGCTGAAGAACTTAGCTTGAAAATGTCTTTTGACAACATCAGTATGGCACAGCCATTGATACGGATACTGACCATTTTCGGGTTGTATCCATATAAACCCAAATGGAAACTGTCGCAGCGTTTTATATTTGGCCTACGCTGTTATTCTTTTGGCCTTCATTTAGTGTTCACATTCACGCTTACCACGTTTATGTGGATTCTTGTGATTGTCACCACGGACTCAACGATAAGGTTAAATACGCTTTATATATCACTAACGGAATCTGGCTTGGCTGCAAAAGTAGTGAACGCATGGCTAAAGATGCCCATTGCTGTGGCATTACTCGAAGAGTGGTCAGCAAGTAAATTGTTCATTCTCAAGAGTGACGAGGAGCGTAAAATGTGGCAGCGAGAACAAAGATTCTTTGGTCGGATGTCCTTCACATTTATTTTTTTCAGTATGAGCGTTGTACCGTTTGTGTCTATAGTGCCTTTGTTCAATTTTCCAAACGAGTTACCATTCTGGTATTGGGTGCCATTCGATTGGCATGATCCTCATAAATTTTGGTACGCTTATGGCTATGAACTATTTGCAATTCCGATAACATGTCTATCGAATGCCGGACTTGACTTGCTCAACTGTTATTTACTGTTGCATATGTCACTAAGTTTGCGAGTTGTGGGCATGCGGTTAGCGGCTTTGAAGCAGAATGCGGGTACTTACGGTGAGCAGGAATTATTCGACCAGCTTACAGAGTTGATCAAGCTACATCAACGCATTAACAGGTAATTTCCTACTTTTTTTAACTCGTTCAAATAAAAATTTCAACACAATCTCCTCTTGCAATTATTCAGCAATACAAAACAGGTAGAGAAATTCATTTCAATTCCTACACTCATGCAGATACTTTTTAGCTCTTTGGTGCTCTGCTTTACCATTTATCGGCTGCAAGGTGTAAGTTCATTTAAATATCTTCATCTATTTTCTAAACAAGCAAATTCCTTTTTAGCTCAATATAATGCAAAATCCGGGCGACTTCGGAGCTATGTTTCAATATGCTATTGCAATGACTTTGCAGATATTTTTACCTTCCTTCTACGGCAATGAACTTACTTTCTATTCAACTTGTCTGAGCAACGACATCTTCACTTCAGACTGGCCAAATATGTCGCGTCGTAATCGGTTTTTGATTTTATACTACATGACCTATTTGAATAGGCCGATTGTGCTGCGCGCTAGTGGTTTTTTCGAGATTGGTCTGCCGCTTTTCACAAAGGTTGCCTAACTAGCAAGAGTTGCATGCTTCTATGAAGTATTATTCTAATTTCTTGGTTTGATTTCAGACAATGAACCAGGCCTACAGCTTACTTGCGCTGTTGGTTAACTTGAATAACTGATGTGATGATGGAAGCAGTTTGCTCATAACAAATTAAACATAGCTGAATTATTTGCATGTTATGAAAAACGTAGAATATAGAATTGGCTATTTTGTAGTTGTAGAAAAAAAAAATAACAACATAAGTGTTTGGCGTTTCCTAGATTTCAATTAGTTTTTTGTTAGCCGCATAAACAATATTATTTTTTAAACAATGAATAGCATTTTCTCAAAATGTTTTTAATTCAAATTCAGAAACACTTTTTACAAATCATCAAACTACGTCTTAGATTTTTATAGTATATTTTTTGTGATAGATTGCAAAAAGTTTTGTTTTTGATAATGCTTTTACTTGTAAGTGATTAAGAGAATCATGGAATTAAATGAGAAAGCTTTACAGGAAACCTTGCTAGAGAAATAATATATAAATCATGCAGAATATTGTAATAAGATTTTTGAAAATCTTCTTATGCCGTTTTAACTTTGCTTTTGGATAATTTATAACCAAATGCAACACTCGGTTGCAGATGACGAAAATAAATTTTATGTGAGTTTACTCAAAGCGAGCTTCCTGCACGTCAACACATGCCCATACATATAGTACACGCTGTTGAGAGCTAACAGAAAAACAATTTATTCAAAACTAAAAATAAATACTCAAAAAAGGCAAATGAAGATGAGCTGCTTATTTACGAGCAGCACTAGGCACATATGTATGTATATACATATGTACATATGCGTGTTGGTTTTGATAAGCAAATTGTAATGAAGCCACTGTACGTTGTATTGATGTGCAGTTCAAATATTGTTTAAAGCAAATTAACGACCTTTCCTGACGCATTAATTAGCTGCAAATACTGATAAGCTGCACAGTTATTTTGCGTTTCTTTTATTTTTATTGATGCGCTTTGTATTTTGCAGCAGTTAAATTATTTATAAAAAAAAGTTGGAAATGCAACAAAGTTAATTAAGATGAAGCCGTTCTTAATTAATAAATTAAAATCATTGAGAATGAACAAGCAGCAAAAACAGGCAAACAGAAATCATTTACCCCAAAAACAAATGAAAATTTAAAAAGAAGCAGCACGCACTAAAGGGAAGACTACTTGACTAGGAAGTGAAGCGATTCTAAGACACGATGGCCGCATTCTACTAGAAAAATCAACGGCAGTTCTACTCAGTTGTTTGTTTACTTAGTTTTGTGAGGTGGACTTTTTTGGCAAAAGTTTTAAGCTATTTTGTTTGTTTTGACAATTTATTTGTAGCGTTTATGACAACAGACCGCAACATGAGCACGAAGTTATCAGGTAAACAGAAGATGCAATAACAACTTGTTTATAAAAAAAAAAAAAAAGAAAACAATCTACCTGAAAAAGACAAGTTTGTTTTGATCGATTCTCAGAATAATCTCAAAACAACCTTAAGTTTGTTTTTGGTAAAGTGTTGTTCTGCAGTATTGATTAGGCGTTATGTAAAAATCGGTAGTAATATATATATTGATTCGACAGGAAACCAATTAGATTCTAACTCTCTCATTACAGTTTCCCGCTTCTCAGAAATTTGGCATTTTGTATAAAAAGTCAGGATTCTTTTATTAGTTTAAAAAGTCACTGCCTTATGAACATCAACCACTATAAAAGTGGTTTTCTACGCGGATGGTTTTTCAAAGTATTCTAACGAAATACATTTTGACTTCAGCATTATCATTCATAAACAAAATTATAATTGTCACACATAACTTACATGCTTTGTATAAGTTTGGTATCCAAATAATTCTTTTATTTGCATCAGGATTTTTATTATTTTTTAAAAAACTTTCACAAAAATATAATTTAAATAACTTTTTTTTTTAATATTAAATATGTCTGCTCCTCAAATAATAACCGTTGCCGTTAATTTAAATTTAGGCTTGCTTCCATAAGCCAATCACCACGGACATATTATTTTAACAATTTCAATTAGTTTTTGTCTTTCTCTTCAAAAGTATGTATTTTTGTTGAATTGTTTCTCTCTGGAAGCTATGCACTCAAACAAAAATTGTTTAGGTTTATTTTTTTTTTAAACATGTGTGTTTTGAAAACATCCACAATACGAACATACGCACTAACAATCAACAGCAGACTGACTTGGGTGAATATTTGGGTGCTTTCGAATAACATCAACCGCAGGAAAAGATCGCGAGAGCGCGAGTAACGATTTCCTAGAAAACAAATAAGTGATCTGAAACAAAGAGGAAGTGCGAGAGAGATCAAGAGTAAAAGCAGGCAAGTGTTTTCGCATATTCTCAGAGAGAAGGAAAGAAAGCAGCCGCTAATTCGGATGCTGCACGGAATTAAAAGTAGCGCGCATTTATGCGCCCTCTCTATTATGCTCAATTTCATTGAGTTGGATGGCCTTCTTTAAATAAAATGTGTGAGAAATGCCTTGCAATGGAACAAACTCAATTAATGATGTGCGAGCAATACTTCTAATGTAAAGCGATGCCTATGCACGCTAGACTTCACAACTGCGTATTTCCGGAGTTAGAAAACAAATTTTGTCAATGCTTAATTGAAGCAGCGTTGTCGAAAAAACAACAAAGCGAGTTCAGCGTGTACACTTTATTAAACGTTTAACTTGCCTTTGTGAATTACTCATGAACATGGATATATGTTTGTGGATACTCGGTAGGACGTATATCCGAAAAATAAACCCATAAACGCAGTTTATTCAAATTTGACAACTCTCGCATATATTGTACATATGAAAGAGATTATAAGTATCTAAGTATGTATACATGTATGTATGTTTATATGATCACATACATATGTTTATATACTAAATTTGTCGCGTTTTTAATAAAAGTGGATTCTTAATGCTTGCGAATCGTTTAGATGTGTATGTACTGCGAGCACGTAAAATATTTGAACATGATTAGTCTTTATGTTTAAGCATAAGAGCATCGTTACTTCAACCAAAATAAATATATATGTATATATGTATATATATAATAAAATTTATCCTTAGATATGCATAAATTATTTATAATGCTATGCACAGATCCCTTTGAAATTCCTTTCTTATCCAATTTTGAACTAAAACCAAGCCAGTTGCCATCTTTGCGCTTTGATTTTAGTATGTTGAATTGAGACATGTACTCTTAGTTTCATGTTTCACAACACAGGATCAAAGTCCAAAGTGTGCGAGTGCCAAGGCTGCGTGCGCCTAGTGCCACTTTTCAATTAGCAAACACATAGACTAAATTTATCTACCACACGCTTTCATGCAAATGACCACATACATATACTTGGCAAAGTGCCATTTATGTACTTGATGGCTGGCCGAAGATTCCATTTCGCACACTCAAAAATTCTCCAATTCAATGTTTAGTCTGTAACATTGGGGCTTCTTCAATTATTTACTTAGCTGACTTCAGTGGCAAATCTTCCTGTTTTCTTTCACTTTTACTTTTGTAGAGTTTCTTCATGTGAATAAGCACGTTTATTGCGTTTTTATTAGAAACAATTTTCTATGCTTTGGTTGTTTGTTTGTTCTAAGCATAAAAATGCTATGCTATGCTTTGCATAGCATGCACGGCATAGAAAACATTAGAATCCCAAATTTGGTTCCATTTGAATTGAATAGTAGAAGAGAGGAAGCTTCAGCTCAGCTGGTAATAAGAGCCAAAAAACGAGGAATAGCTAACTAAGTCATTCGAAACAGAACGAAGATTTACTGCTCTTGGCAACAACGCAACCATTACATCTAACACTAATTCAAAAAGTTTTGAATACAATTCTATTGTTAACAATATCAATGAAATAGTTTTCTTTTTCTATAAAATTTCATCAGTGCACTTCATTTGAGGGAAGAAGCAACAAAAACTATTCAAGGGTAAGCATCGACAGATTGCCGCGAGAGTCAAAAAATAAGTAAAGTTAATAAAAACAAATCACATATAAAAAAAGAAGCATGCACAGCAATCAAAAATAGAGTTAGAACACAAAAGATTAATTTCTTTAGTAACATCAGCTAACTCGCACTTACCTGTATCTGCTGACCCAATTCATCGACAATGTCCCTGCGTGCCAAGGCCAGTTGCTCCTGAAGACGACGCTCATATTCTTCAATAATTCTTTTAATCACTTGCGATTCGTTATTGAAATTCAATTCGTCTTGATCAATAATAATGAGCGAAGTGTTCTGGGCGATGCCATTGCCGTCGCCATCAACATCTTCGGCTTCATCTTCCGCATTTCCTTCATGCTTTGTATCTGCAGCCTCAACTGGTGCAGTACATCTGGCACTATTTGCGTCACCATCATTGTCTTTATGTATTTCTGCACTCGCTGGTTTTGTTGCTCGCTTTTATTGTGTTAGTCGAGTTATTTATTTAATTTTTATTTTATTGACAGCAGGCAGTTATAAAATAAATATTTCGCGTTGGCGGTAAAAACAAAAAAAAAAAAAAATCATGCAGTGAGCACAAACGATGTTTATACATAGGTAGCCATTCAGTTAAAAGACAGAATAAAAATAAAAGTTAATAACAGGTGAGGATTTTTCTGGCTCACATGAGACATATGCCATCTTTGGTTATGTGCACCGCACTCATCATATTTTTATGCATTTCAGACAACTGCAGAAGCAAAATATTGCATTGAACTTGTTAAAATATAATTAAAATATAAAAGCAAGCTTTTGGAAAAAAACATAAAAAATGATGTGGAAAATAATACGGTTCCTAACCTTGGTTTACATTTTTTATGCACCGAATAGAGGATTATATATATTGAGAAGTTTCTTACTTTTAAATAATTTGAAGTTGACTTTATCTGTATATATTTTTTTTTGTTTGTTTTATATATTGTATGTATATATAAACTTGTATAGTTTTTTTTTCTTGGAAAATGATTCTATTAAATTGACTTAGATTCAGAAATTAAGATATAATGACCTTGTTCTTCCCTTTTAAATTACAATCTTCCTGTTTTACTCCACATTTAGCTTAAGTTGTCTTAATGAACGCATTTGCAATTAATCCGAAATATTTGATGAATATCAAATATATTTGCATAAACATATGATTTATATAAAGTAAGATAAGATGATGATAGATGTGTGTCATGTTATGCGCAAAAACCATCACCCGTATATGCAAAATTTAAAAACGAAAACATGCTAATAAGAATGTAATATTTTTTACGAGGTTTTTGTTTCAGATATGTGCAACCAGACTTACCACAAAATCATCATCTGGATAGCGGCATTCATAATACTTTAATCTTTCATTGATCTTGCGTAATTCCGCCTCCTGTGAGCGTTTTAACTCGTGTATCTTTGTTTGATAAAATATCTTCATCTCAGCAATTTCTAAGGCGATCTGCTTGGGTAAAAACGCATGTTATAACTTGCAATTTAAATCATATTTTTCACATACATTCTCATTGTCAGTCTTGCACAGCTCGTCCAGTGAATCCATGCCGCCCGGCGTGATCTGACGATGACTTGGACTAAACAACAATTGAGCACGGTGACGTTTGCGCGGTGAAGTTTCCTTAGACTGTGTGAGCGTATGATCGAGTGCCCCGACCTCTTCAGACACTAATTCCGCTTCTGAGCACTCGGACGAACTATCGTCGCCAAGACGTTGTGATTTTTGTGAGAAAACATCATCAGAAAATCTGCAGATGTTAACAAGTCGATTAAGATAAATAATATATAATATAATAATAAAAAATCTTACTGTTTTTCAAGGTCAGCGCACTTGAGTTCGAAATATTTGCGTAAACTCTCCATTTCCTTTGAGTGTTGGATGTCTTGGGTACGTTTTGCCTGTAAAAGTTTATCGATTTCCTCAATACGTTCCTCTTTCTCCTTGTTCCATTGATCCATGGTTATCTTAAGCTCTTGCTCATACTTATCCTTGCATTTCTCCAGCTCCTGGCTTAGATAATCGTCGAATTTCTTTTTTACCATGAAGAACAATCGCATTTCATTTGGAGTCAGATACTTTTGAAATTGTTCAATTTGATTGCTAAATTGCGTGGCCCATTCTGGTGGCATTTCTGTGGGAAAATCATCTAAAGCCAGCTGCCGCGATGCGGACAGTTGCCGCTCACGTGAATTACGCTCGTTGTCGGGAAGAAATTGGCGCTCCAAATCGTCATCACTTTCGCTTATTAGATCCATTGAGGTTTCCGAAATGCGTTGGCCACCAATACTCTCCTGATCCGAGGTACGCGGCCATGACGGTCGTTTGAACTTGTCCACAGCGTCCAAGAGTTGTTTACGAAGTATGAGTATATCTGTGTTAAGCTTGTCTGAATCCGACTGTAGTTTTTCGCGTGACCTAACCGATTTTTCTAATGAGTCGGTCAGTTTGGCAATAAGCACATCGCGCTTGTTAAGTTCCACATAAATGTCAAGTGTCTAAATAAAATGGGATGGCATTAATAAAGCATTTATCACAAAGGTTAAGGCTAAGTATGCTTACCGGCGCATTGAACTCATCCTGAAAGGTGCGATACTCGGTTGAGTTTGTCACCAATGAGCTCATATCGCGTCCTGAAACCGGCTGATCCGTGTTTGATATTGCACCATTCGACCCGCGTCGCTGCGACTGCTCTAACTGCATATTCAACGAAGCCAGACACATGTCTTTACTCTGCAGCTGATGCTGTAATTCGTTTACCTTCTGCTCCAGCTGTTGGATCATATTCAAGCTGACAATGCTTGAGCTACTCTCGCCCACGGTTGGACCAGGTTCTTGTGCCACGTAATCTATTGGCGGACCCAATGTTTTCGAATCGGTTCCAAGTTCCAATGAAAGCGATGCCTGCTCTTCAGCGGTGCTCAGTGAAACGCAATGTTCGCTCTCCTCCGTGATGTCCTCTAGGAGGTCTTTGCTATATTCGGGTATTGGCACGCGTTCCATTTGCTTGATCTCATTGGTAGTCACATTCGGTATTTTGCCGAATTCTGTGGGTGACAATCTACTTGGATCTATGGCTGTCTGCTTCTGCATCGCCATAATATGAATCTTCATTAATTTCATAGACTCATCTTCCGTATCACTTAGCTCGCATGCCTTGCTATCCTGTGCCGGCTCGTTTGGTGTCTGATTGTGTAACTTGCTACTGACGTGCATTTCCATCAGCGTCAGCTCTGTGGGCTTTATTTCCGCCGGTTTCAGCTGCAGCGTTTCCGACACTTTCAACAGCTTGTGCTCGATGATTTTGGCCTCATGAGATTCTATTGACTCAACTAGTTGTACTTCTGGTGCGTTAATCATAGTAACTAAATTGTTTTTTAGTTTTTCAGTTTGCGATAGAAAAGTGTCAGCATTATCTATCGCCACTTCTGCATGCTGTGTTTCTAATGAACGATTTACCGGCGACTCACTTTGTTCGACAAAACTGGCATGTATTACATCTAACGTTACTTCAATGGACGCATTAGAAGCCATAATCTCTTCAAGCGAATTGTCCAGTTCGCTATGTACAGGAGAACTACTTGATAGTAGATTGGCGGCTGCATCTGGCTGCGCACTAGTCTTCATGACCGTTGTAGAAGCCACATCGGTTTCGTTCTCCCTATGTTTGGTGATATTTTCACTCGCTTGAGTTTGGCCGTCACCACTTTCCACTTTGTCTTCGCTTGGCACATAGCTGGTTATTGTTTGTTGGTCACTTCTGGTATCTGTTACATCCATAGGTGCATCCTCTTTTGGGGTATTGACACCTTCGCTTCCCAGGTGACGCGATTCATCTGCAAAGTCTGAGACATCATCTGCCGTGCTTTGATCGTTTAAGCTTTTTTCGTCCTTTAACGACTCAGAGCTTTCCTTCGTTTGCTTAGCTTTACTCGACCCCTTGGGTGTTTGTACCTGATCCAGTGCTTCTTTATTCTCTGGACTTTTCTCTAAAGGCAAACTTATATTAAAACTATCGTTAGCACTATCAATTTCTTCATGCTCTTCCGTCTCATAATTGCCATCAGCTTCGTCTTCGTCTGATAAAACAAAATGTTGAGCTAACTGTCCACCAGATAATTCATCGCAATCGATTTCAAATTTTCCCGCACTCGCAACACTATGAGATTCGGCACTTTGTATTGAAGACTTGACTGCAGCAGCTTCACTCAGCTCTAACTCATCCTCTGTGTCTGTCACATTTGTCCCACCCAACCCAAACACTTTCTTTGGCGCCACATTATGTTCCGCTTCAGAGAATGAACCCAATTGTTCTGCTGAAGATGGCACGCCCAACTCTTCACTGATATCAATGACCTCTTCGATGTCTTCTTCAACACTGCTGCTGCCACTACCGTCGGCACTGCTCGGAGTTGTTATATTAGTGCTGGGATTTGTTGTCGATGTCACTGTTGTTGTTGTTGGCGGCAGTACACCGTCGCTCGACGATGTCGTCGTGGCTGCTGTTGCTGTTGTGTGTTTGTCAGACATTTCAATTGTAATGGAGCTAGTTGGATCATCGATACTCAACGATGATAGCGTTTGTTCGTCTGTGAGACTTAAAAATAAATTAGCTCCCTGCCGCAAAAGTTCCGAGGTGTCAGTTGAAGTTGTTGCTGTAATACTCTGGGTAGTTGTTGTTGTCGTCGTCTCTGTTATTGATTCTTGCTCAGCAGATGTAGCTGTAACTGTGTTCTTGGATATCACGTATGTACGGGCTGAATTATTATCATTAAATTCAGCATCTACATCAAAATTATGAGTAACATGTGTTCCTTCTGTTCTGTTCCTTCCTGCATACTCTAAATTATTTGCTGCTCCAATATGTGGCTCCTGGCAGTTTATTTGCGGTTCATGCAGCACAAAATTTAGCGTTGGTATTAGTTCAGCAACATTGGTCACAACGAATGCTTTTCTACTTTGTGACTGTTCTGTGACGTTGGCTAAACTTGCATCCGTTGCTATTTCGTGCGCTGAGTATTGTGAACCACGCGTGCGCAGCAAAGACGTTATCTAAAATGACAAGTTCATATATGTTGATAAAACCATGTACATTCATTTTTCCTTTTGTTTTTCAAAGTTTGATAAAAAAAGCGTAAAAATAAAAAAAACTGACCATATGTAATGTTCTGGAAAATGTGCAATGTTTTTAATTATAGCAATTCAGTAAACTGCCAATTGTTTTTTTTTGCACACATAAATTACGCATAATACGCACTGTACTGTAATCTATCAATAGCGTGATCTGACTCACGTCAAGTTTGTTCTACACTGCTACTTTGCCGTCGAGAACCCCTTCTCTAGAAATAGATCTCATCTTTTACTGAAAATATGCAACGCACACTTTTGCTGTCATGTCACTCAGTTGTGTTGAGTTGCTTTGATTTGAACTACGAGTTTATGTTTTCTAATGAGAAACCCATCACCTATCAACTATCTGCCTTGAATAAATTAAAAAAATAAACAAAACGACTTTACTTTGGGAGTGCAGCACTGCTCGTCCCCTTTTTATCTTTCGTTTTTTTGAGTGATTCTGCATAGGAGTATTCTGCTTTTTCAGAATATTTTTATACTTTTTATAAAAACTGAAAAGAGGTTTCATACTTAGAAACAACTTAAAATAAATCAAAAAGTATGACTGTCTAAAATGAAGATCAATTAAATTTCTACGGACAAAACTTGATTCGGTGATATTATTTTTATATCTAGCCTTTGAAAAATGCAGTGTTGACATTGTCAACACTTTAAAGGCTTATTTTCGAATATCATTGCCTGCCATATTGTTACTCATTCCCCAAGTTTATTACGTCAACTTAACCTAAAAATTTTGACAGCGCACACACCGCTTGGATAATTTATGGGGTGCAACTTTGAAAATCCCAAAACAAACGCAGCACATGTTCAAAAACATTCAGTGAGCCAAGCAAACACAACACAATTGAAATATTTATAAAATTTAGCAAAGTGCTCATTTCAATGTGGCACACATTTTTGTGGGGAAATGAAAACACGCGTGGACTTATGTTAAAATGAAAAATCAAGAACTTACACAAAATAATGTAAACTATGTCAATGATGATGTATTTTAATCCTATAATTAATTCTTATTGAACTTATTTTCTTTTTAATTTCTTGTGTCAATCGTTCCCTGCGCTTCCCTAGGGTAAAGTGGCTGCTGCGAAACGTGACTGAGTAATTAGGTGTAAGTTAATTAAATGCTAGAAAAACATTTTGTCAAATACTCTTCTGACAATTATTACTCTGTGAAATGCCATCATTAAAAAGCAAAACAAGCGACTAATGTCAACATTACGCATTCGCCATGTATGCCAGTGTTTAATAATCATTAATTAAATTTCACTATTTAATATACAATACTCTATCTAAATTAACTAATAGGTTTCTTAAATAGTTGAAGAAAACTTGAGGTTTGAAACCAAGAAATAAAACAATAAACAAAAACTAAGTAACTTCATTTCAACATGGCGTTTTATACAAACTTCGAAATGAACGCCCTTGAACTTGACACCTTTTGAACGAGTTACGCATTCGTAGTCATGCTAACCCAAAAAACAAAATGTTACTTCTTTATTTTGATATTCAACAATTCTACTTTCACGAAATCGCGCATACAAATGTTTTGATTAGATAAATCAATTACTTTCTTTGTGTGGATGTGTATTGTCTTTCTAGTTTCCGATATTTGTGAACGTGTGGCATACTTTTAGGCTTAATGCGTTGCAAAAACGAACGTATTTCATACGCAGTTAACGGCGCTCCTTTTTTGATAAATTGCGCACAGATTTAAACCAAATTCCGCTTTTTCTTTATTAGTGTTTATAAGATAAACGGTATTGTATTTTAGATGTAATACTAAGTTTTATGCTTATCCAAAAGATTAAGAAATAGTTAAATAGCTTGAAAATACTAATATTTTAAATAAATAATTATAAAATAATTTTTTTGAATACAAAATGCTTTTTAAGAAGAAATGGAGAACATATATTTAAATAAAAAAAAATATATATATATATATATAATATGGCTATGAATACAAACCGATTCATTTATTTGAATGAACAATTTAATTTTATTTAAAACTTTTTAATACTTCCCTATATGATTCCCCAAAGTAAAATATTAACAATATTTAGAGCAACATTAGTTTTCAGTGAAAGGCTTTATATACCATAAAAATTTATAACAAACTTTTTAACAAATAGCAAATGCTGTTAAAATAAGAATCACAAAAAAAACAGGATTTTCCACAACCAATGCAAACAAACAAGTTGGGCCTAACAATATGTAACTTTTTCGAAAGTACAATAATAGAGTAACATAAAAATACCATGAACATATGGCTCTGTATTGCCATTTACTCTGCAGGAGTACTTTACACAATTCTACTATTCAAAATCGAATATATTTGCATTTTGGGTTAAATAAGAGCAATAATTGTGTTTGCAATTATTATAAAAATAATCCTAAGGTTTATTTGATCAAATAAAATCCCAGGAGTTGATCATTAAAGACAATCATTATGTTTATCATTTCCGTACACATTACAGATTGCAATCTTTATTGGCCATGGAAATCATTTGTGATTTAAACTCAATTTTTAATCAAATGAATATTTGCAACCGAGGGCTCAAGTATCCAGGAATGACAATTTACTCACGTGTATTTTGCTCATATTTAAACCGAAGAACGATTATCTTAATAAAGTCTATCACTTTTCACATTACACAATAATAATGCATTAGTAACAAAAAACTATAAACTAAATATAAACGATACTTTAGTTGTTCAGCAACGGTTTTTTGGTATAATTACATTAGCTACTTTATTCATAAATTGTTTATCTGCAACTGTGGCCGTGCAGTTGCTTTTTATAATAAAATAAAAATAAAATCTGATTTTTTCTTGCTTCTTTATTTTTTTACAAATGCGCGCCTTTTGCTAGAATCGTTTCACGAACAACGACAACCAACCGCTGACAGCGAATGTTTTATTTAAAATAAAATTCACCCGCTCGCTGAGAGATATACGAATAGTCGCAGGCACACACTTTCGCTTTTCTCAACAACTACCACAGGAGAAAAAAGTTTGTGAGAAGTTTGAGTTGTGGGTAAGCAAGCAACGTGTAAAATTTGCAATCACTTGATGCCGTTCCAAGCAGTTCCGTGCACCGAATACGGCGACAACAACAACAGCAACACATTTTCTTTTTATTTATAAACAAAATGTGGAACATAAATTTTTCTTTCGTTGTTGTTTGTGCCGAAGACGTGTACTATGCATGTGGTTAGTAAAAAATGTTGTTGATTGCTACGCAAAACTGTTTGTAGAATCCATTTTCCTTTGTATGCGGCCCATGCGCGATTATTGATGTGCTGGATATTTTTGGGTTTTTTCTTTCAGAATATCATTACAAATTTATGTACACAACATATTCGTCAAATTCGCTACATTTGACACCGATTAAATAACAATTTATCGAGTCGACTAAAATGTCACTTCTAAGACGATCAACCTCCAACCATTGTAAAACTAACAAGTCCCAAGCTATAATTGAGATTGTGGAACGGTTTTTGAAGATTACCATGATCAAAGTATTCAATTAGGTTCGCCTAAGTTACTAAGGATTTAAAAAATTAAAAACAAAAAAATAAAATAAAAGTAATAATGTTCTTTTATATTCAAGTAAATTAAAAATAAAAGCATTTTTTTTGTAACTTAAAATCTAAAAAATAAAAAATTTAAAAATAGAAAAAATTATATCAGAAATGGTTCTTCAATTACTCTATTAAATTTCGAGATATTAATGTAATTCACAAACCGTGCGGCGGCCAGGAATAGGAAGACAATAATTGTTTTGCACCAATATTTTAAAATTTTTTTTCCTTGGTTAAAAATGGGTTTCTTAAACTAATGCTTCTCATAAGCATTTATTCATTGTTTCCTTTTTTGACATTGTCTTTGACAATTGCAACGTTTTTGTTTTCTTATGGTGCATTTTGTTTTGAGAATTCGTCAATATAATCTTTGATAAACAAGAATGTTCTTGGAAATCTTTGCATTATTTGATAGGCTATTAAATATATATATTTAAATATCAAACGATGCATTAATTTAATTCAGATTAATAAAAAATTTAATCTACTGGCTAATATTGGTTGTAACTATAGAGTAAGTGAATATTCAATGTAAGATATAATAGAATACTTTTTCCAAGTCATGTTTTCAGCACTTCATTATCATTTAAACGATCCGGTGCTTTCCACAACCGATGAAAAAAGAGAAAAATTTTACAAAATGTCTAGTAACGAAATTTAAATTTCCAGAAATCAAAAATAGTATATGTACTTGATATTGTGATACACATATGTATTACTGATGGTTCTATCAATAAGTATACTCATGTTCACACAAATACTGCAGATATATTTACTTTAGTATAGATAGATTATGAGTGTATCTTTCAAAGCTGCATAAAGTTCTTCTTAATGGTTTAAACTTAAACTGAAGACCATTCCTTCCATACATACCCAATCGTATATCGTGTACAAATTCATGTTGGTTTCGATGAATTGTGTGCTGCTGATACTTTTTTAAGTCAATATAATTTGATGAGTTGCATGCAGCACTTGTCTGCACTTGAGAGTTGTTGAGCTGGAGCTTTTTGGTAGAGCAATCTGGACGTCCAGCAGAATAAAAATGCTGCTGAGCAAACTTAATTGACCCAATTAAGTTTTTTGTTATATTTTCTTTTTAAATTAATATTCTGTAACTTTTATTATTCATTCATTTGTTGTCATTTCTCTCTGCAAGTTCTTTATTTATTATCTATGCAGTTTTAGTTGCCGAAAAGAAAACAGAGAACGCGGCATCTCTGCAATTCGCTATTTCTAGGCCTCTTGACTTGATCTGTTGTCTTCATTGATTGACGTTAGCTTTGAAGATGGGCGTTGTTACAGTATTATATATAGACGAGTTTTGTGATTCTTCAATAATTATGCTGATTTTCTTATTTGGTTTCAGTTATTTATTTTTCTTATTTGTTAAGGCAAAATAATCTTTACACAACACAAACTGGCGATGAATTGTAAGGTTAGGTACAAACGATTTACGTAAAAATTGCTTGGGCATATACGATTTTCCATAGGATTTTGCACGAATCAAACATCACAAAAAATAACTAAACTAAAACACAAAAAGTTGGTTTGTTTTAATTTTCTTTTAAGATGCCATTGTTGTGTATTATTTTTAATATTTATATATAAAAATATATTCTTGTTTATTCAAATTGAAAACAGTAGCAAGTATTGCAATACGCTTGCTTACTGCAACTGAGCAGCGAGATTCTTATACACATACTCAATACGCTTGATATGTTTTCAAATAACAAACAAAAACAAAGCGCACAAGAATACTAAAAACTGCGCAAAGTAGATAAAATACAGCATCTCTGCTCAATGGCGCGTGTTCTTGTTGCTGCCTATAGCCTATACAATGTATTTTTGAACATTTCCATACACGATTTTCGTTTGGGAGAGTCTTTAAGTGCGTCTGTCGCAAACTCACACTCCCACACACTTGCACACATATAGCATATGAAATGCACTTTTAAAAATAATCTTTATTTTTTTTTTATTTTTAGTTTCGAAATATTTTGTTTACTTATAACTTTGTGCCTAATGTTTCTTTAAAAACAAAAGTTCTGCGGCAAGAGCAACATCATTATAAGAAACTGAAAACAAATAAGTACCGTCAGTATTGCTTATATCGACGAAAGCCTGTCAACGCAACCAATAATCGAAAGTAATTGCACTGACAAAGAAAAGAAGTGAAATTCTTCAAAATTCATAATTTCACTTCAAAGCTAAAGTGTGAAAGAGGCTTCAAATTTTAATTAAAATTAGGAACATACAGTCAGACAGACACTAGGCCCGGTTTTCTGCTCCGGCTGTCTCCATATACCCGCAGCGAGCAGCGACGTTTCCCTCGGTTGAGAGGCTTATCAGTCGAGACACCAATATGGCTGCTTTTTAAAGAAGTTCACTATTTTAATTTTTTATTAATAAATTTATTGTTTTATTTTTTAATGTTAGTTACAATTTTAAAAATCCATATAAAAAATATATTATACAATAAAAATGATGCATCTTTTCTTATTAGTAAGGTTTTAAAAATATTACAACAAACTTTCATGGATACTCTTTAGTTTTAAATATATATAATAAAAATATAACCTCTTTTTCTTTTAAAAATAGGATTGTACTTGAATGTCCTTTTTGCGTTACTTATTAACGAAGTAACTTTTAAATGACTCAAATTTAATCATTATTAAATTTAGATTTTTTCTATACAACTTTTATACAGCCCGATTTGTACAAATTTATTTAAAGTTAATTTATTTGAGTAAAAACTCTGCTATATAAAAGATTACCTACAATCTAATATATTTTTCGAATTGGTACTTTCGTAAATTTTATTAATTAACATTTCCTAAATTCGGCAGATTTTGAGCATTTTCAATTATAGTCTTAAAGAGTTCCCGTAGTAAAGTTAAGGTTCACTTTTTACAAAGTATTACTGACATTTTGTTTTATACCCTAATGTGAGTTCCATTACCGTTTTTTCAACACCTTGGAAAAAAAACTGTTATTGTCAAATACACTTAAAATATTGTAAGATAATTCATTATTTTCCCTAGGTGATCAACATCATGAGTTAACGGTTGCCTAAGTCTACTTATTAGAGTAACAAATACCTTTTAATAACTGTAAAACTTTAACGCAAATATTAAGAATTATGAAAAAACAAAACGAGAAAACTAGCAAAGCACATTAGTAAAAGAAAGTTAAGTTATTAGTTTTGAAATAAAATTACGCTTAGCTGTAATGTGCCTCTACCCTACACTAGGCCTTGCCGCGAACATAGCTTTAACTAAGTTTAGTTGCCGTCGTGCTGCGTACCGGTGGGCGTGGCTTGGCGCGTCGAAACCTGATCTTTTTGCTTAAATTTCGTTGAGTATTTGTAGAAATCGGACATTTCGAATGGCTTCGTTACCTCCTTGTAAGGTTGAAACGTAGCTTGCTGCACGACAGTCATGTTCTTCGGCGATTCAATGCGAATGTCCGGCGCAAGTGTTGCCACCGCGGCAACGGGCGGCGAACCCAAAAGCGGCGGTGGTGGCGGCGGCGGCGCAGGCAATGCTTTGTCCGTGCCCATGGGCGGTGGTCTCGGTGGCGGTGTCGGCTGCTTTTGTTGGTTCCCACTGTTTGGTTTCGGAGGCAAATTTCTGAAAGGCGGTATATCCAAGGAATCCAATGGATATGATGTTGATATGCCAATAGTCGCCGCTTGATCCATTGAGTTCAGAAACGATGTCGATTGACTCAGCTTGGCATAGCGGCCATCATCGTCTTGCAGCAGTTTCACATTGGTTGGCAAACCGACGGTGTTGCCGCTAATCGGCTGACTGCCAACAGCAGTCATTGCACGTGCTGACGACATCGAGTAGTGACGACCACCGGGACCAACGACGGTACTGGCGGACATTGATTGTGACGATAACTTGCCACGATCGCGCAGCTGCGTTTGCGTCTGCAGCGCTTTGTCCACAGGTGTTGTGCGTATGACTGGGCCATCTAATGAGGATTCTAGCCATTGTTTGGCCTTTGGTTTCTTTTCACAATTTAATGATGAGAGTGATATCTCATCGAGTGGCTTCGGTTTTGTGGCTTGCGGTTGTTGCGGGAATTGTGTAAGGTTATGTTGTTGCCCCATTGCTGGCTCCTGAAAATGTGTGTAATGGTGGGTTTTCTGCTGTTGACTAGATATGTGTGCCAGCATATCGCTTGAGTGCGCCTTTGTTGCTGTTTCAATGCCGAGCGCCGCATTATGACCAAGTTGTGGCGGCGTTAGTGGTCCGATGTGTGTTTGGGAACGCCATCGCAATTGATGAATGCTTTCCGCATCCATTGAAATATAGGACGGTGCCAAAGAAATTATATCTAATGGTCGATGCTTTGTTTGTAAGACATGTTGTTGTTGTTGTTGTTGCGTTGCCAACTGATGGGGCATTTCATAATGATGTGTTGTAGGCGAGGCAAGTGGCGACACATACTTTTTAATATTCTGACTGGATTTTATGAAGCCACCTTCATTGTAGCTCTGGTGAGTTGGTGAGAGATAATATTTATCGCACTGCACAATTATGGGCTGCTGCTGTGGTGCAACGTGTTGCTGCCGCAATGTAGCCACCGACGCAGAATTGACAGAGAACAACGAAACTCCATCGAACTGTTGAGTTTGTGCATTCTGCTGCTGTTGTTGTCGATCGCGTTCGCTGGCATTGCGTTGCGGTGCAAAATGCAAATGTGTGGCTTGCTGTGGCTGGGTAATCGCATACGGATATACTTCAACATGCTGTTGCAGCAGAAGTGGTTGCTGCTGTTGTTGCTGATGCCAATGCAACGGTATATAGCCCATGGTTTTTACTGCCTGCGGCTTTGGCGTTGCGCGTTTCTTCAGTGTGCTCTTTATAGGCAATTGCTCCGCCGTTTGTGTTTGTTGTTGTTGTGGCAGCGGAACACCCACATTCAAATTATCAGCCTCAATCGCATTCGGCTGATAGTTGTCATACTCCGATGAGCGATTTGACAACTCTGAATGGCGATTGTTATTTGTCCGTAGATTTTCTTTACTCGTATGGCTCTGCTTTCGCCGCAGAAGAGCGCTCTCAGGCGTTTGATTCCCATCCTCGACGCTTGAACCACTGCCAGCGCTCCTGGCCAATGCCTGTAAATGCTGTTCACGTTTGTATTGCTGCGCCAGATTCGTAAAGAACTCATTTAGCGTTAGATATTCATAGTTGCCATTGATGATCTGTGTCTCTTGCTTTTGTATTTGCTGTAGCAGCCAACTCTTCTCGCTAAGCAACTTTTCCAGTTCTTGTTTGCGGATTTCAAGTGTTGCCTTATTAACTTTAACTTCGTTTGAGTTCGTGTCTTCATTGTTAATGTTATTGTTTTGATTGTCAATGTTATTGCTTGTTTTATCGTCATTTGCACTGCTTGTTTCGCTGTTGTTGTTGCCGTTATTATTGTTATTGGTTTTGTGTTTCTCACCCGAAGGATGGTGCTGTTGGTCTCCATCATCTTTGAGGCTGGCCATATTATTATTGGTGCTTCTGCTATTGTTGTTTGTTGACTTTAGGTGCATCTGTGCAACATTTATTTTCGTTCCATCCGATTTATATACAATACTTTTATTCTCTCTCATTTGGCATCTGTTCCCAACAACAAGCATTCGCACACTCACCACTCACTCAAGCAGACACACGCACAGTGGGCAAACATTCGCGCCAACAACATACAACAACGCCCTCAGAGCCTGAGTGAAGCCTAAAAAGACACAAGCATTTCTTGTTCAATACTGGGCACTTTTATTAGAAGCCGATTTTGTTTACTTCTTTATTTTAGTAATAATTATATATGTTTTTATTCAGTTAGTTTTGTCTTTTAATTTAACGTGCACTGTCATTATGTAGTCATATTAAACATCGCCCACGCTTAGCATACAACAGCCACACACCACAAGCATTTACATTTAAATAGATTTAAAACTATTCGCAGAAATTTAAGTTTCTTTGTTATGGTCAATGATGACACCTTAAAATTTCAATTTAGATTTTAAACATACCAACATCCCACCTATGTTTATGCGATTAATTCTGGTTAGAAAGGAAATCATTCGAAATAGGAAGACGATTCCATTGCAAAACAAATGTATTTACAGGTTTTGCAAAGCGAGTGTTGGGTTTTTTTACTTATCATAGTAGTATCAATTAATTTGAACTTTACAAAATTACTTTGCTACATACATAAGTACATCAGCTTAAAGAGTGATTTGTATTAATTAAAATGCAAAAGAGAAGTGTTTTTACGTATCAAGCTAATGCTTATTCATAATAAAATTTTTTTTCGAAAAAAGAATAAACGCTCATCACTACTCACCTTAAACGAATAAAGCCTCAAAAACGTAATAATGACCACTCCTCGCGCTCTTCAAGCTTTCTTGATGCTGGATTTCCGGCGTATTAAATTAGGTTTTGACACTTTTAAGCAAACATAAATCCCGCACGTACGTACATAATATAATAATAATCCGAAAACTGCAAAAAACTAAGCCCTTAAAATTTACACAAAACAAAAAGACACAAGTTTTCAACAGTAGTTACCAAGTCATAGGCAGCAGACAAAAATTTTAGCGTCACCTGTCCCGCCAACAAAAGTTTCTATTTTAGAAGTTTTTCGTTTATTTAACAGGCATTTTTAACTTTAAACTTTTACATAATGTTGCAAATGTACTTAAATTCAAAGCTTTAGTGATAAATAAAATAAAACGATGTAAATAATAGTAAAAACACACAAAAACGACGCTCCGCTGCACACCATAATTAAAAAAAAACAAAATACACAAAGAAGAAGAGTGCTTTGCTCACTATACTTTATACGTTGCTAACACTTGCAAATAATTTATAAAATTACAAAAAAAAAACATTGTTTATTAATAATACATATATGCAGTAATTGTTCGTTTTTTAAAATAGTTTTGGTTTCAGGTTTAACAAAAAAGAAATAAAAAATAATGCTAATTGTCATAACAAGAAGAAGCCCTAAATGGGACCAGTGCTGGGGAATCATTTTCAGCACCAGAATACCCCTGGCAGACATTTTACGCGAGCACATGATCGCTAATGACCATTTGATGCGCTAATTCAGATGGATTGATTGTTGGATATTTGCAATGCTGCCAAGTCGAAAAAGAAATTGCGAACGTTTAAGAAGAAGCAGTGCACGGTGCACGTTGTTGTTAAAAAAGTGAAGGTATTTGTCGAGAAAAATTCAATAAATTTCTGTGTGCGGTGTGTTCAAAAAACATCATTTATGTTCTTTCAGGTGATTACCGCGCTTCCGAAGTTACGAAGAGCGACAAAGATTCTTACCTGTGTAAAAATATTGCGACAAACTACTTGGCACAGTCATCCAATTGCCAGCGAAGCAGTCGTAGCATTTAGTACAACAACCACACAAAAGACTGACACGAAAGAAACAGCGGCTAAATACAAGTCGGTTGCCGGCAGCAGCAGTTGGGGAACAAAGAAAATTAATCGGAAAGTGCGACTTCGCTTAACAGACGTAATGGCTAATCCTGAAATTGAAGTGCAACTTGCGCCCCTGCGTGAAAAAGTTCTAGAACAAGGAAACCTTGTGCGTGAACTCAAAGCGAGTGGCGCTACTGAGATTGACATTAAGAGAGCTGTTGCCGAACTTAAGATCCGCAAGAAAAAACTAGAAGATCGTGAACTTGAGTTGACGCCCAGCGTAGTTAGTTTTGATCGTTCAAAAATGGAGGATCTGCTCAAACGACGCTTTTTCTACGATCAAAGCTTTGCCATATATGGTGGCATCACCGGCCAGTATGACTTCGGACCAATGGGCTGTGCACTTAAGTCGAATATAATTTCGCTCTGGCGCCAGTTTTTCAGTTTGGAAGAGCAAATGCTTGAGGTAGACTGTTCCATACTTACGCCGGAACCGGTACTGAAGGCGTCGGGGCATGTTGATCGCTTTGCTGATCTCATGGTAAAGGATACGAAAACCGGAGAGTGTTTCCGCTTGGATCATTTGATTAAGAATGCACTAGAAAAGTTGAGCAAGGCGAAAGATGCTACAGCAGCACTGAAAGCTGAGTGCGAGGATATCGTCATCAAGCTGGATGGCATGAACAAGCAAGAAATGTCAGATGTGCTGCAAAAATATAACATCAAGTCCCCATTAACTGGTAACGATCTAACAGAACCTATTGAATTTAATCTAATGTTTGCCACGCAAATTGGACCGACTGGATTGGTTAAGGGTTTCCTGCGTCCAGAGACCGCACAAGGCATTTTTGTTAACTTCAAGCGTCTGCTTGAGTTTAATCAGGGAAAATTACCCTTTGCTGTTGCGCAAATTGGCAACTCATTCCGAAATGAAATTTCGCCACGTTCCGGTCTGATACGTGTGCGAGAATTCACCATGGCCGAAATCGAGCATTTCTGTGATCCCACGCAAAAAGATCATCCAAAATTCGCAGACGTCGCTGCTACAAGATTAACGCTGTATTCAGCATGCAATCAGATGGACGGTAAGTCGGCGCAGCAGTTGAGTATTGGCGAAGCAGTCTCTGCTGGACTGGTAGCCAACGAGACGCTTGGTTATTACATGACACGTATACACCTGTTCCTTCTGGCGATTGGCATTAAGCCCGAGTGCCTACGCTTCAGACAGCATATGAACAACGAAATGGCGCATTACGCCTGTGACTGTTGGGATGCGGAGTGCTTGACTTCATATGGTTGGGTAGAGTGCGTAGGCTGTGCGGATCGTTCGGCTTACGACTTAAGCCAGCATATGGCTGCCACAGGTGTGCGTCTGGTTGCCGAGAAACGCCTGCCCGAACCCAAGACGATTGAAGTTTCAGAAATCGTTCCCAATAAGCAAGCGCTCGGTAAGACATTCAAGAAAGATGCCAAGGCAATAACGGAGGCACTCAGTAAACTTTCACTGGACGATATTAATCGAGTGGAAGCTGACTTGGCCAATAGTGCCAGCTACACGCTAAAGCTGTCGGACGGCGTTGAGCACCAATTGACGGCGGAAACGATTTCGGTGAAACATGCTACAAAGACAGTGCATGTAGAAGAAATCATTCCTAGCGTTGTGGAACCTTCTTTCGGTATTGGTCGCATTATGTATGCGCTGCTCGAGCAGAACTTCCAGTGTCGCGACGGAGATGAGCAACGCTGCTATTTCTCGTTGCCCTCAGTGGTGGCACCGCTCAAGTGTTCGATTCTGCCTTTGTCCAACAATCCCGAATTCCAGCCCTTCACCAAGCAGTTGTCGCAGGCATTAACAAGGGTGGAACTCTCGCATAAAGTCGATGACTCAAGTGGCTCCATTGGTCGGCGCTATGCACGCACCGATGAAATCGCAATTCCTTTTGGCATAACGGTTGACTTTGATACGTTGAAGGAGCCGCATACGGTTACCTTGCGCGATCGTAACAGCATGAAGCAGGTGCGCATCGGATTGGTTGAAGTCGTGGCGGTAGTTAAGAACTTGTCTGCCGGCCTAACGCAGTGGTCAGAGGTATTGGCTAAATACCCGCTGTTCGAACAACAGGAAACCATAAAATAATACCAGAAAAATGGTTCCTTCCAATTTTTTACGGCACTCTTTATATATCATATTTATTCATTTTTGTAATCTACACGGTCGCCGCTTAGCGTTATTTTTAACAGCGCTTTAAAGATCTGCTTAAAGTTTATAAAACAATAATAAACAAAAACGCTAAATCAAAAAGAATTCAACTTGAGTTTATAATCTTTCTGTCTTCTGCTAGGTAAGCAATAATGAGCCCGGTTAGCTATTCAAGATTCTTTAGTTCAATATCACATAATTTATTAGCTGCAAATTAAACCTCAAAATTTAAGTTTTCAATAACTTATTTTATTAGATTTAAACAGGTTTGTCTGGAATAGAACTAAAAAGCTTATTAAATAATAATTGTAACATTAGGCTTACTTTGTACAAAGGGATAGAACATGTATCTACACATTACAGATTTACAAAAGTTCAGTATGTACATACATAAAGAACAAGAAATAATTAAACGGTACCTTAGTGCATTCTTTATACATTATAGCCCATCGGTCAGGAACTCGAAACGTTTAAATCCAACTGGCATAATTTTGTGAAAAATTTCTGAGATTCTGCGCCAATAAAGGAACTCAGCCAGAAACAGAAAATATGTATAACTATTTAGTATACAGCATTAATATAAACACTTAGCATAACCTATGGCTAAAACTATAAACGTCTGATCATAGCTAAAAGATCTATCTATCTTAACTTATTAGCATGATTTTATTTTGCTTAACCTTTGAAAATATTAAGGCCATCATTGCCGTGATCAGGTCGACCATTCGCTGTGCCATTCATTTGAACTTTCTTAGTTGAAGACTCGCCGGAGTCCCCGTCCAAGTTTTGAGCACCATTACTTCCAACGCGTCCGTTAATATTGCCTACACCATTGGGCAGCAACTGCTGACGCCCTGCGGCCGGTAGAGTGCCATTCAGTTTTAGCGACTTCATTGCCAAGGTCGTATTAGGCTCCTCTTCGTCCGACGAGGCATCTGAGAGTTGGCGAGGCGAAAGGCGGCAGCCACGCAATATATAATTAGATAAGCGACCTACAGATGCCAATATCAAACCCAAAAACGGAGGTGATGGCTTTAGCGGACGTGACAAATATTCGGGATGGTATTGCGTTGCAACGAAGTAAGGATGATTGCTTAGTTCGATGATTTCCATACGCATCTTTTCGGTATCGGTGCCCACGAACTTCATGCCGTACTCTTCTAATTGCGGCACATATTTAGGGTTAACCTCGTACCGATGGCGGTGCCGTTCATCAACGAACTTCGGATTGCCATACAATTGTTTAATGATGCTCGAGTCGTCGGAAAAGATAGTTGTGCGCTTACCCAGGCGCATAGTGCCTCCCATCTGCCCGGTGTGGTGTTCCGGCATGTCAATGACTAAGGCGTTGCCGGTATTAGGCTCGATCTCAGTGGTGTTGGCATCCTTCATGCCCAGCACATTACGTGCGAATTCGATTACAGCCGCCTGCAAACCCAAACAAATGCCCAAAAATGGCTTGCGATTCTCTCGAGCCCATCGGCAAGCGTGTATTTTGCCCTCCATGCCACGCGAGCCAAAACCCCCGGGCACGAGTATGCCATCGCTTTCGCAAAGCATTTGCCATTCCTTGTGATATTTGGATGGTTCCTTCTGTAGGGTCTCTTGTTCGAGGAGACACGATTCGATGAATATCATATTCAGCTTGTAGCCTACGGCAAGCGATGCATGTTGCAGTGCCTTTACGACCGATGCATATGAATCGGTAAACTTTGTGTATTTTCCCACAATGGCGATGTTCACCTCTCTACGTAGAGTCTCCGAACGACGTGCCAAATCGCGCCATTGCTGTAAACATCTTAAAAACAAAACCCAAATAACAATTAACATATATTTCACTTTCAAATAACGTTGGAACTCACTTAGTCCGCTTGGTCATGTCGATTGACAGCTGCAGACGCTCATTCAGGAACTCAATCACACCATGCTGTTCCATGACCAATGGCACGTGATAAATGGAACTGAGGTCATGTATACAGATAACCTGATCTGGTCCCACATGACAAAAGTTACTTATTTTTTCTTTAACCTCCGATCCTATGGGCTTCTCGGAGCGACATACGATTAAATCAGGACTCAAACCAAACCCTCGCAGCTCACGCACAGAACTCTGTGTTGGCTTCGTCTTCGGCTCACCAGTAGCCTTTGGCAGCGGCACCAACGACACATGTGCCACGCAGAAGTTCTCCCGCTTCACACGAAACTGAAACTGGCGAAAAGCCTCGACGAAAGGCATGCCTTCTATATCACCAATAGTGCCGCCCAGCTCGATAATGCAAACTTGCGGCTCTGATGAGCCCTGCACAGGTGTTTTGGCCACTCGTTCAACCCATTCCTGTATGGCGTCAGTAATATGTGGAACAACTGTCAGAAATCAAATCATGTTAAAATTTTCTTATTGCATGGATCATGTGGGATATAGCAGTTATATCACTATTGTTGTCATTGGCGTGCTGAAATGCCTTACCTTGTACAGTTTTGCCCAGATATTCGCCAGTGCGTTCCTTCTTGATGACGAGTTGATAGATCTTGCCTGTGGTTATGTTATTATCGCGATGAAGTGTGATATCGAGGAAACGCTCATAGTTTCCCAAATCCAAATCGACTTCAGCGCCATCATCCAACACAAAAACTTCACCTGTACGAAAAAAAAAAAATGCTTAATACTTTCCTCAAGTTTTTCTTAAATATTTGTTATGAAACCAAGTGATTACCTTCTTTTTGTCATATGGAAAACTATCAATGAATCAATATTTTTGCAAAGAAAGAAACCGACACGCTGAGTTTTAAACTTCATTTTATTCAGTTAGCGGTTAAATGACTTAAGATAAGGGTGATGTGCATTTTGGCTTTTTACAAAACGCCAAAGCACATCTAACTAGAATTCAAAATTAAAGTGAGTGCGGGCAGTTTCCGACCTCTCATTGCTACGAGAAATTACAGATGAAGTAGGATAGTTAATGTTTCGCGAAAATCACACTTACAGCTAAACTGTGTAAACTAATGTAAATTAATACGGAATATTTACAGTCTTGTTTAAGAACGAAATCAATTATAAGCGGGGTAGCTAAAGGATATTCTAATACTAATTTAATCTACTTTGTCTCTTCGAGATCCTCTTTGTAGAGTTCCTTGAAGATGAGTTTTTGTATTTTGGTGCGTATGCGCAGCTTTTGCGCTGCCGTCAACTGCTTCATGTACGGATGCAAACTGAGCAGATAGTGGTAGTCATCGTCCTCTGGGACAAGCGGTGGCGAGGACAAAGTATCCATTGATGAGGAACCGTTGAAGTTGCTGTCCTCCGACAAACGTGGACGTTTCAATTTGAGAGCAGGTATCAAACTATTCGCATACACGACCCCAGACGAAGTGTGTTTGCTAAAGTTGAGGTGTTCCATGCTGGGGCATGTGTTCGCACCGCCGCCATTGCTGCCATTCATTGAAAAATCATCACGTGCATCCTTACAGTGCGCCGCCACAACGGCGGAGCTTTGGTTCGGCGGTGGATGATGTGCTTTATTATAAAGTGGCGGTGGCGAAACAGAGCGTTTTTTGTGATGAGTCGTTGGTGGCGGTTGCTGTTGTTGCTGCATGTGCTGTGACTGCATGCAGTTGCTATTGATATGGTGACTCGATGGCGTTGGTGTTGTTCTCGCACTATTGCTGCTGCTGTTTTTGTTTGTCGTTGTGGCGGGCGCCAGTACAGCGCCGCTGCAGCTGCTGTTTGTCGTGCTCGTCGTGCTTACAATTGGCGGTGGCGATGCATTTGGCATTGGTTTGACGATTAATGGTGTTGGCGCATAGTTGGACTTTTTACTCAAGTCCTGGGCTTCCTTTTCCAGTTCCAAGAGTGCTGCTTGATGGGCACGCAGAAGGCCTGCTTTTAGCAATGTATGCGCGTCATCGCATTTGAGACTAGCCGAGACGGTGCTCAATGTTTGATGAGCAGCGGGTGGCTCCAACATCGCAGACGGCGGTAATGACTGTTGATGAATGTATTTTGGCTGATGTGGTGCTGGCTGTGACGATGTTGTCGATGATTGGGGCGGTGTTCGAGTTCCCATTGAATCATCTTCATCATCATCTAATTCTTCATCACCATCAGCTTCGGCTGCAGTTACATCGTCTTCATCAAAATCCTCATCACTGTCCTGCATGCGACGTATTAAACCATTTGTCAGATCCGGTTCGACGACAGTCTTTTCGCAATCCTGACTCTGCTGTGTGAAATAGAAGGACTGATCCTGTTCGTTCTTTGGCAATCGATGACGCATGTGATCGGCTAAATGCGTAAACAATTTTAAATTCGTTTTTGTAAATATAAAACGTAAACATACATACACATACAGTTGCGGTCGAAACAATAGTAGTGCAACAATAACACAAATCAACAAATTTAAAAGCAAATAATATTTTGGATTTTTACAAGAAATACTTGAACAGACACATTAAAGAAGTTATTCAATAATTAGAGTGGAAAAAGTTGCGCATTACCTAATGCCGGCTTATGGAAAAGATGTTTTATGAACAGGGCAATGCTTCTTCCATTGAAAAGTTTACTCTAAATTATCAAATGCTAAGTCAAATTATAAGAACAAAAATCTATTTTCCTTAAATTGGATTACTGAACGTACTATTAAAATTTTGAATGCTTAAATAACTAATGCATTTGAAAAAAATATGTAAATACAACAATATCAACATAAATAAGAAATGATAACGGCACAACGACCGCAACTGTATATATAATATATATCTATATAAGTATATTTAAATTTGCTGTGGCTGTGTTACTCACTCAGAAATAGCAGCGCACAGTAGTGCAGCCATTTCGATTCAAACGTTGCCGGCTCGACGAGAAACTCGCCATTGTCTGCTCGCGGTATGCGTTTGTACTCGACGCGAAAATTGTCACGCAAACCTTTCCATTTGGCTTTCAGCACAATTTCTGCAAACGCATGATTGTTTTGCGAAATCAATGGAAAAGACATTTCAAATTTCTGACAACAACTTACTTGGCAACTTGTGCGCCGAGGATAGTTCGTCCCACATTTGTTCGAGAAATGCTTTATTGCAATGGAAATTACGATTCCATATTGCCGGACGCTCCTCGATATCATGTATAAATTGCTCCACATTTAGTACAATTGTCGATTTCTTCGGTGCCATATTTTAGTTTATTTTCTTATTCTATTTTGTACTACAAATTATATCAACTCGCGTGTACAGGTTTTTGTCTTATTTCCAATTGCCTTTGAGTTTTTTTTCGCTTAGCACTTTTTGTGGCAAGGGAGCAAAAATGCGTTGGCGCATCTGTTGCGCTTTTGTAACTAAAATTAAGTGTAACAACAATTCTAGTAAACAAAAATGAACGAGAAACGTAGTTCGCGTGTCCGTTGTCAATTCGCACATGCGTGTCGTGGTGAGTGCGAAAAAGAAAATAAAATATTTTTCAACAACAACAACTACAACACTTGGAGTACACGCAATTCAGCTCGCGCTTCGCCGGTACTGTCTGCTTAGCTACTGATTGAAATGCGCATTTAATGCGAGATGGCATCGTCGCAAATACGCTCGACAAAGCCCAGACGATGCCGACAAGAGACGGCACGCAGACCGATGTTTTTGTTGCCGAAGAAGACAAAGCTTGAAAAAAGAATACAACGTTACAACAAAGTAGTAAGACGCCTAAGGAAAATTTAGTGAGTATGGTGGATAAAATCCTAAGCTCAAAGACACACACAAAAAGGCAAAAAGAACAAGTGAAGCTAAGCGTGACAAGCAAACCATATTAAATATTAAGGAATACTCAAAAAAGATAAACTGTTTTCGTTGGCTTATGTAATAATAAAATATATTGTATATAAATGCCGCAAGGACAATTTTAACTTTCTAAAAGATTTTTTTTAATTGAAATGTATTTTCATATAATACATGCATAGAGAATCTGCACACATTGAAACACACGAAAATTCCTAAAGGTACCTGGTCAAGTATATGTTGGATAACTATTGCAAAAAAAATAAAATTTGTAACTGAACGAGACAAATTCGGTTAGTTGTAAGTAATTGTGAATGCTTGACGAACATCTACTATTTTATTATAGACAAGTACTTTGATGCGTTCTATTTACATACGTATGAAGATGCACACCCATTAGCATACGAGATGTGTGCTTTTGACTAATGGACGTGCCATTTACATAAATTAGCCAAGTTTTAAACTAGCAAATATTAATAGTCCATCCCTGGTTGCTAATACAAAATTATTCAATATAAATTGGACTTGTGTTCACAGCAAAGTTTAAAAATATGGCCGCGAATGGTCGCAACCATAAAACAAAATCTTTGGTAGATGTACCACCATGTCCATCAAGTGCATGTGTTAGCATAGGTGGTGGCAATAGATATAATGTATGCGAAATTCGCAAAACAAAAGAAACGTCAAATAAACAATACTGTAAACGGACAACAGAGAAACCTCCACCTCACTCCTCTTGCTGAAAGCAAAGCCGACACATTAATATGTAACACGATGAGTGGAGGCGAGAGTATGACAACAATAGAGCGAATGATAACGGCATGCAGGCCAGCAAGCTGGCAGACAGACTTTGTAGCAAAGCAGATGAAACAGTTGGTTATGCTATTTAATTCTACCTTCCCCGTTGACCGCTGTTTCACGTTAGCACCGCAGCACAGGCAATATTGAATTAGAGGAGAGTTATTTCTATGAGGTGAGAAAGATGTTTGCAAAATGAGCGTAACGACCAGACTCAAATACACATAACATACAGGGGCTTAGAGAGCGGAGAATTGAGAGCCGGTCATGTGCTGAGGTGAGTTATATATATTTGCTTTGTTGCTTTGACACTAATGTATGGAATACATACATATGTATAACATTTTCAGTTTCCCTATTGGCGCGTACACGGTGTCATTTGTTCTTTGGTTTGCATTGCTACTCGCAGTATGCGTGCGAGCGTATGTACTTACATACCTACATAAGTGCGTGGGTGCGTTAAACAAATGAAACGAACAACAACAAAGTACGTGTATATAACAACTTGATTAACATTTTTTTTATCGTTAACGACGCCGCCGCAGCAGCAATAATGCACAACGCAGCTGTTGTCGTCAGCGCTAGCGCACCGCTCCTGCTTCTGTCACACGCGCGTCCCCCTCTTTCACAACAATAAAACTTAATCGCACTTTGCGAAGTCTGTTGCTTATTTCGCTTTCAACTTGTGCTTCTTCATGTCGGCTTTTTGTTGTTAATTTTGGGTTTGCTTGTGCAGCTACAGTCGCTGTCTGCTGGACACCAAAATTCATTTTGCTATTTCTCTTTCGTTGTGTAAATTCGCTAACAACTACAGCAGCAACAGCGAAATAAAATAAAGCGTGAGTAGCTGCCGCGACAGGAAATGCGTCGCCAACAAAAAAAAAAATAAAAAATACATATATATATATGTATATTTATATATGCTGGCCGGCACAACTCCAACTGGCGTTCTGACGCCGTAAGAATGTAAGGCAAGCGCACCGCGTGGTTGCTTTAAAAATGCAGTGTATGAGTGACTCAGTCACTCTACCATCACCGTCCGTTTGTTCCATTGCTGCTGCTGCTTCAAGCATGCACTCAGCCATGCAAAAATACGAAGCGAAAAAACATATATACATACGTATGTATATATAAAATGCATACAAAAAACAAAAAAAAAAAAAAAAGGGTAACGGCAGAAAAAACAAAAACAAAACAAAAAAAATTCGCGAAAAGCAACACAACATAGCAGACAAAATCAAAAGTAGCAGCTAAAACAAGCCCAGCCAAACGTTCAGCGCAATGCATACAGACGGACAGCACAGACAAATATGTGAGCAGCACTGTGGCAGCAGTCTGGCAGTCAAGCCAACGAGCCAGTCAACATGCGAATCAGCGAACCAGCCAGCATTAAGCAGCAGTGTGCAGTTTAGACGCGAGCGTACAACAAAGCGTCACGTAGCGTCGCGTCGACATTGCCATCATCATCACCATCATCATCATCATCATCGCCGTCGTCGTCATTGCCAGCCGCCGACGATGTCGTCTGTCTTCGTTGAAAAATTAGCGTGCGAGTGAAGCTAACTCGACTCGCTGGATAGATCGATGGATGGATGTATGGATGTATGGATGTATGGTGTTGCTTGTTTGCTTGTGTGTACGTTCGGGCAGACAAAATGCAACAATAACAAATAAAACGCAAAACGCAAAATAAACAACGTTAAACCAAGCAAGCGTGTGGCGAGAAAGACAGACAAACAAACACGCTTTGCACTTCTTGGCGACGCACAAACCACACCACACCACAGCGGAGCACAGCAGAGCAGAGCAAAGCAAAGCAACAACTTGGCAACAAAAACCAGCAGGAATTTCACAAGTTTAACGTTTTGTTTTCGTTGCTGTGCCATGCCAAGCCGAGTCGAGCCGTGCAGAGTGTAATTTGTTTGCAAAGTTAGGCAGGCAGATAGACAGACTTGACTGCAAGTGGCCTAAGAAATCGTATGTCCGAGCATACAAATATAAGTAAAAAAAAAAAAAAAAAAAAGAAACACCAACAACAAAACCATTTCCAGAGGTTAGGTTAGAGGTTTCGAATTTAACTCGACCGAGCAAGGCTAGTCGTCGTCAGTCATGCCTATAAGCTGTGCAGGCTTCGCAAGCGCTTATGCACAAGCAATGCCAAAATTTGTCTCTATATACGATAGTATCTAGATGCGTATGCATTTGTCGCAGCAATCGTGGCAACCTAAAGCCACAAGCGTTTGCATGGCAGTGCAATAGCCAATGCAGCATAGTGAAAGCTCTCACGGCTCAGAGTCTAAGCGATAAGCAACTACTGGCACACAATTGCATTAGAAAAAGGCCTTCAATTATAGCAAAGTAAACAAACTCAGCTGTGCCTAATAAGTTGGTGATCTGTGTAAGACTCAAAAGCAGCCACAGCATGACTAAGAGCGAAGGTGGATTGAAGTCGTAGACATGCAATGGTCTGACTCATTTTACATATCGAACACTAATCGTGTCCCTTACTTTATATGTATATAAGCTCAGCTTCGAATTCAAGCCAGCACAGAAGTTTATTGATATATGCAGAAATATCACAAAATTATTGCCTGAAATGGGCAAACGATCCGCGCGTGTACAATGCGTATTAAACACGCCGCTTATATACATACACACATACATATATACATTTGCATACACATAACATTTGCGTACAATAGTTACAAAACTAGGCCCAATCATCATGGTAAATGTGAACGGGGGCGGTAGGCTGGCAAAGTACAAAAACAAGGGGAGTCAAGGTGCTCTCAATCATTAGCGCGCGCAACGAACCAATGCAGCGCAGCGCAGCCCAGGACAGCCCAGCACACACAGCATGGCGCAACACAATACAACGAAACGCAACGCAAAAATCGCCAATTGCCGTTGACAAGCGAACAAGGGCACGAGCAAAGCTGAGCGGGGGAGGGTGTTGTGAGCGTGGAAATAGGGCGGAGGATATGCTACAATAGCGCGCTCGTGACACCATAAAAAAACAGCGCGGAGGATGTATGCCGCTTTGCTGTTCTTTTTGCTGTTGTTTTTGTTTTTGTTGTTGTTGTTGTTGTATATAAAATCAATAAAGCACACATAGGCACTCAACACAGACACACACACATACACACGCGCACTTTAGCTGTCACACGCCACAAAAAAATTCCAAATGTGTTCAACTAACTGCGCCTGCTGGCGGCTCTTACAGTCGAGGGACTACGCGGGGCGGCTGGCGCTTTTTGCCGCAAAATGTCGACAGCACTGAACACTATACACACACGCGCGTATAATTCTTTCTTTATATATATATATTTATATGTATATATATATGTATATGTATTGCGGTAAACATATATTATATGCACATTAAACTACATATGCACGAGTATATATATATAATAAACGTTCGTTAGTTAGCGCTACGCTCCACAAAAACGATACACCGAACTAAGCCACGCAATGTGCTGTGCCGCAGCAAGCTAACGACCATCCAGGAGCTAGGCAGGCAGGCAGGCGAGTAAGCGAGCGAACGAGCGAGCAAACAAACAACAAACCAACGCGCGTGCAAGCGTGTGAGTCAGGAAAGAACCAAAAGCGGCAAGCGGCGCGTAGTGTATGTACGAGCTTGAGGACGAACAAATGAACGAACACTTCCACTGCTGATTGCAGTCAGCTTACAACTGAAATTGAAAATTCAGCAGAGCAAAGTGAAAAGCGTTTTCTGTGCATGGCACCAGCGCCACCAGCAGCAACGTGAACACTGCTGCTGTCGAGGCAACTGTCAGACAAGCAGGCAGCAGGCAGCAAGGCAGCAAGCAGGCAGGCAGGCAGGCAGGCAGGCAAGCAGACAGGCATAGCAAAAAGCAATGGCAGGCAGGCAGGCAGGCAGGCAAGCAGGCTGAAAGCAGAAAGACCAACCAGCCAGCCAGCCAGCCAAGCCAACAAGCAAAGCTAGCAGCAGAGTGCAGCCGCTACAGCTGAAAAGCACAAAACTGGCAGCAGTGATGACGGTGGCGTCGTCGTTGCTACGCCAGCAACAACAAAACCAACAACAACAACAACAACAGCAGCACCAATTCGCATAAAGGCAGGCATAATAATAAAAAAAAAAACACAGAAAAAAAAAATACACACAAGCGCGAGCAGAACAGAAACAAAAATATATAAAAAAAAAAAACAAAAAAAAAAAAAGAAAAAAAAAAACGCCACGCTTTGGTTGCCAGCCTGCGCTGCTGCCTAAATGCCTGCCTTCGGTTTGCCTCTTTTATATGCCAAACAGTCAGCCAAACAGACCCGTGGCTGTTAGGCAGGCAAGACTAAGTGTGGCGGCGGTAGCAAGCGAACAAACAAGCAAATGGGAAAGCTGGCGACGAGCGTGCGACTGAGTGAGTGAGTGACTGGCCTCAACTCAGCCAAACTCAACCAAACTCAACTGAATTGAACTGGGCTGGGGACTCAAACGAAAACGTTAAAATACAGCGGCTGACGCTGACGCTGCCACCAGCCGCTGCTACTGACTGTCGACTGCCTTATGCCTCCGGCTCCCTCTACTGCGGCAACAGCACCACCAGCAGCAACAGCAGCAGCAGCAGCAGTCTGTCTGTCAGCCCTTAATGCCACTCTACCTCTGCTGCGTGTTTATGCCCTGCCTGCCCGCTTGCTGCCTTCCGCCTGCCACAATTGCTCACTGCCATCGCTGATGATAGCTGGCTCTGCTTATGGGCATATTGCGTGGCGTGGCGTGGCACGACGTCGCGTCGCACTGTGTCGTTCGCTTTCAGCCGACATACCACACTTTGCTCTGCTCTGCTCTGCTGTGCAGTGCTGTGCTCTGCTCTGTTGGCTGGCTGGCTGGCTCACACTCACTTACTCACTTACCGACTCGCACTGGCACTGGCACTGGCACTCGCAGCAGTCGCACACACATTGAAATGTGGCAGGATGAATGGCTCGCATGGCACGTACTTACGAACGAACCAACAGACGAACGAATAAGTAAGCAAGCGAACAACAGAGCGTGGAAGTGAGTGCAAGAAGCGAATGCGAAACGACAAACATAAAAGCGGGGCAGTAGCTGGCAGTTAGCGAGCTAGCAGCAACGATAAGCGTGCGAGCGTGCGAGCAAGCAAGCGACCGAGAGTGAACGAGGCTCGTTAAAAATTCGCGCGCGCGACAGTCTGACTGCGTCGAAGTGAGGTGTGACGCAGCGTAGCCGAGTATAGCGTATATAGACTGGTTAGACCCAAGCACAAGCACAAGCACAAGCGCAAGCAGCAGTGTGAGGTGAAATATGCGCGTCGAGCATGCAGCAGCATGGCGCTATGTGTGCGGCCCATAGTTGAACCGAGTCGAGCCGCCAAAAAAGAAAATACAAATTTTTGGCTTTATTTTTTGTTTTCCTTGTTTTTGTTTTTCCGTTTTTTTTTTTTGGGTTTTCGCACCAGTGTCGCTGTTGTGTTGGCGTAGTTTTCCTACCTTGCTGGCTGGCTGGCTAGCTAGCTAAGCAGTCCGAAAAATCGCATGGAATGACACAATCAGCAAAGAGCGAAACAAAATAACAACGACCAGCAGCGAATATGGCAAGCAACGACGAGAACGACAGCAGCAGCCGCATCCGTGGCGCAAGCGACGGGGGAGCACATTAAGAATACTTTGACGAAACCAGGCAGAAGGCAATGAAGGCGACGGCATTGACGTTGGCATAGCAGCAGGCAGCAGGCAGCAGGCAGTAGGGTGATTCTATACGCAGCAACGTTGGCATAAAAAATTAAAGGGAGCATAATAAAAACTTAGCGTGCCAGTCAGCCAGCCAGCCAAGCCAGCCAAGCCAGCCAGCAGCCAGCTAAAGCAAGCGAGCAAGGCAAGACGAATTTTTACGCGAGCGAAACAAGCCAAGTTAAAAGCAAAGCAGCAGCAGCAGCAGCAGCAGCTGTGCCTGCGGTAGTGGCAAAGGAGGAGCGAACAGGGCCAGGGCCAGGGCAGGCGTAACAAAACAGAAAGCGTAATAAAAGCAACAGCTGCGTCAGCCGCATCGCAAAAATAAGAAGCAAAATATTAAATGAAGATGCGGGTGTGCAGACGTTTCTTTTCGTTTCGTTTAGTTCGTTTAGTCGGACGAAGAGATGTGTACGAAACAAGTGGCAGCAGTTGATGTTAATGTGTCAAATACCAAAATGCAGGAGAATAAGCGTTATACATAAAAAAAAACAACAAAAAGGAAAAAAAAAGAACAAAATAAATTGGCAAAAATTTCGCAGCAACAACAAAAGCAAAGAGTAACAAAATAAAAAGCGACAACGTCGATGACGGCGCGAACAAAAATAGCAAAGCAAAGCAAAGCCAACACCAAGTAAAGTCAAGTCAACCAGGCCAGCCAAGCAGCCAAGCAGCCAGACAGCCAAGCCAGCAAAGCGAGCCAATGAGGCAAGCGTTGAAAATGCAAATGTCGTTTGTGAAGCGTCACGTACAGCTAGCGCGACTAGCTCGAGTTTTATTTGTTTGCAAGCAGAATACACAACGACAACAGCAGGAAGCCAGCGACAAGCAAAGGAGCGCGCGCAGTCATTGTGGAAGCAGTAAAAGGAAGCACAAAAAGCCCAGGCAAATCAGACGTTATATGTATGTGTGCGTGTGTGTGTGTGTGTGTGTATACATACGTATGATCAAATGAACAAAAAATAAATAAATAAAACAAGCGAACAAACCTAATGAAGGCGATTACGTTTGTTGATGGCGCGTGCTTCTTTACAAGCGGTGCAGGGGTGACAAAAAGCACGGGCCTGAAACGAATAAAGCGTCAAACGACAAGCCAAAGCAAAAATGACGAATAAGTCTGATGATGAGCAGCACCGCTAAACAATATGACGCACGCAGAGCGGACAAGGGCCACAAAAAGTGCACAATTACAATGAGAGCTACTAGGCGACCCTGCATGGACAATTGCTGCATGGCTGACTGCGACGCAGGCGACACACGACGTGTCAGGACGGACAAGCCAGACGCGCAGTTTGACAGACTTACGACAAAAGCATATAATGTGCCTACAGACTTGACTCCACTCAATGTGAAACGGCGGCGCGACAAAACGTAATAAACATTTCCAATACAACAAAAAACGATAACAACAATATTCAACACCAAATACACCTAATGACAATAACAGCAACTTGCACGGTCTGAGTCTGACTGCGTTCGCTGCTGTTGCTTGTGTTATGGCTGTTAATTATGACTGTGAAGAGAGTACGAAAATTGCAGACAAGCCTATAAAGGCAGAGAATAAAAGAGAACCCAAGAACGCGCATTAAAGCAAAAACAGAAAAAAGTTTACTTATAGGTGCAGTTGTTGTTTAACGATTGAACGCAACATTCTGTGTATGCCTTCCGACGGCGTTGATGACGATTACGACGATGACAACGATGATGATGATGATGATGATAATAATGATGAAACAAAACGGAACGAATGTCAAGCGCAAGGGATGGAGTAATCACAATAAAGAATAACACGGTAGGGCAAAGTAGGTGAACAGCCCGGCGAAAAGCGACTAGAAAATGCAAAATGAACGACCAGACGAAAGGTCGAAGAAAAAGCAAAACAGACGATAAATGCTTTCTTATGCGGCTGCAGTGTTGTGGGCAGAAGGTTTGCGTTTTACATAAAGGACGACAAGTCAAGTCACTTGCATGCTACTGACATGTGTGTGCGACACTGGCTACGTGTAAAAGAGTGGGGCTAATTTGCAGAGGAGGTTTGTGATGAACCAACATGATTGCCAGACAATAACCAATCATATAGGTATTGTAATAGTTAAGCACTTAAATATGCATACGTGCACGAAGTATCGTATTGGGAATTTCCAGCTAATATATTTTGATGTGGCTCATGGTCTTTAGTTGTCAGTCTACACAAGAAATCCTAGTCCTGCACTACTTTCAAAAGGTCTAATTCAATCCAAAGAGAAATTTCAGCAGATTATAACATTAAAGTGACCTGCAGTACATTTAATCGATTAAATTGACGAATTGGCTTAGTTATATAAAGTAAACCATGAAAGTGAAAGCTCAGCAGACATCCATGGTTTCAGTAGTTTTTTTCCGTTTTTCAGACTGGGGGAGCTGTGTTTCATTTAAGTAATTTTTTGTTGGTCAACGGAGGTTATCGATCTAATTTGTTATCTGCAACTAGAACTATCCGTGTATTTCCAAAATTGTGCAATGCTCATAAAACTAGGGAGCACAACTACTAAAGAATTATGCGGATACGCACTGAACGACGAATGAAACATTGGCATACTCTGCGTTGCGGTCAACGAAATATAGCTTACAAAAATGTGTATATGTACATATGTAGTTATGTGCATACGTTCGTTTAGCCAAAAAAACAAAAATCCAAAATGCATAAACTGCAACGAGCCCCGAACGACACGAATACAAATAAATAAATAAAGGGTTGCACAGTTCGCAGTCCCACGAACGGAATAAAATGCACTAACTGTATGATGAATTAAGCGCGACAACGAAGCCGAACAAAAAGTCGCCTTGCAGGCGTTGACGTTAATGCCAACAGAGAAGTCAACGCAAGCAGCAATACGAATGACGGCAACACCAACAACGAACACAATGTGCGAAGGTGGGGAGGCAGGCTGGCAACACCAACGAAGTTGAGGCAACATGTGGCTGATGGTATTATTTGCCTCTAAAGCCACCCTTGGCGATTGCCAGCAAGTAGCTGAAATGTGTATGTGTGCTATGTATAAATGTATATGTTCTGTGTATAAAATTGCAAATGCGTTGACATAAGTAAAAACAACAAAAACAATACATACAGTCGGACCTCGAATAACGCGAAATATTTGTTCTTCAAAAAGTTATTTCAACGTTGACGAGCGATTTAAATGACTACCTAATGTAATATATTTTTTTCACAGGATTTAATTGCGAGTCTTATTTTTTCCTGTTGCCAATTTTAAAATTTTTACTAGTATTCGTGTTGTAGCTATTTGAGAATTACTTTACACGAGGTATGACTGTATAAATAAAATTTGCACACTTATTGCATTTTCGCGCGCTGCGCACACAATAGCTTTTTACGGATAGCAAGGGGTGGTGCGTTAGAAGAGATTGCGGTGGAATGAGCCAATATCCACATGTGGTCAAATTTATTCAGTTTGACCCTTACACATGCACACTCTTCTCAGGGGGATTAGCGACGTATAGCTGCTGATAGACTTCGGTAATACAAATTTAAAGCACGATTTGTGAGAGAAAACCCCACAGTATTAAAAGGGGGTGCTTACATAAAATCAAATTAATGCATATTCATTGAAATATAAAAATAAAAAAATTGCCCAATACCTAAAATCAACGACTAAGGAAGGCACTACCTTTTAATTTTTTTTAACATCCTATTTAATTAATTTCAATTAAAATTGCTAACATTCAAATGTGTTTAATCATGAATCTATGTATGATACACTACCGTTGGTTTGCCAGAAGTGTAACCTTACCGTCAGACACAGACAATGCGTGCTCTAACAAATCGACTCGTTTTGAGCATAAAAATATCACCAATCACCTTACAGCCCTGACTTGGCACCTAACAAGTTTTTTTGGTTCACAATTACAAAAAAAAAAAAAAAATTGTAAGGACAACGTTTTTCGACTCCAAAAAAACCTGCCGAAGCCTTAAAAATTTCCAATTTAGACGTACCTTCCTCCTAAGTGGCAAAAGTGCTTCGAAAATTGGTTTAAAAGCACGTAAAAGTGTATTGGAGAATATTTGGAAAACAATAAAGCCATTTTCAACTATACTGTATTTTTATTTACATGCCCACAAAAAAAAAAAAGTTGTAGCAACAATGCAAAACAAATATAGTGTACAGGACTACCTCAACAAATGAATCACCAAAATTCAGAGCTTATTCACTTATAAATGTGACACACTTAATGCAGTAGGGGGTACTGTCAAATACAATATTCAATTCAATACCTCATTATAGGTAAACAAAAAAAAACTTATCACTATCCCAAACAAAGTATCGAATCACCCTTATTCTAATACATACATTAAATGCCTAAAAAATAGGAAAAGAAAAGTTAACAACAATAATTATGCTTATTCGTCTATTCAACAACATTCATATAATGGGAAAGAAGTTTTTGAAGTTATTCAAAGTTCTGAAGACGAATCTCATTATTATATTTGCGTTGAACACATTTGGCATACCATTTTGTTTTGTTTATTTTATTATTATGCTGATGAAAATTGAGTCTATGAAAAAAAAAAACAGGAATTCGTCATTGATAAAACCGTCACAACACAACAAAAAAAATCTCCACTAAGTTACAGAGAAAATAGGCAAAAAATAGTTGCCGGTAGAGCAACAAATATTGGCAAAGGGTTTCCCAGATAAATGCCAAACAAGAAGATATCATAGATGCAATGATGGAACTGAGTGAATGAGAAATAAAATCCCAATTCCGTTAGCAAACGTTTTACTAGTCGTTATTCATTTCTTTTCTCAGTCTATTGTTGCGATTATTATTGTGACAAATACTGTTATTTAAACGTAGCCATTGATGTAGGACAATCAACAATAAATATTACAATAAAATGTTTATATACAAAAAAAATTCTAAACTAGTTACATCACGTATCAAATGAAAGATTAATCGGCGTTGCACAATTTTTTAAGATTTATTAATGTAGGTTAAATGATTAGATTTTAAATCAAAATCAATCAAAACGGGCTGATAAGATTAATTGAAACTGACCGAGCCACATGTTCACAATAGTTCACTTCTTTGGATACGATGCGCAAGCTCGCTCTCACCTTCGTCAAAACAACAAGAAAATGTGCAAAAACATTTGTTTTTCTATTTTTTATTTGGCAACAAGCCACACGAAACAATTGCGAAAACTTAATTTTCGAAAAAAATAAAATAAAAACAACAACAAAGTTCATGATGACGTTAATGAAATTCAAGTTTGGGAATTGACAGATTTCCACTTTACTAGTCAACTTAATTTTAAAAAAAAATTTTATTTTCGCACTTACCATGTTCATAGGGTGAAAATGTGCCTGCATCGATATTTATATATGGGTCGATTTTAATCGAAGTCACGTCCAATCCACATGATTTAAGCAGTGTGCCAAAGGACGAGGCTATGACACCTTTTCCAACGCCGCTTATGACGCCGCCGGTCACTAATATATATTTCATCGTCTACAATGGCCGCCATGAATAAAACGCAAAAAATAGGAAAGATATCTCGGTTTTAATTTAAGATAGCATAAGCTATGTATAGAATGCAAGTATTATACTTGGCTGCAGTTTACACACCTTTAAAATGAAGACACCAATATTCAAACTGTCCACGCCGGCACTCTGCTAGAATGCAAACAATTCGGAAGGAAACACGCGGTAAGATAAAATAATTCTATAATAATAATAAGTAAGTACACGAAGTAAGCGCAACCGAAAGGCAACTACCTGCTGACCAGCTTGGTGAGAGTGAGAAGCAACAGCAGAAATACTACAGTGCTGTGCAACAACACTGAACTCTGTGTGAAGCAGTCATGAACAACGTAAAACCGACCTCGACTTTGCTGACGTCAGCATGCTGACGAACAAAAAAACCGCGAATCTTCTTCAGCAAAAACATTCGGGCGCCCTGACAACCATGGCGCAATGTTTATTTACGTTTCGTTGGTATGTTTCGAATGCCACGTGCTAAAAACGAAGCGCACAAATAACCAGACTTGTGTCAGGTTTTTCTATTAGTTACTAATGTTAAATTTCAAGTATTATAGCGGAAATATTTCCAAAAAAATGTGCGACGCAGTTAATGGTAAACGAATTAAACCAACAGTGCAACAAACACATGTTTTTCTTTTTAATAGATGAGGTTGCCACAGTTCTGCTGATACGTTTTCTTGTTAAAATTATTTAAATTTAAATTATCTAATATTTTAATATTTTTTATATTGCATCTAACATTATATTTATTTGTAAAATTCTATTAAGAAAAACGATGCCGATTTGTGAGCAAATATTTAGTCTGGCAATTTTTCCCATATTCGATACTTTTTGTGCAACTCTGGATAGAAAAAGGAAGTTCATTATGCCCGCGACTACCCTAGGTTCAGAACCAAACACAAATTCGTTAAATTCAAATTATTGCATGGAAGACAAGAAAGGCATTTACAAACTAAAATATAACTATTTATACGCCAAAAAACGCGTAATGAATGTTTGCGTGACATGTGGTTTCTCACTTGCAACGAGAATTAAAAAATTATATATAATAGGTAGCCAAGGGCACATCAACTCCTAGGGGGCGCTCACTCCCATTGATATCGCCCCCTATTCTTGATGTACTCGTGAAGTTCAAAATTAGCCGTTGGTCGCAAATGGCGGCATTCAAAAGTTCCTGCGAATTTTACCTGTACCTCGGGTTTCACTTTAGTCAGTTGTCACAAATGATACTAAAGAATTGTTTTTGTGGCTGCAGTTGTTTTAGTTGTATTAATATTTGTATATACGTTTGCAGATGTAGATAGTAAGTTACTTTCACTTTTTTTCTTTTTACATGTTTATTAATCTTATAAATTTAGATAATAAAGAATTCAAGACGAACAGCATATTAACAGATTAAAAAGTAATTAAGTATAATTTTTATTTTTACACTCGTTTATTTAAACTAAATATTGTTTTTGTCTGTGTATTTTGTAGTCTACATACATATATTTGTTAAGTATTTGCCCTTAAGTTTATTTCTATTAATATAAAGGTTGAGGTATATCTATATTTGCAATTAAGTTGATGACAGGATGCATACAAATTGCACATTTTTCTCTTAAGATAATAAAATTTAAACAGTAGAAGGCAAACAATTTTATTTTTGTTTTTTATTAATTTTTTTTTGCCAAATTTGAATAGTGTTTATAAGTATATACATATATAACATCCAATGTTTTTTCTCCCAAAAGGAAAAAACATGATATATTTTTGTTAAAAAGAGGAATTTAACGGCTGCTAGAGGAACTCATCATCGCCAACCGCGACCGTTCATGTATTTCTTCAGTACAGCGAGCCGCGGTGGTTTAAATGTCTCAAACGCTGATCCAGCAGTTGTTGCTCATTTGTTAGCGAACGCGCCGACGTCGAACGGTAAATGGGCGGAAATAAAAGGCCACCAGTGGTATCGATCGGACCGACACCGGCCGTGTTGCCCACAGCACGCGAACGCAGTAGATTGTTTCGCATCGTACCCACGGTACGTGACTGACGACGCACAGAGTTATTAAACGAGATCTGCAGTGAAAGACGCTTTTGCGAGAGCGCAGCCAAATGTTCTGGCGAGAGTTCAATAACTTGAGATGTTATCGGAGTACCAATGGCTGCTGTACCGAATGCCGGCAAGTTGATATTATGATGGACGGGAGTTGCAACTGCGTTGGCTGCAGAGGCAGATGTGGCAGCACCGGTGCCATGGGTACATGTACAAGTAGTCGAGTTCATCGACAATGTGTCCGAGTTTCCCTCTGCAGTCATCGTTACCGCTGGCTGTGAATTTTCTAAGCCGTACATTTCCTTAGCTGCGGCTGCTTCGTTGCACTCGAAAATCTTTATTATGGGTACGACTGAAGGGGTTAGAATAATGCCTGCCTTGCGGAATTCTTCTAGTGCATCATCGTATGTAGGCAGTCCCGAGACAATGGTGTACGAAGGAAGCGACTCGACTTCGTAGTCTGGCGGGCAGCGGCGGCATATATCCATCTGTTCACCGTGATTGGCGCGATCTGTAAAAGAATAAAGAAAATAATTGTAAAATAGTTTGAAATAATTTGAAATACACAAAAAAAAAAAATAAAAAACTAGAAAAGTAGGGGCTACAGTCTATATAATACCCTGGTACCCTATCCAAAATTCAATAATTTTTATTTTTTTTTGTAGCTTTAATATATATTTATATCTATATATCAATATTTATCATATTCAGGTATATTATTGGATATTATTTTAATTTACTAAATTCGTAATTCGGTAACGATATCTTCCTATTGCAGCTATAAAAAGCAAAATAAACTCGAAATGCCTATGGATTATGATAGTCTTCTTGCAAAATTTGGTGGTTGTAGGTCTAACAGTTTCCAAGATCCGTTTGTTCATAAGGACAGACACACAGAAGTACGTGGCTACATTGACTCGTCTTTCGATGCTGATCAAGAATATACATCTATAATTTATGAAGTCTGCCACACCTCTTTCTGCCTGTTACATACATTTGCACAACTTCATATTAAAGTTTTTACCATTTTTTGGTACAGGGTATAAAAATGAACAAAAATGGTGCACATCACAACGAGAAAAAAAGCAAACAAAACATAATAAAAAGTCAACAGCTAAACTTTTAACATACAAACAAACGAACAAACAAAAATTAAAAACACAATAGAAAAAAAAGCAATAACAGAATTACAAAGTTTGTGGGTAAGACGAGAGCGGTAAATAATTGCTCAATTCATGCAACTTGCGAGCAAAGCGAAAAAAAGCTTAATGAATTGATTATTCTTTACTTGCGTGACTTTTACGTCATATTTTCCGTTACTTTTTTGATTTGCTTTCGTAAATAATTCATATTTGTTAATTCTGCCATTCCAAGTGATGGGTGAGAGTATGTTGGCAACACATACTGCAAAATGCAGACATCTCACCGAGGCACTCAGTAAGATTGGGGATTGATGGATGATTGGCTATCCTAACATGTCACTGTCATTGCGCTAGCAAATTCAGTGGTCTGAAACCCGGCTGGGCGATTTCGCTTGTAAACTGTTATTGCAAGTTCACAAATTGTTGTGACTTTAAATTACCATTAACACGATGTGTTGAATACAATTTTTACAACCTTGCGGCTTCAATGTTACGAATTGCTAAGAAACTTACAACACTTAAAATGTGCAGTTAAGCAACCCTAAATTTTAGTGAGAGGATCTCATATCATTTGCGCTCTTTCGCTCTCATGCGCGCTACACTCAGTTCTCTGTGTGCAAAAAACACACAAGCAAACGTAGAAGAAGAAGCGCAACTCTGTGGATTTCGGCGTCAGTGGATTTAGTTTTTGACAGCGTGAACAACTACAAATTGTGCGAGTGTGTTAGAGTTATTGCTTAAAAATGTTGTAGAGTTATAAAGAAAAATATTTAAATACAAAATCTATGCACACAGGCATTGTAAAGTTGTGTTGTTTGCATAAAAATTAAGAAAATACGGAAATACCACAAACGCAACAGTAATAAGAAAATGCAAACACAGACAACAACAACAAATACACATGCGCCCGTGACGGCGACGCAACTGAAGGAACAATTGAAAAACAAAGCAACAACAGCCGCTGCAGATCTGAAAGAGAAAAACTTACTAGACGCTATGAACTCTTCGGATGCAGACGATGAATCGGAGGACGAGGACTCCGAAATGGAAGTCGATTTGGAAGAGGATGTCGATGACGATGACGTATCGCTGCAGATTGACAGCGAGGATGAAGCCGAGCTTGAGGCCCAACGTATTCACTTCAATGATATTTTAATGGCCGCTGCAAAGTTGAAGCGTGGGTCTAATTGCTCAAGCCCCACCGATGGTAACGGTAACAGTGATAGCGGTGCTGAAGCTAATGGCAAAAACGCAGATGTTTCAAGTGACATCAGATCGACTGTGATTTGTGCTCCAGCCTCTTCTGTGGCTGCTAAGGCAGTTTGTACTTCTGTAGCGCTCATTGAAATGGCTACAACAAAGGTAACGAGTGACACATTGCCAGCACCACCTCCATCGCCGCCACCTGTTAGTCCTTCGTTGCCTATGGCAGTAGCCACGGTTTCGCCACCACCCAAGCGACGCGGCCGCCCACCAACCAAAAATCGACAAAGCGCAAACTCAAACAGTTCGCGGGGTTTCACAACAGCAGAGGATGCTGTGGAAGCTTGTGGCAATATTTATATGCATATAAAGGAACAGAAATATATCTACACTTGCATATTTTGTGATGTGCATTTCTCAGATTTGTGTCCATTTGTGAAGCATGCACGCGAGGTGCATAATCTTTTTCATGGCGTGGATGCCTTATCCTTGTACTCTCGCAAAAGTGCACGCAAAAAAGCGGATGAGACGGAGCAGTTTTCCGAGTTTGCGATTAAGCAGGAACCTTTTGCGACAGATATTCGTAGTCTGGCTGTTTGCTGCAAACTCATGGCTGTAAATCGACGCACATTGCGTTTAAATTGTGGATACTGTGAGCGTCATTTCGAAAATTTTGAACTTCTCGAAGAGCACCTGCGCGCGCAGCATGATTTTTGCAAGGGTGCCGGTAGCGAGGTGAAAATGGTTGTGCCAAAAGTAGAGCCGCTGCCGACGCCGACGTTAGTCGTCGAAGCGCCGGAGTCGCCTCTGACTATGGTAGAAATTCCGCAGGATGTAGAGATGCGCATACTAGATAACGAGTTGTCAACGGTAGAATCGCCGCAACATCTGGTGTCTGAGGTGGCTCATGAAAATAGTAAAAGTATAACTACCGATAAAGTATCTGTAGAAAATGCGAACGAATTGGATACAGAAATTCTCGATAAGCTAATGGCTGAAGTAGTGAAGGAGAGTGAAGAAAAGCTGAGTAAGTTGAAAGAGCCACCAGAAGCGACGAAAAGTGTGGCACATGCGCAAACGGCAAAATCGAAAAAGCGAACCCCTCCCAAACGAGGACGTCGCAGGGTCAGAAATAAGCTCAAAAGTGCAAAGGTATGTGTATATTATTTAATCTGTTTAGTTATCCCAATTTAATATCTCTTTGTCTTTATTATAGCCAAGCACCGTAACAACGACATCAACAACGAATAGTGAGTCATCTGCAATCGCGGATGCGCCAACGACGCGAAAACGGGGTCGTAAGCCCAAGCAGCCAGCGGTTGCGCTTAGAACCGAAACAACAACAACAACAACAGAGTCAATTGCAACTACAGCAAAACAAACCTCAACTAATACTGTCGCCACAGAATCGCAAGAAATAAAAGAAGAAACTCCTGATGCGGACGCAAACGAAGTCAAGCAGGAGGAGCTGGTATCCGCATTGCCATTGCGTCGCACACGTAAAACAAAATCATTTGTTGATTATGCCGTGGACATAAAAGATGAAGACGATGATGACGTTGACGTTGACCGAAGTGGTAATCGAACTTCATCTGAATACTCACCCTCATCGAATTCAAATAGTTCTCCGGTGAAAGAAAAACGAGAACGCCTGGAGGCAGTCATCAATGCGGCAACGAAAATGCTGCTTGTCACCAGCGAAACAACATCAGGCGGCGGTACTCGCTATGTATGCAATATGTGCACTAAGTCCTTTTACAAACTGTCGCGCATGCAGGATCATCAGCGGTTGCACACGGGCGAGAAACCTTTTGTTTGCGCCCAATGCGGCCGTGCTTTCCGCTTGAAAATGCGCCTTAGCGAACACATGCTGCGGCATCGCACTGAAAAGGCTTTCAAATGTGAGCTTTGTCAACTGCCAATATCCACTAAGCAAGATCTTTCGCTGCACATGCGCCATCACAAGGAGGATCGCCGCTACAAGTGCGATGTTTGCGAGAAGGCTTTCGTCCGCAGCTCCGACTTGGCCATACATGTTCGCATACACACCGGTGAGAAGCCATTCAACTGCGATTTCTGCGGCAAGGCTTTTCGGGCACGACAGAATCTCATTGTACATCGGCGCTCGCATGTTGGCGATAAGCCAATAAAGTGTGAGGTGTGTGAAAAGCGTTTTCCGCGCAAGATTGATCTGAGAGTGCACATGCGTAAGCACACAGGTAAACTCTTATTTTTTTTGTGTTGAAACTTGTTATGTTTCATGCCAAGACTCTTGGTATCTATACAGGTGAAAAACCGTACAAGTGCGAAGTGTGCAGTCGTGGCTTCTCCTCACGCGTCAATATGCTGCATCACACGGAACGGGAACATATAAAAGGCGAGCGCAAAAAGAAACCAGGTCGTAAAGCTGCCCCACAGAATCTCAAGCAAAAGCTCGTACAACAGGAGAAAATGATCGAAGAGCTAACACGTCGCCTGTCGGAACAAGGGCTACCGACGATAACTCAGCAGCAAGAAGAAGATGCTGAGCACAATGATGCCAATAATAAGGATTACAATGCAGCGCCCGTTGCGACACTTAAATCGCCGGCTACTATGGAACTCGAGAGTCATGTGTCAAGCGGTGTGAGCAGCGTTGTTGCCGATGCTGGCGCAGGTTGCGACAGTTTAGTGCAACAAGTCTCGGTGACTGTCTCCATGCAAGTGGAGCAAGTAAGCGATGCCGCGAAAGTAGCTGAAGGCGTGGCGGAAACTGTGGCGCAGACGGAGAAAGAGAACGAGCATACGAGCCAGTCACCGCCGCTCACGATGACACACGGCAAGAATAGTAAAACGCCAAATCGCAAAATCGCAAGCTACTTCACTGTCGTTGGACAGCAGGCCGAAATATAAAGACTTATTTCTGAATAATTTTTATGTATAATTTAATATGCAAACCTCGCAAAGGTTGGATTTACTACGTACGTTAAGCAATTTTCTTAGGCGGGACTGCGTTGCGTTTGTTGCAATTAAATTGTTCTTTTTTTTATGAATTTATTGCTAGCGCGACAAGCAGTTTGGCAAATATTTATGAGCAGGGATTAAGTATTTTCTTTTGTCGTGTGCGCACTGCTTTATAATTAAGACTTCTTAGCTTTTAAAGAAGCATAAAATATTAGTTTTTATATTATTTACACAAAACATGAACTAATCATTCTTTAGGTATTAATGCAAGAAAAACAAAATTTGATACACGGTATATACAAACAAAACAAAAAAAAAAAAAAAAACAAAAAAACAATGAATCCTACGAACAAATTAGTATCTTAGTGTATTTCAGCGAGCTGCTAAGGGAGATGAAATAAGAAAACCAAACAAGCCAAGTTACTTTAAAGTGCTTGAACTATTTTTATACATATGCAAACTCTTAATTCCAAAAAGTAAAACCGATTGAAAAGATATGCGAATTTTAGTTTATAAGTTATTAAAAATAATTTTGTATATGCTGTGGCTTCCACAATTTTGAATAACTGATTTGTTTTGCGTACGAGTATTTTTAAAAAATATTTATTCTACTTGATATTCTCTGGATATGCACGAAGATTTCTTTGTGAATTTTTTTTAGTCTTAAGGTCCCATATGAGCTCAAAAGACATTAAGAAGCTAGCCTGTGAGCGCATGCAAAAGGCTGGCTTTTATTTACACTAGAACTAAGCATTTCTTTTATTAAACAATTAATTTTATTTTAAATTTAATTAAAGTGGATTTCACACAGAACTGCATACAGTCCAATCGATTAAAAAAAGAAATTAATATAATTTTACATTTGCTTGCAGTCAAATATAACTTCTCAGTTACATTGAAACCTAATTATTGTTTTTGTTTTTAAATGTATTTAACTGTAAATCATGGTTTCATTGCTACATTGCTAATCAACAACAATGTAAATAATGTTTCCTTAGCACTGGACAATAGGAACAGAGTGCTCGGAGTTCATTTGGTCAGTTGCAATGGAAAGCTGAGACGCTAAGGGTTAATCATCTACGGTGGCACTGACGTCGATGCCTCTTATCAGGCACAATATGGCGCATGCAAATTTTATAAGCTCTGGGTCGGCTAAGTGATATTTTATGAAAACGCCCAAATGAATAAAACAAATGAAAGTTTCTTGCGATAACAGAAAAAAAATGACCTCAGTTTTTTTATGTACATATGTCCTACAATTTAATTGTTTCAACATTTTTTACTTATTTAAAGCGCATATTTTTTGTACACTCAACACATTAATATACTTGTATATCAACCAGATATGTATGTATAAAGAAATATGTGCATAAACTGCGCGAGAGTATAAGTCTCGTACGAGTATAATGGAGTGTGGGCACATTAGCGCTGATTCAATGTTACGCATACGACGTGTTGTGCGCAATTTGACAGCTAACGTGTACAGTTTCGTTTATTACGCACGCAACTGAATAAAATATATTGCGCATTTTTTGCTTTGACAAAAATTCTATGTACATACATACATTTAAATTTACATACAGTAGTCGCTCGATTATATAAAATAATTTATACAAAAGTTGTTGGCCATTTCTATTAATTCACATTATGGAGAAAAAACTTTAGTAGAAAAACAAGTTCATGGTTGCCAATAGTTATAAATATCTACCATTCTTATTTTATGTGTATCAAGTCATTCTGCCTTCTTCAAAAGCCATCCTCAACTTCTGATTAACATTATTTTCATCATCATTTAAATAAATATTTTCTTTAACAATATTTAAATTGTTTTGCCAACAATTTTTTATTGCATTTGCATCAAACCTACTCTAAGCTAAACTACACTTTCTTCTCATTTCCAGTTAATAATATTAATTTCAATCATCTGATCTATAATACAATGTTGTTATCTAAATGTCATTTTGATCCATTTTATCTCAGATTCTAGAGCGCTGTATACAAAACGATTTGTTTATTTAAGGCATTTCTCCCTAACTTAACATTTATTTTTTATTTTACCATTGGACTTTGACGGCGGGTTACATACATCAGAAGAAAGCCTTTATCTGCTGACAACAGATTTAAAATGCTTTCATGGCAAATTTTGATTCTCAAACCTGTTTAGAAATTATTCTGTTCATATAACCGAGCGGGCACTGTATGTATATATTTTTTATTTCAGATTTTTTTTTTCCGTTCATTAAAACAACGACAACAAAAAAGTGTAAATAAAAGCAAAATATGCAAATTGCGTTTTTGCGTTTTAAATTGAAAGAAAGAAAGCGTTACAAAAACGGAGAAGCTACAGTAACAATAAAAACAACAGCAGTAGCAGCAGAAAATAAAACAAAAAAAGCAAACGCGAAGGTATAACAAAGTAGAACGTGTGCTAAAAAGCAGCAAGAAATAAATAAAGCAAGTATACGCCCCGTTACGCTGTATGCGAGCAAGCGGCGTTATACGATCGCATGATAATCGCTGGCACTGCTTGATAGATTGTTTCATGTACTACGACAGTATACCTCACTCAGAGTGAGAGTCAAATGCCTTGGACAGGCCACCGAACGAATGTGCGTATCATCTATGCGAATGCTCAAAGTGTAGCTTAATGTGCGGCGCGCGGTGCGGTTGGGAGAGCTGCGTTGGGCTTCAACAGAAAAACGGCGTCAGCAATTTTTTAACGCGTTTTGAATTAAATTTCTCATTTGCGTTGTAGTGATTAACTTCTTTGTTTATTTTTTCAACACGAAATTTGAGCTGTTGCTTGGGTATTTGTGCGCTCTTAAAATGCTGTTTCTTAGCTTCAACTTTTATTCTCTCCGAGAGCATATCCTCAATGTTGTTGTTTCTTTATTGTCACTATCACTGCCGGTCGTTAACATCAAATTACTCTTGCCACCGACTGAGCAAAAACAAGCGGGAGAACGCTAGAGCATGAGTGAACGAACGTGTCATTTGGTATTAGTGAGCGTGCATAGCATTGAGATGAGCTTCGCTTGTGGAACATATTTTTTGTTTACAGTGATTTGTAGTGCTTTTAAACGCGTATTGGTTGCACTGTCTTATGCTTTCTCTCTCATTCTCTATGTGAAACTTCATTTCTTCACACAAGTTGTGTGTGATTGGCGTTTCTTAGCCGTTAACAGCGCGTATGAGCATCTTCTTGAAGTCGTTAAATTCAAAACTATTTTGAATAAGTTTTTGTCAATGAGAGGTTTTTGTTTTTGTGATATTTGCCAGTCGCAAGCTACAATCAGTTCATTCATATATTAGTGTATTTTTAGGGATAAATTTTTTTGTTTATTTTGCTTGGATCACATCTTTGGTTTAATCACATAAAATATGGTAATGATAAATGATGATTAATTTACACTTTAATTATTGAAACCACAGCAACAAAATTTGTTTGAAACAGGCAAAAGAAAATATATGTATATGTTCTTGCATTTATAGTTTTATATAGTAATATAGATAACATAAGCCTAGAAAATGTTCTTACATATGTAAGCAAGTAATTAAGCAGTTTGGCGAAAAAATTTTACTCAAAAAATCTGTGTAGGCTTACATTCTTTAATGTAAAGAAATCTATGTTCACTCATACGAATGTTCACATAACCGAATATTCTTTTTTTCAAACTTCTACTGTATGTTTGTATACATGTAGCTGTAGTAATGCAGCAAAGTAAGACAGATTTATTCTCTAAAAAACCATATAAAAAATACATAAAAAAATGAATATAATTGAATTTATATTTTGCATTTAACTTTTTTCTACAAAGGCAAGCTTAAAATTTAATGCCATATATGTATGTATCCCTATTCAGCATTTTACAACTCGTGTGCAAAATACGTCAGTTAAAATATGCAGCAAAACCGCAACAAAATTATATACCCGAAAAGCTGGAATTTAAATATTAGCGTTTATATTATGGTTAATTACTACATGGCATACGTATACGTAACTTAGGGGAAAACTACATAATTGAATAAAGCTCATACGCAGCGTATGCCACAATGGCGCAGAAGGGAGAAGTTAGGATAGTTTTGCGCATTAAGTGCTGCTCCAGTTGCTTAGCGCGTGTGTTGCCGCATTAAATGCTATTTTGGCTGCCTGTAAATTGATAATAAATTTTATAAAAGCCATTTTTCGGCAAGGCTTTTAGCAATACAACGCTAATTGACATTACGTCAATAGCGAAGCTCATATAAACACACATGGATATTAACAGGCATATGTATTTAAGTTGTATACTTCATTTCCATATGTGTATGTATGTGTGTATAGCAACACAGCGTGTTGCTTTTATTTAGCGTATTTTGTGTGGCAATGTTTTGAATAAAGTAATTAGCGCGGCATCGAAACAAATTCAATATGAACTGTGGCCCATTTGCTTCTACGCTGGCACTTAGCTTATTAGCTGCTTATAAAAGCAATTGTAATTATTTATTATTTATATTTTTGTTTAAATATTTGGATTTGTACGGTGCATTTGTGGCAGATAACTTCAATTTTGATGTTGAGTTGTATGCCAAAAATATTCTGCAAACCTATTGATACTTCTATAAATAGCCACAAATATAAACAATGGGCGAATAATTCGAGAGTAAATTAAGAGCCTTCATGGTTTAAAATATACCGACTTGATGTTTTTAAACTTTACATAAGCGGCTCAGTCTTAAAATGAATACTAAACGAGTTCAGCTGCTAAGAAGTCATTATTTAACATCTTATGAAAGGCCAGCTAATGTGGAATGAGAGCAACTTTTAATAATATTTAAATTTATTTTCAACTAATGTGAAAATTTTAAACCGTTACAGCATATTAGTACGTGTGCTTTAACTGAACACATTACTTAACTTTCTGTAGATAAAACTTATATAAAATTGTTTATGCAATACCGCAATTACTGCAACTGTGAATAAGTTAATTAGCAATTTTATGGACATAGAATATTATTCGGTTCAAAAGCAAGATTGGCCAGAAGAAATCGATATTTGTTACTGATTTGTTTAAAAAAGTTTAAATTTGTATATCTACATTGTAATTGCTGTATTTATATATCTTATTTTCGTCATTTTTTTTTTATTTACGGTAATTGCAATAACTCACTAAACTTCAGTTTATTAGTTGCGGTTACCGAGAGCATACTGTATTGACTGACAAAATTGCCTGCAGAGTTAGCAGCACAGGGAGGCACATTTGCGAATTGACAAAATGTTTAATTTGCTCTTATAAATCGATTTGATTTATTTTTTGCAAAGTTTCCGTTTCACCATTGACGTCAACGTGTGATAATTGACAAGGTAAATTTAATATTTATTATTGCATTTACTTTATACAGTGGCCGCTCACTAATCAGCCTTTATAAGAGCCGCTTTTCAAAAAATGCGAACCTCTTTAACTGCAATTTCCGTTGTTTACATCTAAAATGTATCTTTCTTTGGTTTTTCTTTGTTCTTTTGTACATTTATGCCGCTGTAATCCTGGAAATATTTGTAATTTATATTCTAAGCATTTTGAAGGTCATGAAGTATTATTCCTTTAAAAAGCAAGATTGTCCAGAAGAAACCGATATATGTTAGTGATATACTTAAGAAAGTTTCCTAATTTTGACTTACTGTTTTTATTCTCGGTAAGTGCATAATATAATATAATTTTTGTTATTATGAGGATAAGTACACCTTGGCTTCCATGCCAATAAACAAAAATAATTGTAAATAATCGAGCACGTGGTAAATACTTAGTGCAAAAAAATAATAATATCACCAAGAAAAAAGCATTAATTGAAAGCCGTTCAAAATCAAGTATAGTTTATAGAAATAAATGGGAAAATTAAACTGATGAGCAGTTTAGTAAGTAAGATTAGTAGAGCAAATGAAGTACCAAAATACTGTTTTTTTTCTTGTTAAGGTCAGGTAATTATCATTCATCGCATAACATCATACAAGAAACATATAGACGTCAATTAGGAATAGACTAAAATGCTTGAGAGCACAGTCCTAAAACCAATATCTGAAATCACAGCAATGTCAATAAAGTCTGCCACTTGTAAATGGAACAATATTTCTCCAATAACTTTATGGATTGTAAAGCTATTGAAAGTCATCTTACTCAAGGCTTTCTCAAGAATCCATGATTAACTAGGCAAGTTTTTAACACCGTGGCGCTGATGATTCATCTCTATCCGCTTGCGTAATGTCACACTTAACTGGCTTATCAACAGCGGAACATCACCATAGATAATTCGATTCTGTGCTGAATTTCGTAATAGAATCTATAAAACAAAGCCGAAATTTACAATAAACCGATATAACTATAATAAGATATCCACTGCATTTGAACTGAGACTAAATATGTAAATTATTACTTGCCTTTGGCTTCTATTACAATGAAGAATAAAAGGTTGTTTAGGTAATACACAATTCACTATTGGTTGTGGCTGTGGAATCCTTGCGCTTGTTTATGATGTTGTTCAAATGCTTTTTTTGTATTTCTTATCATCATATCAGTGAAAAGGGAAAAATACAAAAAATAAAAAGCAATGCTGTGTAATATTTTAAACACATACGCATTGAAAAAATGCTGTTATTCTAAATTAAATTAACTAGGCAAATAAGCAATTAAGTCCAAATAAAAGTTGCCATGAACCGTTCTAAAAATAGGCGGCTTACGGATCGTGCGAGTGTAATTAGACTAAATAAGTATTACGCATACGCAGTGTTGGCAACTGAGAAGCATGGTTTGTGGAATAATAGGCAAAACAGTTTTAAGTTATTTGCCAAACATCAATAAGCTTAATTATTTAATATTTGTATGCGTTTGCGAGCGTAAAAGCTGTTTCTATGTAAAAGTTATTAAATTTATCAGTTAAGATAATGCTTTGTAATTGTTTTAGTTACGCTTTTTAATTGCTGGCAAATGTTTTTGCGAGTCAAGTATTTAGCGGCGACGTGCAGCAACACTCCCGGCGGCGCACTTGAAGCGACAACTTCAATTAAGAAAAAACGTTGTGCTTGTTTTTCAACTTCAAGTGCCTTTGATAAGCTGAATGTTCATGGACTAAATTCATAGGAATGACTGTGCTCGTGCGAGTATCTATGGCATGGTCACAATTGGCGAATCTCCGAAATAGGCAGACTTCAATTGAAATTAGGCGGAATTGGATAATGAGGCGCCATACTCCCACGTTACTAGGGACTCACATCTTTAGCTTATCTATGTATTTGCTTCGTTTTCTTTGTGTTGTGACGTGAACCTTCTTTTCGTATCAGGTGTATATTTTTGCTAGGCTTAGTGCAATAAATTTGTATTTATTGTTTAGGAATATTCCAAAAAAATTATTTGTTTTGATTTTAAGCAAACAACAATTTTGTTATGCCGTCCGTGTTTGTACAGATCTTTTTCATTTTATTGTTTGCATCGTGCACTCATTTTTATGTGCTTCAGTTCTCGCTGGTATGAGTGTTTTATAAAGACACAAGACAATAATATTAATTTGATAGACTTTTTAGGAATACAATAACATAATATATATATATAAATATATATATATATGTATATAAATCAGTAAAAAATTTTAGCACATACTAATTAATTGCACACAGATGTTAAACGTACTCTGTATCTATCTGGTGAGTCAGCGTGCGCAGGCCACACAATATAGAATACTTTGAGGTTTCCAGTTAAAACTGTACAGAGTTCATTTCAGCACTTTTTTATTTAAACAATTAAATTTTTGTGTTTGCGTTCTGATAAAAGTGGATTTTGTTTCAAAATACGTTATGAAATAAAAGTATCATATAGAGGAATAATTTCAAAAAATTCCATCTAATTGATTCTTTGCTAAGACGCGTTGTCATGTGGCTGTGTTGTCAAATAGAATTTATTTGATTATTAATCAATATAAGATTAATATCGTTAACTTGAAAGCCAGCGTTGAGTGCTTTCTTTTGTATTAGTCGCATTAAGGAAGTGTTGCTTATTCAATAAACATTGGAAAAAAATCGACAGACTTGAAGATTCGCTTCAGTGTCATAACAATAACAAAATAGGGCATACCATAAAAGAACCTGGCAATAAAATATAATATCGATAATTACTGCGCCCAAATATTCAGATGCTACTGAATTAATTCAAGTCGGGTTTTCTAAAGCGTTTCGAACTGATTTTTGTAGAAATTTAGCTTATAATGCTTAGACCACTTCCAGGACATCCAAACACGCAGCATCACTTCTCGATTTTAATGTCGGCATTGCTTCGCCTATGATCTGGCTCGCATTATACTCTCGTAAGAGACACGAAGATAGTGTGGGAAAATGTTTTTATGGCAGATAATAGGAATATTTTCGATTACATACTGAGAATGTAACAAATTTCAAACTGGTTCAAGTCATAATTGTAAATTAGCAGTGTCTTTCAAAAAAATAACGAATAGTCTTGAAATTTTAAGGGTTGAAGTTGTACAATAAATTAGATTTTGTTGTTGCTGTTGTAGAGGTAATTGTCTGAAAATGATCTACACAAATTTTGCATATGACTTTTTGATCCCACCACTTAAGTTCGGTAAACATAAAGTTAAACTTACACGAATTCTTCCATTGTTGAAACTTGTGATAAACAAAGCAGGCACAAATGAAGAACACTACAAACACGATCAGCAATGTCAGAATCACGCCAATCCAGATATCGCTAACGACGTGTGCAAAATCCTCGGGATCGTCGCGAAAGATGCGACCGCCATGTGATATATGGGGCGGTGGGGCGCGACCAGCCGCAATGGGATCGGCGACGCCAAATAGTAAATCGTCGGCTACGTCGCTGGCGCCATTTGTCAAGGCGATCTCGACTTCCTGACGATCGATGGTGAAGTTGCCGAGCGCCGAGTCCAAGCCCAAGGCGAGTTGCTCCAATTTATTGATGAGTATCGAGTAGTTCTGTGACAAGTCGAAGCCGGGCAAGTCGAGTTTCTCAGCACTGGCGGTGGCAGCAACGGTTGCGGCGGCGGCAGCCATGTTTGCTGCTGCTGTTGTGTTAATTGCTGTTGTCGACAAGCTTGCTACATTGGCGAGGTTGGCAACACTGCTCGCATTCAGTGCGTCGATCAAATCGGTCATTTTGCTCTCGTCGTATTGTTGTTGTTGCTTCTATGCCCCAGTCTCTTAAGCTGTGTGGAGGCTTGGGTGTTTTGTCTTTGATTGACTTTGCTTTGCTGGAATCGTCTACGTGATCATGCGCGACTTTAAAGGCGCAGCTTTATTTTGCGACTGCGACTGTCAGCTTCGCTCGTTCAGGTGTAACGTTGCAAATCTTGCGTGTGTGCGGGTTCAGCTTGTTATTGCCATTGATTGGCGTCTTGAATCGAGTTACTCTTTGGCTAGGTTTTGTTTTCCGCAGTCAGTTTTTGGTTGCTTTTTCACTTTTCAACTAATTTGATTAACATACTCGTGCTAATTTCTATTAAAAATATCACAAACTGACGAGCTATTTTTTGGCACTGAAATTCTAGCAAAACGTGTGTCGTTGCTGCTTTCGTTCAACGTTCGCCAGTTTTGAGTTTGCAAAGTAACATCTGCAGAAATACACAATTTATTTTCAGATTTATAAGCTGCGCTTAGAGTTGTTTATCTATTGCTCAGCAGTTTACATACTTGAACTATGTCTGTATGTATATAGTATATGTATGTAGCTTATAGATACAAAAACCTAACACGATTTTATCAGCGCGCATGTGCTGTGCAAATATTTGCTGTTCGCATTAAAGTCTTTGAGCTGCTTTGCACATTTATCTCAATAAGTGTAATAATATTATTATTATTGAGAACTTGTTTGTAAATAAAGTATCGCTGCTGCAGTAGACGAGTAGAAGTATCTGTAAATGTATCTGCAACTGTTATCTTACTTAAACTGATTTTTGAAGTGGCTTCTTTTGTCTTAACTCGTTTCACATCGCTGTGCGAGTTATCACACATTTCTGGGGTTTTCTGCTTGGCTTTGATTGAGTTGAGAACACTTGCACTCGTGCATGTTGACACACAAACATACATTCAGACATATTTAGTTAATTAATTCTTTGTGGCTCGCCACTGATTTTTTACTTTAGTAAAAATGAAGCACAAATTATATATTCATCTGCTGTTAAAAAATTATTACAATATTTGCTTAAGTCTTAACAGCAACAGACTCGCAGCTTGATTTACTTATATAATACATACTCGTATAAGCAAACTGATAACTGCGTGTCTAGGCAATTCATTTAGATAATAGAAGTTATGTGTTTTTAGGATTTCCCTGGTTTTTACGCCTACTCAAAGTATCTCATAAATGTTTATACTGTTTAGTTAAAACAGCCACAGTCTTCATCAAGAGTATACTTATTTGAAAATTCACTCAAGTATGTATTTACGATTTCATTTGTGCGATCATTTGTTTTATGATGCACTTTATAGTTGGCACGTAATATTAATTTATTTAAATTAGTCAATGCTATTTGAATAAAGTTATTTATATTGTTAACAAGGTTTGTTGTTTTATCGCACTAGCAGAGTCTGCGATATACAACATTAAGACGACAACTTGTTGTGCTGCAGCATTGGGCTGCTTCGGGGGGCACAATTTTTTGGCACTGATTGATTTAGAATTATAAGGATATAATTTATTCAATTAAATAAAAACACTGAGAAAAATCATATAAAAATCTAATAGTAATTAGAAAGGTTTTAGATTTCATTTTTATGCTGGAATCCGAAAAAATATATTTAGAAAGGCGTTTGGTCTGAGTTCACAGGTTTAAAAATTTTAACAAATATGCATTATATGCTGTGAGCCCTGAGATATCTGCTTTTGTTCTATATATAATTGAATTTATTATTACTATTCAGTTGGAACGTTAATTGCTGAATTATTATTCCATTTAACAAGTCATTAAGCAAATACTGTTTTATATTTTTCGTTTTACAGTAAACACATTTCAAAAATAAAAAAAAAACAACAACACTTAATCTGTAAACGTAGGAAATGTTTAAAGGTTTTTTTTTTCTTGTTTTGTTTTTGCGTTGTAGATTAGCTTTTCAATCTAAGCGTAAATCGGACGCTGTTTATTTTGTTTTTTTTTTTTTTTTATAAAATCCAATAATTTCAAATACTTTGATTTTTGCTCAAATATGTTAAAATTAAAATTTTTAGAAAATACTTTTTATTGCTTTTTTCATAATGATTTACATGCCGGCATTTGTGCAGTTCACGTTTAATCACAATAAAACAAAAATTTCAAATTACTATTATATTTAATAGAGAGTTTTATCTTGCGACGCGTGAAAACTCTTGATGCGAAGATTTCAAACTGATCGCGCGCGCATGTTAGCAACAATTAAAAGTATTGCCACTTTCAATTGTAGCCAAGTTAACTTAAATAATGTAAGTTAACTAAATTAAAGAGTGACGAAGCCGCATCGACGACAGCGACAACGACATCGACGACGACGACGACGACAGCGACGACGACAACGTCGGCAATAACAATAATAATAATAATAACAACAACAACGACAACAGTGTCGACGACGGCGACGACAGCAACGATGACTTTGGTGGCTGTGTATCAGCGCTGGAATGCACGACTGATTGCCCGCTTGTTTTTTATTTATGTTTTACCGGTAAGTTGTTTGCTCGCTTACTTCTACACTTGAACGTCTACGAGTATACATACATATGTATGTATGAACATATGTATGTACTCCAAGTAGACTGTCTATCTTGACAGCAGCTACAAAAGCAGCGGACAAAAGCAGAACAATATTAACAAAATAAAAACAGCAGCTCGACAACGATGTGACGTCGTAAGTCATACTACATAACATAATTACATTAAAAATACTAATAATAAATTAATGCGATAATGAAGCAGTAGGCAGCGCTTTCCGTATGACTACCTGAATTAAAACACAAATGAGATCAGTGCTTTACTAGAGATCAAATTGATCAGAGCTGGTCAGAGCTATTACTTAAACACAATGGCTTATTAGCAGTAACTCTTCACAGTTATGTCCTGATCGCGTGAACGATTAAGCAGCTCACATAAGACATATTGAATTTCATTTCTGAATAAAATTTTAAAAATTACAATATGTGCATATTTTTTATTTCTATATTTCCATTAAGAATATTTGTATTTGTCCTATATATTAAGTCTATAATGGAATGTACTGCTGGGGTAAAGCTAAATAGAATTAAAGTTACTTTCAGCGATTATTATATTTATTTGCTTATTGTAAGGGTTTTTTTTTTTTTTTTTTGTTTTATATTAAGTAAACAAGACTTTGGCATTTCAGTCCTCATGATTGCCCAGATACTTAGCAAGCTATTAAGCTACTGAGTTAGTTAGCAAGTTTCCTAAAACTGCGCTTCACAGGTAGTGTAGGCAATTGTGGCTGTATGATGACGTACTTGAGTGGTTCTTTACTTTATTACCTAATAATTCGGCTTATAAATTACAAAAACCAGATTTTGTGAGTGAGTGAGTGTCGGACAATTTTTATATAATATTTTTTTAACTGTGCTTTCTTTTTATAGAATTTTTATTAGTATTAATTTTCATTGCATACTTTTTGGCATTTGTTCTTATTTACATTTTCTATTCTTTTTAGAAAAAGTTTTTGTATTTTTCTGAAACATAAATTATTAAAAAAAAAAAAACAGAACAAAGTCCAGTATATGTGTAGAAACATACTATATACTATAAGTTTTATATAGATTTCGATGTCACTGATCCCTTCTGTTTTTTTTATTCAACTGAAACAAATTCGATTATATATATATGTACATACATATTATTATTAAATATTATATCGATAAAACACAATCAGTAAAAACAAAGGAATGTAAAGAATAGAAGACTAATTGAATAAATTAATTGTATTTAATTTTAAAGAAATGGCTATTCATTGACATTTAAAATTAAACGTTTTCACAAGTTCATGTTAATTGTGAAATTGTGGAGTGATTTTCGTTTTTGCGAAATTTTTTTTTTAAATCGGGTTTTTGTTGGTTAAAATATGTTTTTGCTACTCTTCTCTGTCTTCTTATGAAAATAATTGTGAAATAATAGTAATATTTTAAATTAATATAGAAATAATTATATCGCACAATGTACACAAATCATTATCAGAATAGCGACAATCACAACAACAAGAAATACCCATAGTTTATAAATCCAATTGCGTCTCGATTGCTATTATCAATGTTTTACTTTTTAAAGCGTTTTTATTATTTTAATCAACTCTCGTGTCACTCAGCAATCCGATTTTCATCTTAACTCAAGCGTATCTGCGTCGTCTATCTCTCTCTAACAAACAGCACATCTTGGCATGTGAGAAAGTATAAAATGAAAGACTAATTAGCATACTGCTAACTTTTAAGACACATGATTCGGTTTCTATCGGTTCTTAATTCATACTGTAAAGTGATGCACTTGAGGCGGCTTATCTAAACGTTTTTACGATTTGCTTAATTTTTATCCAACTTAGCCTTTAGAGATAAATATATAGCATAAAACTTATGTTCAAGTTGAAGAACTTAGTAGAGAATTATCTGTCATTTTTTTAGTTTGGGTAGCTTTGCGATGTACAAAAAATTTATTATATTTGAAGTTTGAGAAGTTGTTTTAGTTATTTGAATAGAGGTATTTGTATAGGAGGTATAGGTAATATGACTTTGAAGAAATGTTTTGGTTTGTAATTTAGATTTTAGGCGGGCGCCATGATTATGATTCACGGCAGAAATTGTGTTCCGTGTGTTGGATTTTCAAATTGTCGTTCACTGAGGTTTTTAGTAAATATTTGTTATTTGCAATCTTTTCAAGAGCTTGAGTAAATATGTTCATTCATTAAATATCTTGAATGCAGAGTTGTGTATTTAATGTTCTTAGATTTATTTTTATACTTTCGACTGTACGTTTACTTGCTTTTGGTGTTTTCGCTTGTTTATCTGCTACTTATAGTATTAGAACCTATTTAACGAAAGGTGCTTTGTCTTGTTTTGAAGTGTTGTTTGTATTTTGCTATGGCTTTCCTATTTGTTTTTTATGCTATGTTTTTTTGAGATTTATTTTCATCCAATGAAAATTGGTCATATCTATATTGAATCTGTGTGTTGATGGAATTATTTGAAAATAGTATGAAAAGCTTTTGAGTTATTTTCCATTCTATCATGTTCTTATAAAATTTTTCTCTCCGTTACATTTAGTTTTAGCCAAAGAAATACGAATATTGTAAGGCTTATCGATTGCAAAACCATTCTCACTACAATAAAATCTAATAAGATGAAAAAATGAAAAAAAAAAAAACAAAAATATAAGAAAAACAAAAAATAGCAGAAGGTAAACCAAAAAAAAGCCACCAAATTAGCAAAGCATAAAAACTGAAAATCAATCATAATTGTTTTTGCAACTTTTGCGCTATTGACAGCAAAAATATCCACTCAATTTTATCGCAACACAGCTAAACAAACAATTTTCCCTACGGACAGAGCGAAATAACTATGAATAGGGCAGAATGGCTATGCTGGCACAGCAAAATATTGTTGCACTGTACAAAGGCCAACCAATCAAACCGATTGGAGCCATGGCAAGGAATTGAACGATGGCAGTATGCCAGCATACGTGAAGCCAGGTAACTGAACAGGGAAATCAGTTGAGAGTTCTATAAATAAAAGTTTTTCAACTCTTTTAATATTTTTTAGTTTTTGTTTTTGTTTTGTTTTGAACGTTTTTGTTTTCTTTTTTTTTTAACTAGCTATCTAGTGCTTATTGTACATACTTCGCTACGAAGTTATTGATAAGTGTGCTAAAACGGAAGTTAATACAAAATGCTTTTGTATAAAGTTTTATATTGAATCCAAAAAGAATATAAGTTTTTGAGCGGAGGAAGTGGAAGCGAGAGCTTGTATGTGTGTATAGTATGCGCGGACAATATGGCAAATGGTGTGCGAAACAGCGGGAAGGATGCAAAAGTCGGACGTTGGTTTTTTTGAGTTGTAGCTACAACGCAACAGTTTGAAATTGCGCGAGAATTTAAGAATGATAACAAAGCGCAAGGCGTCGTTGCAAAAGTTCGACAATCCGGCGTACTGCGAGGAAGTGAGGCACCAAGTGAGACAGTAAGATAGTGACCCAAAGCAAGAAAATAAAAGTTGGCTGTGGCATGCAAAAAAAGCGTTAAAGAATAACGAAATGGAATTTTTTATGTTTTAAGTCTAATATTGTGAGACTTAATTCTTAACTTTACTTAATTTTTGTGCTTATGAGTTATGTGCTCATGACATCGTCGTCGATTACATTTTTGTATATAAAAGTTTATAAAACTGTAAGTCGCAATAGACATATTCACGGTTCAATGTTTTTCTCCTAAGGAAGAAACTCAAGCGCGTTTCGCTTTTCGGCTACTATCGTCCCTGTTTGCTCTTTTTTACGTGTGAGTTTTATCAAAATATCATTAATATTACATTAGCTCCAAAGCAGACGCAAATTGTTCATAAAATTATTGATGATATATATAAATATAATTTATAGTACGTTGGTGCTAATTTAATAAAGTTGCCAAAGTTGTTTTAGAGCAATTATTTTTTCTCTCGCTGTGAATATTTCTTAAGAAGTTCGAGTGTTCTCGATGAAGGCACATTCGCAAATAGGAAGTGAGCCAGTAGGGGGAAAGGTTTGTATGTTTGCATAGAGAGTTGTCGGATTGGTAATTGTTTTTTTTTTTTTTTTTTTTTCTGCGGTTGATGGATTGGCATGAAGAAATCTTGAAGTTGTTATTTGACATTTGTTTTGTGATCTTGTATAGTTCACGATTTCGATATGATTCAGATACTTGGGCTCAGCTTTTGTCTCGTAAATAATATATTATGTAAAGCTATATACGAAAACAAATATTATATAATGTAATATATAAATATAATAAATTTGCGTTTAGAGCATTTCTAACAAAAAAATTGCGACCTTAGTGTTAATTGTGTTGAATAAATAAATTAAAAAAATATTAACAAGTTAATGCTATGCAAAAGATTATGTGTTGGAAAAAGCGCAAAGATTGAAAAAATTTTCGTTAATGTTTAGGATTATTAAAATATTATTTAACAATATTTTGTGAACTATTTTATTTTAAATTCTAGAAAAGCAACAGCAGCCTCAAAGTATGCAATAGGTTTTGACTAAAGCTCATTGTTATCATGAATAAAGCAAACTCACCTTCAATATGGTCACCGAGAGCAGTTGCAGCTCCACCGCCTGTACCACCATCCGCACCGCTCTCTAAGCATTGATTATCAGATTCGGTGCCTTTTTTACCATGCCAAACGCTCATGCCAAAGCATTCGGCACAACAACAAAACACAAACCCCAGAATTAACAATATCCAAGCAGTTATCATCAAAATTATGGTCGACGTTGAGCGATGATCGTAGGTATGCAAATAGTTGGTGTCTTCAAAAAAGACATACACCTTATCAGCACCGCTGTCTCTCAGACTAGTTAATGCATCGGCTGCACCAGCGCTCCCGTTGTGGAAGCTGCTCTCGTGGATGGAGTGGTTGTTGTAGAGTGTTGAATTTGTGTGGTTAAGAGATGCGAGAACTGCGTAACTATTACCGAAACTGTTAAAAAGCGGCTGATTCGCTAAACGAACGAATGTTAGATTTGACATATTGTAACGTTTGAGATAATTTTACTATGCAGCAGAAGTGTGTAAACCAAGTTTGAAAAAGTTGTTTATTGATATTTAATTTAATTAACAATTTAAAATCGTCATGAGTATGTCTTTTGCCTTGCTGAGTGATTTGATCTTTTATGTTTTGTACGTTAGAGAATAATATCACACCTCGTCATCAAAAAGATAAAGAGTTAATTTGAACCGAACGCGTTACTCGTCTAACTTAACAGATAGGCGGATTTTTTATAACTGGGATCTTTGAAAATTTTTAGCTTTGAGTGATTGCTATTTATTTTATTTTTTTGGTTTTCTCACAATCTTTATTATCATATGTTCAATTATATATAAGCGCTCTTACTTAAACTGTTTTTGTTTACATGCGAGTGGCGCAGAAAATACGAACATGCATGTTTTATGAATGAGAGCAAATGAGTTGAGGCATCTCATCATCGAGTGCAATCGAGTGGTGTGTATCTGATCGTGGTGAGTTAGTTTGGAAAAATTCGGTCGAGATTCCGTGAAGTTGTACGGTGTAAAATAATTGATCTTCACTTATTCACAGACAGTGTGAGTTGATTGATTATAATAAGTTGAATTGCATAGATTGCAGCCTTTGGAAAACATGTCAAGTCAGGTTCAAAATGTGTGAAAATTGAAATAAAAATATATTAATGAACAATAAAAAAAACAATAAATAAATTAGCAATATAATAGAAAATAAGTTTATTAAGAACATAAATATTAAAATATATAAAAAATAAGGAACTGGATCATTATATCCTTATTTCATTTTCTAAATTAGCATACTTCAATAAACACATAAAAAAATAATCATAAATAAAATAAAAATTAATAAGAACGATCGAATATGATAACAATAAAAATTCAAAAATTATATAAACTGCAAAAGAGAACACACAGAATATATTTTTTGAGAAACGCATCTTAAAGTGTAAACAATTTTGATTGGCAGGAATAAGTCGGGAGTTTTGCATAGCTCTAATAATTAAATGTTTTGCTTTATTTAGCTGCTTTATCTAAATAATATACAAAAAATATTGACAATAACAATTTTGGTAAAAATAAAAGCCGTTTGCTTTCTATTTTAAAAAAAAAATTAGGAATCTCTTATTCAAGTGCAACTCTTTCGTTAAGATTATTGCAGTCCAATAGTTCCACTGTGGTGAATTATTCGCATCTTCCATAGTGGATTTATCCTTTTCTGATTTTCGCTTCGATGCTTTTCGCTTTTATTTGTCCTTCCGGATATCTGCCCCTGCTGTATGTGGATCTTGGTTCCGACGTTGCTCATGGCTAACTGACGACCAGTTTTGAGTTTTTGGAGCTGATGACCTCTTTATGGTGTGTGCTCAGCTATTTCGATTTTTGTATCTTGCAGCTTTTTATTTTTGTGTGCTGTGCTTTTGCGTGCACATGTGTTAGTTAGGTTATTTTTTTTTGTTTTATTTGTTTATTGTGTTCATTAGCAGGACTGTTATGTAGTGGAATTGGCGGTTTTGGTTAATAATGCACTTTTATTATAGCCAGATTGGAAGGCTTTATTTATCTAATTCTTAATCTATAAAATTGCAGTGTCACCATGACGGAATTCGCTAATCTCTGAAGCCGCTTTCAATGAAAATTGTGTGAGAAAGGATACTTTTTTTTTTTAAATCGGCTAGTAAACTGCATCCTTGTTGAATGAATGAGAATTCAGACCACATACCGTGTCCACCGAAGTGTTTCGTGCTTTACTTAGCTGCTAATACACACAACATGCTTTTGGAATGTCAAGTTAAAATAAAGTATGTATTTCTCTTTTTAAATTAACTTGTCGCAAACTTTTGGTTTACAACTTTTAGTACGCAGTTTAAGTAGTGCGTGCAAGTGCGGTGTGTCCTGCCGCGTAATGCGCAAGCGGTAATGCGCTTAATTAAGCTTAAATTGTTTTACGTGAGGGCTAAAAGTCACTTGATAAACTTTGCTCGACGCTGAGACAATCCGACTGAAACTTATATTTTTTGAAATATAGAACTGCATCAAGGTAGGAAGAATAAATCGTTTTATACTTAACATACATATCAGGAATTTTTTATTGTATAAGTTCCAAGATGCATTGGTTTGGCAGAACTTTTGTCGTCGTCGTTTATTTGTAATCTTTATTATACACCGGCACACTCGGCTAGAGTTGCAATTATATTATTCTATTTTCTAGTTGACATCTGCCTTTGCATGTCATGCTAGGGTTTCCAGAGTTGCCTGCAGCAGTGTTGTGTGTGCAGGAATACTTGGGTTCTCTTAACATATCTATACATATATATATATCTATTATTACACCTTGGCATGATATGGTATCTCGATGAATTTCTTGGCCCCATAATATAGGGCAGATTTTTAAATGTACTAAATCAGAAAATATCACATTTGTTTGTCAACGGTTTCCATTGATAATCGATCAGGACACTTGTTGAAGTTTTGACGCCTCGTTCAATATTTATTTAAATCGATAATCTTGAAAGAAGAATAATTGTTTTAATTTACTGATGAATTTGCTGTTAAATTTTGTGAATGCATAGTTTTCCATATTAAAGTCGGCTGTAAGTGAATTCTTTACGTATAAAGTTTCTTCTATGTAAAGTTGAACTTTGAACGCCCTATGTTTGTGTTGAGTCACTCTGTGTGTGTACTATATTAATACCTTGTGTAAAATGACTGTTTAACGGCACGTTTGCATTGCGGATGGTAAATAGCGAAAAAGTTTCTGTATATTGCTAAAATAATATTTAGCTGCATTCTGATAAATTCTTCGATCTCAAAATTAAAACATCTCGATCAAAATGTTAAGCAAATGCGCTTCAACGTGTTTGGACAATCAACGATTGATGTTAGATGTTTCTGAAAAGAAGAATGACATGAATTTGGATGCATTTGCTAAGAGCGACAAGAAGAGCAGTGCAACTTCCAGCCTGCCCAACAACAATGGCGCATTGTTAAACAATAACAATAATATTCTGAAGGACGAGAGCAATGTCAATGATGCTGTTGTTGCCGCTGTCGCTGCTGCTGCATCCTCTGCCAATAACAAGGATAACACCTGCAGTGCAAATCGGAACACGTTAGTCGATGGTAAATCATGCTTCCGTACGGATAGCGCAGTCGCCTACGGTGACAAGGAGCCCGACCCAGATAACATACAAATGTTTGTTGGTCAAATACCCAAGTCAATGGATGAGACGCAGTTACGTGAACTGTTTGAAGAGTACGGAGCAGTGCATTCGATCAATGTGCTGCGTGATAAGGCCACGGGCATTAGCAAAGGCTGCTGCTTTGTGATGTTCTATACGCGCCGTGCTGCCTTAAAAGCCCAGGATGCGCTGCATAATGTGAGAACGTTGAAGGGCATGCATCGTCCCATACAGATGAAACCCGCCGATGTTGAATATTGTAGAGAGCGCAAGCTCTTCATTGGAATGCTAAATAAGAAGCTGAACGAGAACGACGTACGCAAGCTATTCGAAGTGCACGGCGCCATCGAGGAGTGCAAGGTGCTGCGTGATCAGAATGGGCAGAGCAAATGTTGTGCTTTTGTGACCTTTGCTACCAAGGACGCAGCAGTCTCAGCGATTAACCAACACAAGATAATGAAGGCATGCGCCTCACCGCTTGTGGTGAAGTTCGCCGATAAGCAAAAGGAGACGAAGCAAAGGAAGGTCCAACAGATGCAGGCGAACCTGTGGAGTCTGGTCACCACTGCATTACTGGATGTCACTGCATTGCTGCAACTCGACAGCGCCGCGGCACAACCAGCATCGCCGCAGCAGGCCACAGTTGCATTGAGCGCCGCCGCAGTAGCAGGCAAAAACATCGAAGGTCCAAATGGCTGCAATTTGTTCATCAATCATCTGCCGCAGGAATTCACTGACACAGATTTGGCATCGGCGTTCCTGCCATTTGGCAATGTAATATCCGCCAAGATCTTCATCGATAAGCGAACAAGTCTATCGAAATGCTTTGGATTTGTCTCTTTCAACAAACCGAAATCGGCACAAGAAGCCATCAAAGCGATGAACGGCAGCCGAGTGGGCAACAAGCGGCTAATGGTGCAGCTCAAGAAGCCCAAGGCTGCTTCGGAGCCTTATTAAAGTCTTACGTCTGCAACAACAACAACATCAACACAACAACAACTGCGAGCAAAAGAAGAAAACATCCGCATAAGCAAAACGAAAAACAAAAGACTCCAGAAGTCGGACGAGATGTGGCTGCTGTTGTTGTGGCGTCCCAATCTTTGCATGTATTATCGCATATACGAGTATTGTTCTACAAACATTTAACGCATATCAGTCGTGCATAATTTAAAAACTTGTATCGCGTTTAAAAACTTTTTTTAAATTAGTATCACGATTTTAAATATTTTTTTCAAACATGACTCCATTGCCACTTTTTGTACGCAGCTAGGAGCCTGGCAAAAAGACAAAGGCTTGTGCTGTTTAGTCTCTACGAAGTTCCTTGTTTTAATTATTTGCACACATAGTCTTTTGTTTTTTGTCAATCAATCAGTTTTTTAGTTGCTGCACATTGGTTTGCACATTATTTTCTTCTTTCTATTCTTTATGCTAAAATTTTATCAATACTTTTATAATTTTTAATGTATAAGTTTGCTTAATTTTTTATATGCTTTGTCAAAACATTTCATTGTTTTAGATTTCAATATTGGAATACGATTTTTCAATGTTTTAATTAATTATAAATAAATGACCAAAATGAATTGTAAAACAAAAAGCAATAAATATATAATTAATATTCATGTTATGTACGATTTTGAAAAATTAGATTATGTCAATTTTTAGTTAAGTTTGTTTCGTATATAATTGTCAGACACGCTAGAAGCCAAATTGGCGGATAGACCATTCCATCCACTGAATACAGTGAGTAGGTCAAGTTGCAACTTCAAACAGCAAGACGATTCAGAGCATTGGCATGCTTTTATCTTCAAAATATTTTTATTTCTCAACATGAATATATTTTACTAATTGGGAAAAACTGCAAATTCTAATTAAATTTGTCGACACCAAAGATTTTACATGCTGTCGTTGATCTCAGAAAATGAATGGGGATTTTATTGGGACGGTAATAAATTCATAAACATATTAATGCTCCTATGTAACTGCCCCTTATGAAATAATTCTTATACTGCATTTTAAGGGGACAACCTAAGATCACTTTGACAGGAATCGGAGCATTTTGAATTAATTTCACAAGTATTAAAAGACACAACAAATAATAAAATTTTACTATAAGCACGATGTTCATATCTTGTGTAGTCATTGTATTAAAAAAATTCTTTCGAGTTTTGTCGAGCACAAACTTTTTTCAAAATATCAGCTTTAGAGACAAGTTTCGAGGAAGCCGGGGAAAGGATATGCATGTTAGATACTTGAATGAAAAATGCAGAAATCGTTTATATGCTCAAACGACGCAAAAGGAGTAAAAAAGGACGTGCTTATAGTAAAGCCGAAAATGTGAACTCAAAAGAAAAAGAAAACCCGCATTGCCGTTTGTTTTAGCTTTGTGTCCAGCTAAACGCAACTGACTTTTATTTGCACATGTGTGTAGTTCTTCTGGTATTGACTGGCAACGAATTTCGTACGGGATGCATAGTCAAGCGCAAAAAGGACACACAATCGAGCCAACGGAGTTTGTAAGGATATGCGCTACGTGTGGATATTAAATAAAATAGCAGCTGGTCTTAGAAATTTTAGTAATATTAAAAAAACAAAACAAACAAAATGAGCAATGCTGTGTGCACCGTTACGGCGATGCAATTGCTAAGAAAGACAGTACAGTTGCAACAGCTGGACTTACAATTGCTAAATAAAGCCATTGCAGAAGAAAATCATTTGAATGATGCTCCACAAGCTGGCGCACATATGAAGAAGCGTCCGCATCGAAGTGGCCAAGCAAATAAAAGATTTTCATTTTTAACTTCGGCTGCGTTGTGTGTTTCCTCTTTAAAATATTATATTTTTGCCTGGCATTAAAGTTCGAACTCCTTGATTTCGCATCCATCGATGCATATCCATTGCGTTATGCATGTGCAACAGACTTTACACATGCAGGCAGCACTTCGGCAGACGTGCCAGAATCGTCATACTTTATTTACGTTGACTTCCAATCTCCCCACCTCGGCTTTACCTAAATATGTATGTATGAGTGTATTGTATGTATGTGTGTATTGTATGTATGTATGTGGCAACATTTGTTGTTGGCTTCATTTTTGAAATGCTCAACGGCACGTGTGTGAGAAATGCAACAGCTGCGCCATGTTTGATAAATAAATAGCAGAGATACTCGCGCGTAATGGTAGCTGCCAGGAGCCAAGCCACTGTGCCAAGTCTTGGCATTTTATGTGCCTGGGAGTGGACATGTAACTCCCATGGTGTTGCGGATCAGCATTACATGGGCATTAAAGGTTTCCTTCAGTTTTATGCAATTCAAATTTAAATAAAATTACTATCTTGAAATTGATATTTTGATATTTTAATAAGCACTTGAATATGGACATGATAGACTTATTATCAGATGTAATATATCATTAATAATTAATAGGAATTCGGAGATATATTTAAAAAAAAAAAAAAAAAAAAAAACTCATCGACGTCTTTGAATTATATTTATATATAAACTTTTAAAATCTAGGCCTTCCTCTACTCTGCCTCCGATGGCAAAATGTGACTATCATCTTATTGAAAACACCTTGAGAACATTTCTAAATTAAAAACTTAAACTGTTTTAATTATGTTCGTGTACATATTTTGAATAATTTTGATACTGGGGCTAGGCAAAGAAATATATGGATATTTTGTGAATTCGTCAGACAGCTCTGATTCAATTACTTAAATTTTATTATATGAGTATTAAGTCATATTCTGATTAAATAAAATTTGTAAAGATTCTACTCATTCGGGTAACACACCTTAATAAATATATATATGTAATTTTCCTCGGGCCAACATGATATATAGTAAACCACATCGTATGCAGATCTCTCTGCGATTATACATGAAAAAATTTCTGACTCCCACAACTATGCTCCTCTGCAGTCGTGTGTGTGCTCGCATCTTGCGATACCATATGCAAATTCCAAAGCATAGAAACACGCATGCATACATATAACGTATATTTTTTTTGAAAACCACAATCGCAACTGCACAGCACTGACTGTCTTACCTGTCTTCACGCAGCTCCCACTGACACACATAAGCAAACACAAATGGCTACCGCGAAAGACAAATTTCAGTTTTGCACGTTGCTTGACTTTTGTTTTGTGTAAAGTTTGAATACATTCGCATGGCGGCTGCAAACCACATTAGCACCGTAGTAAAGTCGCCTGATTGAAAGAACTTTCGATTTCATCTATAAAAGTGACTAATTGAATTGTTAGAACTGCTGTGGTCTTTAAAAGGTGTGCTTTGCTTTAACATTGAGGTGCATCAGAAGCAGTTTCAAATGAATTTCGATGTTGTGGAGCCAAAATCGACAGAGCTATTTCCTGCTGTGTAGTTGCCGTTGCTTCAGCAATTATGCAACCAAGTATTAAACCCACACGCTCCGGCGCCACCAGGATTTCAGTTTCTCGTGCATCCGCTGGTGCAACATGACGTTTCCGCCAAAGTTTGCTGTAGCGATGTGGCTGCTTGGGTATTGTATTCAGCTTGGCATTTGGCCAACTGAGTTTTTTATATGGAAAATTCTGCGCCGCCATTTGAAAATTATTGTGACATGTACGTGCCAATTCAGTTAGTTATAATTATAGTATTGTTAAAGCTTGGATTAAGTACTTTGATTTATTAAAACTCTATCTACAAAAATATTTTAATATTTTTTTTTTTTTTCAAAAAATACTTCGAGGAAATCAAAATGCAGACTGAAGTGAAAAAGTTAAAAGAAAATAGTGTCGATCAGATGTTGGTCGAAGAAGAATTAAACGAAACAAATATCGTTACAAGGGTTACAGTGAATTCAGTGCAAGTTTTAGTTTTAATTTATATTACTAACATCGGTCGGATAGAGACATTTTGTGATGACCGTCGTGTCCTTGTCACAAAAAGTGACTCAAGTAATAGCTTAATAATATATTTTGAAAGGCGTTTGTCCTTGCTGCGAGTTGTCTTTTCTCCGATTTGTAGACGACCACGGCAGTAGACTCATGTTTCCTGTTCACTGCGTCGCTTGTAGCAAGGTCCTTGCACCGGCTCTCCATCGCAATATTTAGGCAGTTTTTATGCAACAGCGTCCACAAACCATAAATAATTGAAAACTGCAAAGACGTGCAAAAAATTAAACGAGTGTAGTCCGAACAAGCGGCAGAGCAGTGAAGCATGCAATAGTCCCATTAAGACTAATAGGCCTGCAGGACCAAGCGCTGTTTGCGTTGATTTGAGTTTCGTTGCATGTTAGGTTGCCTGCCTCTGTCTGCTTTTGCCTGCCTCTGCCTGCTTGACTTAATGCTTGACTGCATGGTTTACGTTGCCGCTGTTGGCCGCCACCAGTGTATGCTTATTTTTTTAGCCTTCTCCTCTTTGGGCGACCATTTCTGGCGGCTGTGGGTACATTTTAACAGTTTTTGCTAACCGCTCTTAGCACTTTGTAGCACTTTAGCGTCACTTATCCTAATTGTGGTTATCTTGCAGAGTCCTTCGGCTGCTTCATATGCGAACCTTCAAGCCTGACTATGCTTCGGTTCCTTTCGCTTTCATTTTTATTTTGTTTTTTGTTTTTTTTTTTTTTTGTTTGACTTTAAACTGTAATTTCCTCATTTTTTCTAATGTGCTTCTTGTTTTTTTTGTTTTGTTTTGGTAAATGTGTTCCTTTGTGTGTTCGTGGTTGTTTTGATAGCAATTTACATAGGATTAGCCATGTATATATTTAGATCGAGTCGATTAATGTTACAAAAAAAAAATAGTTAATTAATCCATCAACATCAAAATGGAATCGGCTGAATTTTTAGCATTTATTTATTTTTTATTGATTATATTTATTTGCAAGGGAGCTGTCTCCATTTCTACAAGGGGAAATTCATGTAGTGTTTATTAAATGCACGTGCCGTAACTGTAGTTATACGAGAAAGTGCGACTATAAACCTCCTCGTGGTGGCTCCTGGCAATAAGCCAATGGTCGTGTGTCTGCTGATAATTTCGCTAATATAGTCGGGCGGGGGAAAGGTGATTCCCCCTAGGGCAGGTGGGTGTGGTGATGGGCTGTACGTTGAAACAGCATATGGCGATACAATGATTGGGGCAGTTGCAGTGGATCTTTTATTTCCCTGAATATTCGTGGGACCTAAAATCATGAAATCAATCAAAACTTCCATTGTGGGGAAGCTATCCAAGACGCTTCAAATACGGAGAACGTTCAATGTGCCTCCACTCCGTTGGTTGGTACATATTTAAAGGACTCCGTTAGAAATAAGTTGCATATTAAAAGTAGCCACTTTCTTTAAAGCCAATTCATGATTTCCTGCTTGCGAAATATTCTGAAATTGGCCGAATATGAGAATGAAAAAGCCGTGGCTCATGAAGAAAGTATGACAAATCTGCACAAACGTTTTTAAAAACCCCAGTTAATACTCTTCCTTTTGATTATTTTCGGTTTGTAAGGGTTATTTACTATAGACTGTTAAAAAAACACCGGCAGGCTTCAAAAACAGCTAATTTGTGAATGTAATAAGCAATCAAACATAATACCCAGTATCGGTGAAGGTCACTCAAAGGAAATACTGGTTTACAGAAAACTTTCACCACAGAATTTACATATCCTCTCTGATTTGATTGTTGAAAGCCAGGAAAGAGCTTTCATTTGCTTAATCGGAGAGAAATATGCCAGTTTCAACAAGTATCCTTTTCTCTGCTCTCCGTTTCGTAGCGGAATCGCAGCGACATCTCTGGCAGTTTTTTACAAACAAAATGAAGTTCAGTTTCACTAGTATAACACATCCAGGCAGAGGCGATTTCTGTACCCACGTACATATTTTTTTAGCACCCAGATTAGACTTTTTATAGTTTTCATATTCTCTGCTTTTAAGCTTTGAAACGACAGCAACTGAAAGTTTTTGGCGACAGTGGTTCGGATGTGGAAGCTGACGCAGGGAACATAGCATATCATAGAATATAGAATTCTGCTGATTTAAGTCAAAAAGTACCTCAATTAAAACTATTTTCCTTACGTGCTTTTGCCATTGAATTGCCTAATATGTTTACCAGGCATCAATATACTTGTATATATTACCGCGCTGATGTTGATTAGGGCATATCATCAGTTCTCAATGCTTTGCTTTTTTCCTGACGAAACACTAGAAAAGTGCATCAGAGTAAGATAGAAATGTTTCGTGCTCTGCAAACTTTAATCCTTTGCAACAACACTGAAGCAGTAGTGAAAGTAATGAGGACCCAGGTCTTCTCTGTTTTATTTGGCCTTTTACCGGCCACCGGATTCAATTTTGTGAGGTAATAACCCTTACAGTTCAAACCGGAACGGACAGCCTTTTTGCCGCAATTTCCTGCAAAGCTTGAAAAGCTTTCGCCACTTTCTCAATTCCTTAAAGCACACAGTCGACGCAACAACTCAACGGAAACAACAACAACAATAGGAAAACTAATATGAACAATGTTGCCAATTTAGCTTTTTGCTCGCTAGATCTAGCGTTTTAATACCCTGTAACAAAAAATGGTAAAGGGTATATCAAAGTTGTGCAAATGTATGCAACAGGCAGAAAGAAGTGTTGCAGATCCCATAAAGTATATACATTCTAGATCAGCCATGTCCGTCTGTCTGTCTGTATAAACAAACGGATCTCGGAAACGGTTAGACATACCACCAAATTTTGAACGACGACTCTCCTAATCCATAGGTGCCACGAACACATATGTAAAAGAAAATATAAATTCGTCCCATTGCTGAAACTATTTGATGCATATTGAAGAAATTTATTACATTTGTAGAAGGACGCCGGGTAAATAGGATACATTGTATAAATGAGCATAAAGATAACATAAAGTTTTGTTCTCATCTACAAAAAATATTCGGATCCTACTGCAACGTATTTTATATGTGAAGAAGCATATAGAGAGAATAATTATAAAATTAAAGAGAATAAATATAAATTATTTCACATTTTAAGACAACATTACAAAAGGTAACATTACAACGCATTTCGCTCTTCACATGGCCCAGTCGACTTATCATCACTATGCCTCTTCTGCTGCTAAATGCATTATTTGGAAAGTGAGTTGCATTTGAGACCGACAAAAAATTTCATTGAAAACCAAAAGCAAGAACAACTGCAACGTGAACAACAACAACCACAATCGTATAATAATAATAATACGTTGATTGAACAGCTCACAATGGAAGAGAACTAAAGTACAATGCATAGAAGCATCTAAATCTTAAGCAAAACAAAAGCCAATAAAAATGAACATGCACAATAAGTCAACAGCTGCACTCGGGTTAGGGTTTGTGATTGTTGTTGTTGCTTTTGCTTTACTCTTGGGTGTTCGGCTCGGCCTATGGTAGGCCACGAACTTAAAATGCACGAGTGCTCTTCAGACATTTGTTTTTTAGTATTACTTTTGTTGTTGTTGTCGTTTTAGCTTTTGTTAGTACCTATAGTTTGTTTTTGTTGTTTGTTGTTATTGTAAAATAGTTGCCATAACTACTTTTGTGTGTCTCTGCAGCGGCATAGGCTTTTAGCGTGGTATGTTGTTTATTAGGAAAGAAGTTTGCTACAATGAAGGTTATGCCGTTTGCTGGTTGCCACACTATTTGGCTTGGGTTCTTTTTGGTCATTTACGAAACACCATTTTTAGGGGCTTATTCGTTGCTACTCGTAGCTGCAATTACTCGAGTGGAACTATTTCTTTTTTTTCCGTTTTTTTACTTCTAATTTTGGTTTTATCGCTTTGTGTATATTGGTTTCTTAAGTTTTTTATTCGGTTGTGTTTTGTTATTTGTTTCACTTTGGGTCATAAGTTTCCTTCTTGACTTCCGTTGTGTGTGCAAGCTCGAAGCAAGTTTTTGTTATTCTCTCCATTTAGTAATCAACTATGAACGATGCAGGTAATCAACAGCATGGCAGCAGTTAGAGGGTATCTGCATTGAGCTGCTTTGAAAACAATTTTAAGTATCTGCTTTGCTAAGCAAGATAAACTTGGAGTTTCAATATGCTCATTTTCGATAATATAGAATTTTAAAAATTTTCTTTTTATTATTTTTTTTATTATTTCCATTTTGCTAATTAGTTTTATTTCCATTAAAGTTAAAAAAAAATATTTAAGTTGCTGTAACCATTTCATTTTCAGCACAGCCTAAACGCTAAGTTGATGATTGGTCAGATTTGCTTTTTCTTGTCTGGGCAATGTTGTCGCCTGCAGATTGATCAGTCGCCTGTAACGTTCTTGAGTTGCTTTGCGTTTTTTGCGCATTTACTCGCGATTGCAGGGCATGATTTTTGATATTTGTTTTTCAATGCAGTCTTGGGCGCCGACATCCGTCCACTCAACAATACTTCTGTCTGTCTCTCTGTCTGTCTGTCGGTCGAATCGACCGCTGTTTGGTTGTTAACATAATTTTTAACTCGTTTTAGTTTATTGTTTTCTTATAGACGCGTTTCGGTTGCCGTTTCGCTCGAGTCTGGCATGAGTCAACCGATTCGAGATGGTGTTTAGTTAAGGCTTCCAAGACAACAAGAAATAAAAGAATAAGAAACAAATAAAATTATACATTATATTCATTTACATATGTACATGCAATATATACATATCCACATACGTACATATAAACGTATGCATGAAAAGCTTTATTACTTTTTGTTTCTCTTTGTTGCTTGTTTTGGCTTACGCCGCGTTGTCTGTTTGCGCTTCACGTCTGTCTTTCCGTCATGATTTTCAGCACAATGACAAAATTAAGCGCTGCGGGCGCTTGTAAAGATATTCAATATTTGTGTCAGTGGCAGCAGCAGCAGCCAAGTTTCATTCACTTTGGTTCTTTGCCGCATAATGTTTTATTTAACTTTTGCTTTGCTGGTTTAGAAAGGATGTGCCGCTGCATTGGAGGTCAGAGTATTTGGTGCAGATCTTGCTGGTTTATAGTAGGGCAGGTCACAGACATGCATGCATAACTTTATATCCACAAATACATATGTACTTTGTGTTTTCTATGTAACAGCGCATATGTATGTAAAATACACTTCAATTATGTTAAACTATTTACATGATTTAACTGGGCTTGTCTTGCTTTGTCTAAGTCACACAACTATGCAAACCTGTTGCACTCGCATGACCCTGCCCTCGGATATGAAAATTATTTAAACGAGCCAAACGATTTCAACATAACCGTACGACAAAGGCAGCAGACTACCGTAAAAAGGTCATTTAATGTCTGAAGCTGAACTGAACCAAAAAACAATAATAAAAAAATAAAAAATGGGCGTGAGAAATTCCAACAGACAAACTGTATGCTAAAAAATAAAACAATAAAAAACACAAACAATTAAGTTAAACATTAAAAACGATAACGGAACGACTGACAGCCCCTTTCTGTATTCAAAATAAAATGGTTACATATGTCTGAGCACTACTTCAGCACAAAGTGTTAAGATGTGATCTATGCTAAGAAACGTATAATTCAAAAACATTAAACATGCCACCCCAATCCATTTTGGTGTCTTCTTCAAAAAAAATTACCCCGTCTATTCCTGCCAAGAGCATATAGCGCTCAAAACGACCCTTTTGTGTGTTCGAATGCTTTTTAAAGACGTTGTATAGCTCAAGTAATACCCACGTATTGTCTACTACCTTCTTAAGGATTCGATTTTGACCAACATATTGAGAAAAGTCTATCACGATTAAGAAAAACATGTTAGCTCTCTTAATTTGTACGTGCTTGGTTAAGCTGTATATACCATCAACTGTCAATCAGATAGGAAAACAAACTGTAGGAACCTTCTAAACTCGTGAGGTTTGCACAATAAACGGACGTGCATGACAAAAAAATTAGAGGCCAATGTACTTGACAGCGCGATAGACGGAGCGTTTGTGTATCGCACAAAACCGTTTCAAATATGCAGTTAAAATTCGTATGTGGAAATGTGTGCTTAAACACAATTAAAAATGCAGCCGCATGACGGAAGTGTCTAATAGAGCAGTGGCGCACACTTTATGGTAAACAAGAAGCGGCGAAGAGTACCGCGCACTCGCACTACCAGGAATGCAATAATGGCAATGGAAAGTGTGTTGCTTGGCTATCGCAAAAGCAGAGTACTGCACATACATATGTATGCAAGTACATGATGGCAGTAAAAGGCCAGAATAAGGTCACATGAATGCAAAAGGGTGGAAAAACGCAAGAAGTTTGTCGTCGTTGCAGTGGAGTGTGTTGGTTGTTGTTGCGGCTTATGTTGGTGCTCTTTTCAACAGCATTAAACGTAAGAGCAGCCGGTCAGCGGCTTCATGAATTGTTAGTGTAATTGCATTGAGAGCGTTAGGTGAGAGAGGGCAATTTTACCTGTGGAACTTAATTTAACTTTTGCAAGTATATACGAATAGGTACTGTGCCCTTTATGGCTGCCACTGAATATATTGTTATCTTTTCAAAATTAATGTTAAATTATATTCACAACTTCCTTTTTGAATGTAAATCGTATATAAAACAAATTTAACACGTTCTGTTGTAGATGATTATAAAAATGCCAATAAAAGATATTAATTTTGGATGTAGATTTTTGTTTTGTTTTTTTTTTTTAAATCTTCTAAAGCCTCTTTAATGTCATTATTATCTTTTTGAACAGATCTTCAGCGCAATTTTATTTTTTTGTTTGTTTTTTCTTTTGGTTGAAATTTAATTACTGTTGGTTTACTAGCAGAGAGTCCTACAATATTGTAATATTTTGTTTCGGTAAAATGTCCAAAATTATTTTATTACAAGAGTCGTTTCACAGCCAACTAATATTTTATCCTTTATAACATTTTTCGAGGTGTTGTATTTAAATAAGACGATGTCTATACTGTAAAAATCTTTCACTCAAGTGCTGATATTTATCTTTACACTTCAACAAGTTTACTTCCTTTTTATCTTAGTAACAATGCGTTGAGATTGGTGTGGTGTCAATATCCTGTAATTCCCAATATTGATCGATTGGGAGAGTTATTATTCTCTCCTTTTTTTATGTAGCACAAGTAAGCAAGACTTTCTGAAAATAATATATTATCTTATTTCCTGTTTAAAAATTCTGCCTTAGCAAAAAATGTAAGCCAAATGTTTAAGCCAATATTAACCGCCTAATAGGTTCCACACACGCGCTTGAATACTATTATTAGCTATTAAATATCGTTTGCTCTTTTAAAGCCATGCTCTCTGTGCCTGCTATCGTCTGCTCTTTTTGTTTTCAACACTCGTATCTCTTTCAACAGTTATTGTCGCTCTGTGTGTTGGCCATAATAAAGTGACAGCCAGCCAGCAAACTGCTTGGCTTTTGCGGCGGCGGCATAAGTTGGTGGGTCGGTCGACGGTCGGCTTGGTTACTCATTTGTTTTGCCAATTCAGTTCAAAAGCAACGCTCGCGCTTTCAACACGTTACGTTACTGCGTCGCAAAGCATACGCGCCAAAACGCGTTTACTTAACATTCGTCAAAAGCACAGCTGTATCAGCGTCGGAAGTTCTACAGAGTTCGCTCGGTACATTCGTGTGCGCAGATATAAGCACCTTTTAGCTGTTTTGGTTTGGCCTTAACGTGACTAAGTTTTGATGTTTGAATTTGGTTGGCTTTGAAAGTGGAAAGTTTGCCAAAAAAGTAATAAATAAATATAGAAATAGATAAATAATGAAAAAAAGAGAACAAAAAAAGTGTTGCTAAGCAGTCAATGCATGCAAATAAGAATTAAACTATTTACTAGTAACATAGAGAAATCAAAACAAAGTGTAAAAATAAAAACAGAAAAGAAAGAAATAAACGAAATTTATTTTGTTTTTGTTTTGTCAATAATTTCATATGAAGTGACATAAATAACGGAAATAGCGACAACACTAACAACAACATCAACAACAACAACAGTAAACGTTGTCTAGTGTGTTGTGCGCTTTGACTATACGTGTGCTAACGTATATGAGCAGATATATTGCGGCTATCATAGTTGGCTACGTAAAAATTAGCAAAAAAACAAAAATAAAAATAAAAATAATTCATACAATCGTGCTTATAAAATAATAATAATATTACAACAACAACAATAACAAAATTAACGCTGCTGGAGTGTTACACTATAAGCAGCAAAGCGTGAAGTGAGCAAAAAAATAACAAAAAATTAGAGATAAACTAAATAAAATAATAATATTATATACCGCAAGCCAAACAGCAAACCCAAAAGCAATGTGTGTATTAAATAATATCTTTTATATAGCTGCATATGCATATACGTGTACATACATATAATAAAATAATATTAAAAAAACAAAAAATAAGCATAACATTCAAGCCAAGCTTGACATATATTTCACATGTTATACTTATTTTTGGCCATAAGCGTGTCTTAGCGCTGCCGCTAACTCCTGCTGTGTGCTGCGCTTTGTAATTAACCCTTTGTGCCTGCATACTAAACACATGCATCAACAACATGAAACAGTTCTGATTAACCAAGTAAATGTGCTTAATGTTGCATTCCACATTCCACATTCTGTTGCTAGACTAGCCCGCACACATTGTGCTGCAAGTGACGGCGCCAAGTAAGCAAAAACAAACATCGATAAGGAAAAAAAAGAAATAAAAATAAAAAAAATTAATTGTTGCTGTGCCGTCGCTATGAGCCATCATTTGTATATAAAATTCTAACAGCGCAAGTTCACAGTGTACATATACTATATAACAACAACAGAACAGCAGCACGTTATGCGTTGCTGCTGCACTACTCTCTGCTCGGCCGCTGCTTGCTGCTCACTTGCAACTGGTGTCGGCTTCTGATTTCTGTAACACTCTCTTTTTTCCAGCATTTGCAGCAAAATGCGGCGCCTAGCTAAATTACAGCAAAAACTGTGCAAACTAGCGCCGACACATTTGCATACCTAACCCGCTAACTAAAAAGTATAGCTTAAGTCATACGAGTATAAGGCAAGCACCGCCAGTCGTCTAATGCTCTCTCCAAACATTAAAAAAAAAAACAGCATTATTTAAACAGTAAATAAATAACAATATAATACATAAAGAAAAAAAAAAGAAAAAAAGAATAAAGTTTTTAAGTAAGTGTAAGCTCGGCTTAAACGTTGAATCTATATGTATTGCCATCATCATCATACACATCATCATTGCTATTATATTCGTATGCTCGACAAGTATGCATAAGCCAAAGTTGAATGTCGCTTCAACGATCTCGCTAATAAAACGCGATCGTGATACGTTATCAGGCGCTGCAGCAACAGCCACACTAACAACAACAGCAACAACAAAAGCGGCAGCATTAAATCCGTTCTTACATGATACGCATAATACAAGCATTTGTGGTTCAATTAATCTAGAGGACTACATCGACGCCATGGAGGCACGCACAACGGCCAACGATCGCGGGCAACCGGAAGTGGACGTTTATGCACAGTTGCAGCAAAAAGAATCGGACATTCTGCTAGCAGCCGAGCTGGGCAAAGCGCTGCTGGAGAAGAACGAGGAACTCGTCAAGCAACAGGAGAAACTAATTGAGGATTATTCAACGAAGATTGAAGTGAGTTGCAAATTGAATCGCTTATTTACAAATAACAAATGACATGACACATTAACTTGAGCTTCAATTCATTTAACAGTTAGCAGCGTCGTTAATTTAACTATAGGTTAGCCAAAGACATTCAACTGCAAGCCTAACGGTTCTAATTGCTTTGCCTGCAGGCCGTGCTGCCAGCACAACGCTGGCCGGCATCATTGCAGTCATAAATATATAATCGTATAAGCCGCTTCAAGCCGGCCGCAGTATATTCAGCTCATACATATACAGGGTCTTTAGATAACCTCACTTTGTTAGCGTGCTCATGGGCCAGGCTGTGTTTTATATTTTTGTATTTTTCTCAATAGGCTTCAGCTTCTTTTTTATTTTGCATTCCTTTTGCGCTGATTGCTAGGGAAATTTTTTGCGATAAACAAAAAAAAGCCACAAAAGCGATGTCTGCCTAAAGTATTTTTCCGTGTTCTGTTTTAATGCAAGACATTTCCCAACAACAAAATATCCGCAGAGTACAGCTTTGCTTTGCTTAACGTAGAAAAAACGTTGTATGCTGCTGCATATGACAAAAAGAACATTTGCAATTTTTTTGCGCATATTCTGCTTTTGAAGCAGGAGACTTGGCTTTGTTAATGGCACTCAATGACAATTAATGAGTTTTTTCCGACTAAAACGCTGTTAAATTAAAGTTACGCAATAAAGAGAAAAGCCAATGAAGCCAACAACAATTTTATACCAAAAGTAATGAATAATTTATTTTATGTCGCTTGACTACGCCCCCGCGGCAAATAGGCAATAGAGGCATTAATTGATAAGAAAACACTGCGCAGTTAGCAAGTAACCAAAACGAGCAGCAAAATTACCCACAGTGCAGACATTTTTAGTGGCTAAGCAAAGTGCAAGCACCTTTGGGGATTTGCTAAGGCTTCGAATTAAACTTGACAGAGGCTATGATGTGGTGGCCAAAAACCGAAACAAGTTTTCGAAATGAACGACCACGAACTTTGAATATGACATGCCTTGAACCAAGGGAAAAGCAGGCAACACGCAGGCAACACACAGGCAACACTGAGCAGGCACGTAAAATGCGTAAAACAGCGCGGAAATTGTGGAAAAGTGTCATTTGAATAAACGCGATGACGCACTAAGCAAATAGATAATCAAGTGTTTCTCTGTTATTGTTTTTGCTTTTACCTTAGTTTTTTATTTTGTTTTGGTTTGTTTTACTATTGACACTTGGCAAAGAAAGTTCAAGGCCAAACTATCGCCTGCACATGTACACACGTACGTACGAGTATCAGCAATGCAAGATAACGTTGTGGGTGACTGGCTGCGCAGGCTGCGGATGGGGGTCGTGCATGGTGCAGTGTGTGTCTTGTGACTTGTGCCTTTACATGCTTAAATGTTTGCAGGTGCTTTGACTATCGCAACGCTAAGTAACAACAACAACAACAGCAACTGCATGCCAGCATGGGCAGGGGCAACGGAGTCGTTGGGGGAGTACCCTGACTAGATAGTGAATGGCTCGTGGAATTTTTTCTTTCTCTGCTGCTCCACTAAGGTGATAAAGACAAATTGAAATTGCGTTTGTTTGCACAATGACACATCGCACTTGTTGTTTGCTTCTCGTGTTTGCCGTGTAGCTGTTAGTTTAGCAATTTTTCCCCAGTTGACAAAAAAGTAAAATATAATTAAAAACAAAATGGCAAAATATTGTAATTTAGAAATGATTTCAACAAAAAAAACTTAGCTTGGCGTAAAAACAAATAACAAATTTAAGCTGTGTAAATAAAATAAAAAAATATTAGTTGCAGTTTGCAAAACATATGTGTAAGTGCCCACTGTGGCATGACTTGCTGCTTGTTCTTGGCAGCCTCTGACACATGTTGCCTGCAGGACGCTGCATAAGCCGCATGACGAAGCTTACGGAATTTATATTTATAAGGTAAACATTTAATGCGCATTTAGTCTAAAAATAGAATTTTTAATTTTGCAGCTTAGAGGAACTCAACATTTTATTGCTTATGAAAGCAGCAAACAAAAATCGATAGAATTTATATACTGGTAAAAGTGAAAAGGTACGATTAGGTGAGTCAACTCACACATACACACACACACACACATACAGTGTACTCGAATCACATGTCCTCACACATGTCCTCACTGAAGTCACTGTATGTGTGTCGCATGACATATTGTCCAATGATGACAGTAACTGCGCATTGCGAGTGTTTTGTGGCACCTTCCAATGGCATTTAATGACCTGTTTTGGGTGGTGTGTGACTTTGTTGTTGTTACTATACGTTAATGCCAAGTGTTGTACAGATGCATTTAGTGCCACGTGTATGCATATGATAAAATTAAAGTTGCCCTCAGGCATGCAAAAAATCAATAATTTTTAAATATTTAATGGCATAATCGTACATAGGAGGTTATCACAATAGTATGTAGCTTATATAAAATCGATTAAAATTTGTACTCTTCAAATGTAGTTTGAGTTATACTTGACAGCTTTTGATAAATGCCAAAAAAGACAAAACAAAATTTATTGTATATGGAAATTGCGCACAGTTTTCATTGTATCGAATCAAAATTCAATCTTGTGAGAGTTTTGATACAACCTTTAGCTGTAACAAGTTCCACTATTAAAAACTTATTAATATATTTACGTGAATTCAATCTTGGTGTGATCTATGAGGCACACAGAGATTCCAATAAAACTTCCAATGCCAGAAGAAATAGTCAAGACAAAGATTTTGCAAACAAATTATGCAATCAAGTATTGTGTCATTTGAAACTTCTTTCTTTTATGCAAAATTCGACAAATGGCAAAATTTTTCTCACCATGTTGGAATGCCGCAAAGGTCACTTTGGCAGCGATCTATTCATGGCTTAATGTTAGACAAATTTGGTAGGAATGACTACGTTTGTGTGCAACATTTTGCGCTACGCAGTGGCCCAAACGAATATGCAAACATTTTAATTAATTTGTAGCTTTTGCCAAAAAAAAAAATGTTAAAATATAAGAAAATACAAGATAGCAAAACAACAGGAACCACAATAAAATCAACAAAACATGCGATTACAAATTTTGCGCAGTTTTTTGGCTCAGTTTCTTTTTCTTTTTTTTTCTCATCAGGCTAATGGGCTTGTGGGACTTTTGCATGCCATGCTGCTGTTGACTAAAAGCATTATTACTTTAATTCAAATCATTTAGGTTTTATTTATTGCACAGCCACTAACTCAAAAACAGAAGAAGCAGCAGCGAATGGCGCAAATTTTGTTTGGCCGAGTATATACGCAACTATTTCATTTTTGTAGAATTTTGTGTGATTTTCACCTTGAGTTACTTATTTTGTGTTATTTGTTAGTTGGGTTTCTTTTTTTGCTTTTTTTTTTTGTTTTTTGTAGGTTTGGCTTTGTTAGTCGCTTGGTTTGCCAAAACGACATGAGCCATTTATAAGTATACTATATACATGAGTATATATGCATATGTAGTTAGATTGGTTAGTTTGTGCCTATTTCATATGTAAATTCGTGTTTGTATTTTATTGAGCAGCGAAAACCAAAAAAAACAACAGAAAAAAAAGGCAAACTTTTCTAATTAATTTGTGTGATGAGCAGCGCGCTATGGTAACTGCTCACATACTCCTATATATACACATGCATATACAAGTGACAATATGTGGTTGTTGTTATTGTTTATTTTTTTCTTTCTGTTTTTTTTTTATAATTTTTGTGGTCAAGTAAAAATATCAACTGACGTAAGTTGCCTGTATATAGCAGCCTGTGAATTTAGCTTAGCCCATGTAGGCGGGGGTTAATGCGGCATTATTTATGTTTAAAAAAAAAAGAAGCAAACTTATGACGAGTTTGGCTTATGCATATAGATATGAACGAATTTTATTTATTAATATATATAATTAATTTTTTATTTTTTGTTTTGATCAAGTCTAATTCTTAACCTGTTTTGTTAAAGCACAATAAATAAATAAACTTATATAATTATTGAAAAAATGAGTAAGCCGCTTTCTTCGACTTTGTTGGCACACAAGGTAATGGCCACTCATTCATGCAGCTTAAGCCATATTCAATTTTATTCGCATAATAATTCTATGTCTATTTCTATGTACAAATAAAGCAGCGAAACGAACCCACAACACGTTTGGCCACAATCGCTGTCCAAGAAACGTGTTCCGCCGCCCATTTGCTGTTTTTTGTGCTCAGCTATTTTCTACAATTCAAATTCGAAATGGTAAACCCATTCAGAACAATGAAAACTTAGAAAAAAATAAGAAGAAGACGAAATACAAAACGAAACCAAACCGACCGCGCGTGTAAGCGTGTGAGCGTCTGAGCGCGTTAGCCAATTGCGCTTTTATACTCGCACACTCGTGTGTAAAACCTTTTTTTCTGCTCTTTTGTTTTTTGTTTAAAAAAAAAAAATATTTTTTTTGTTTTTATATTTTCACAATACCATTTATCACGATTTAAAGTTGCAAGTCTCGCTCAGAGCTTGTTCAGTTCAACAAATATTCAAAATAAAACAAAAAAAAAAAACCCAGTTAATTCTTTTCACTTGATTTTGTTTTCATTTTCGAAACCTAAATGTTAAAGGTGTTATGTGTATTTGGTCTGCGCTCTTTCGCAAATGTTTTTGTATTTTTTTTTTCAGTATTTTTTTTTTGTTTTTTACTTTTTGTTTTTGTAACTGTACAACATGTTTGTTATTTTGCTTGCGCTTAAGTTCGCTTTGTTAGTCGGCAACTGGGCTCAACTAAAATTGTTGGCCGTGTAGGAGTGTCGGTCTTTTACATATGCGCGCATTTATTGTGCTCAATTTAATGTTCACAAATTTAAAATAGACATGGTCTCGAACAATATCCGGATTTGCTATTGAAAGTTTAACTGATATGGTTTCAAAGTCTGCTAATTGCAGTTGAAACCTGTTATGACTTGATTTGAAAATTGTTGCTTGTAACAAATAATAAATAAAAAAGGCTTTGGCTTTTCATGTGCTTTAAACCATGCTAAATCGATTAAGATTTGTACTAAAGTCAATAATAATAATTGCTTTTGTTATGGGAACAAATCGAGTCCAAGGAGGTCAGGTGTGCATTAGTGCAGCTGCAAAGTGCACCTTAGTTTTGTTTAAACAATGCTACTCACTCTGCTCGCATTAAAACAATTTTGTTATGAAACAGCGACAAATACAAAAAAAAAAAAATTTGGCTTGTCAAAGTTCGCCAACAAAGTTAAAAGCTCGCTTTCAGTTTTAATCTGGCTTTGTAACGCCTCTTAAAAATATGCAGTTCAGTGGCACGTAGAAGTGACTATCACAAAAGAAAAAAATAAAAAAACACAATAAAACAAAACCATATGGCACTGCAGGCTAAAACAAATGGATACTTAAAGTCAGCTTAACTGTGTCTCTACGAATCAAAATATATCATCGATATGATCGTTACGCTCAATGCCTCAGGGGGTACTTAAAAATGTTAGCAACTATCCGCTATAAGCTGCCAGCTACTGCCTGAGATTAGAGATTTGGAGAACACAAAATACCATTTGTTATGATAGATATTTAAAAAATAAATGTATAGATTTTCATAACATCGATGCTGGCTTGGTGCAGCTCTTGAATGCATTAAGTAAACAACTTTAATCTTCCTAAAATCTTACAAGAAAAAAACATTTATATAAGATCAAACAACATTGGGAAATCACAGATCAGCTGAAAATATAATTAATTAAATTTTATACGCATGTTATTGTGTTTAAAAAGTATATCAAATAAACTAAAATAATTCTGGCAATTTTGAAGTGTTTAAAAAACCTTCGCATAGTTAATTTTTATAGTATTGTATTCTTATTTAAAAGTATGAACTCCCCTAAAATAGGAATGAGGCGGTTTTGCTTTTAGTTTGAATTTTCGAGGTAATTTCTTAACTAACTAAAGCCATTGTACCCATGGTACACGTTTAGTCAGCACTGTGGGCATTCATTAACATTTTCACACCAACAATGATTCAACGTCATGCATCCTGAGTTGTCCAAGGTTAACATGGTATGCGATTCGCCCCTTGCGTTTTTTTTTTTTACTGTGTGATATAATCATGTGCGCTAAACTGTGAGTCAGTTGTGAAAGCAACATCTGCCGGTGCCAAAGTTATTATTTATAAATTATTTGTTGTGGAAATATTTTTGATGAATTTTAGCTTGAGTCTAAAAAATAGTACAATAGTCATTAGTATATAGCCACATTTGATGAAAATGAAATAAAATAAAAAATATTTAAAACTGAAATAAATCGGTTCAGCCATGCATTTACTTTACTAGTTAATTTATTATTATAATAATTTTTTTTTTTGGTCCGCGAACAACTATAAAAAAATGTTTTTTACTTTTATTCTGTTCTGATATTATCTACACTATAACTGGTTTTATAGTGCTTTATTTAATGGCTACCTTCTTTCTAAATTTGTAGCCTAAATTAAAAAAATTTTTTGCGCTATTTAAAGCAAATTTTTACTGTAGAACTTCCGTCTTCAATGTTGCCAAGTCTATATGCTCGTATAAAACAACATGCTAAATAAGAGCAAGAAACCCCACATTTTGGCAATCCACTGAAACATGTTCACCAGACAAAGCAAAACCGAAAACAAAAACAAATAAAAGTAAAACCAGCCACTCTTGGCACATTTAAAAACGTTCACTTACTGTTGATTTATGGTTTCAGCTGGAAGACAAACAAAAAAACTGCTCACCACTGCTGGCCACTTGGCAGATACGTTGTAACTGATTTGAGCAGCGCATGAGTTTAGTGCAGCATGTGTTATGCCAAATGCATAACAAAAAGCAAACGTTTAGCCCAATCAGCACATTAAAATAGCACAAGTTCATATCTAGCACTGCAAGTGTTTCACTGTACTGTGTGTCACTCTGGCATACATTTTCATATACAAATAAATGTTTGGCCAATGCGAATTGTATGAAGTCATCGATTTGTTGTAACGCATACAAAAATAAAACAATATAATAAAATGTTTTGTTATAGCAAAAAATTCAAATAAATATATATACTTCTGTTTAAAACTTATTTGCATATAATTTTATTCGCAAAGCGTCCACTTTTGTTTTATATGATGTCTTTTTTTTATATATTACGGACTGGTATTTTTTTTTGAGGCATATGCATACATATAAAAAAAAAACCAGTTCTGTTGTTTCATTTTGTATCTGTATTTCATTGTTGTTGTTTTTTTCATTTCACACTCAGCTAGTTACTTGAAAATGGGCACAAAAAAGGCAAAAGAAGCGTTCAAAGCGTTGACTCATCATCGTCTTGTGCCGAAATCTTTGCAAAGCCATGCGTCTTTCTTGCCTGGTCTGGTCTAAGCTCAACTCTAATGCTGCTGGCAATGACTTTGGCACAAGTTTTGACCAGTTGGCCAGCATATGCCCAACTGATTTTGCGTGTGTTTCTACACTTTTTTTTCTTGGAATTTTTTTTCGTTTGCTTGCTTGACGGTTTTCCGAGTTTCCTTGTGTTTTTGTTGCTTTACTTGCTGGCTCGGTTCAATGAAACTTGCGTGGGCTGGCAAAGGCTTTGAGGCGTTCTGCAATAGAATTTCTGCACTCTTACCTGCTGGTTTTTAATGCAAATTAGTTTTAGTAATTGTTGGATTTTTTGTGTTTGTTTTTATTTTGGTTTTTATTTTTGCTTTTGGTTTAGCTTCTGCTCTGCTTTGTCGCAGTTGCGTGCGTAAGTAAGTTAATGGCAAAAGCGTGAAGTAACCTGATTATATGTGGCCAACACAGTCATAGTCAGTCATCGCAGACGTTGCGGCGGTTGCCCTCATGCCAAATCATATATGTACGTGTGTACGAGTATTTGCCTACAGCGCGTCATATAAGTAATGGTATACATTCCGCATGTTGTGCTTGTGTACATTACCATAAGCATAAGCAGGAAATTAAGGTCGGCTGCTATTGGACATTAGTTGACCTACCTTAAATACGTTGGTTACTCAGTTTTTCTGCCGTCTGCCATCTGCCGTGTGCCGTGTGCATGGGGGGACTTGCTTGCGTATTGCGCATTGCCTTGTGCTGAAGTGTTATGTGCATACATAACTAAGCAAGACTGTAGCATAAATGTCATGCTGACCATTTGCAAATTACACTTTCAACGCTTAATGTTATGATGTATTTTTTCCTTATTGTTATTGTTATTGCTTTATACGATTAGGGAAATTTGCCCCAGCAACATAATTTTCCTAATACGTTTTCCATTTTCTTTCACACCGATTTGATTGCGTTGATGGCTAAATGATGAGTTTCGAAATTTCGTTTGCGTTGATGATTTGCAGTTTGTGACTTTTTGAACTTTGCTTGCGCAGCTATAGTTTTGTGTAAAAATGCCGAATTAAGAAGCTGTTGAAATTCCAAAAAGTAGTTACAGTAGATAACCAAAAAATATGGGAATTTTTTTCCTAAAATGAATGTATTTATAAAATTATTTAAAAAGGTAAAACTTAAAAACACCTAAAATTTGAATTTAATACAATATTTTTCTGTTTTTGTTAATGTCATCATAGTTGCTACAGCTGCTTTACAGCATGCTTCTTTTCTAATGCAATTTACATAACAATGTTACTAACAGCTGCGTGTTAACATAAGTCTGTAACACAGTATGCAAATCACGTATACGTATGAAAATATTAATTAGTTATAGATATAAAAATACTTATGGAAGTGCCATTTAATCGTTGAGTTGCAGTGCTATCATAATGAATTATAAGGCCCCTTTTTTTTGTTAAAATAATTATCTATGTTACATATTTAACTAAGATGCAAGCTGTGCCCCTTTTTTTTCTACAGTTTTGATAGCTTTGCTAAGTTTTAAAAGTTTGAGTGGCCGCAAAACCACAGTAGGTACTTAGCTTCAATTAGGTATGTATTCAATGGTAATTGAACATTAAAAAGATCATTAAATTTTACTTAGCTTTTATGCGATTAGGATTTTTTGCTTGCCACTTAATTTTGTAAGACTTAACTGTAATATTATATAACAGCATGTGCACAGCTCAATAATAAAAAAGTAGTCACAAAAATTGTTTTTTTTATTCTCTAAGCACTATTTCCTTCACTTGCATGCCCTTCATTATTTGCGCTTATTTCGCATGCATCTAAGTAAACAGCAACACTTCGTCATTGCTCAGTAGGCAGCAAATGAAATCAAGCAGAAATCAAGTCATGTCACTTTTGTCAACGCCTGCCTGCCACTGTCATGTCTTTAACTTCGATTCTGCCGCGTCTGCTGCGACTGTAAGTACTTGACAGGTAGTTGGCAAGCATGCCAGTGTCCATGACTTCAAAATGAACTTAGTAGACTGTATCGGTAATGCTGTAGGGTATAATTAAAAACAAAAACCATATACGCATGATTATGATTCATGCCACGTTCACCAAAAGCAACAAGCCAAGCTCAACTGCTTCATGTCCACTGTATGGCTTTAATTTGGTTTTGTTTTTATATTATTTTTACGTATTTTTTTGGTTTGTTTTTTTTTAAGCGTTTCGCCAGCACAATGCAAAGCTTAGGATACAATATACACTGGCGCAAAAACCTTGAAAATGAAACGCAACGCCGCATAACTATTAACTATTTCAATATTGTATATAACTAAAAAATCAAAGCGAAAAAATAAAAATGCAAAATGCTTAATTGCATTTACTTTATTTTTTATTTTCATTTTCTTTTTTGGTGGTTAAATGTTCTTTAGAACAGACAGCTTAGATACAAGCAATTTTGGCTACTTTGCTCATTTTTTTAACAATTTTTCAAAGTTCAGTGACATGCCGGTGCTTAGTACGCTAAAATATATGTAAAAAGAAAAAAAAAACTAAAACAAAGTTCAGCAAAAACAATGTAAAATGCTACCTGCGTACAGATGTTTCTTATACATATGTGTGTGTGAAACGCTTACTTTTGGCATTAAATGTAGTGACTTTTGTGTTTGGCTTTTCTTCGGCGGCAATCAAATTCTATTTACAGACTTTCTTACCATATGTGCTGCGCTGTGGGTTTTTTTCTTTGTTTGATTAATTGTTGCCACTATTGATTAATTGATTACAACATCACGCCATAACGCTGCGTCTGCCATTTTGTTGTGCCTGCAGAGTCACGGCGTGCTTTAGTCAGCTTTCTTTTCGAGTAGGTGTAAAAAAAAGACACACGCCAACAAAAAGTGTTGGCTGCGTTGACATAGATAAAAAATAATTAACAGCTTTTTAATGTTTCAGTTTCCAAACTGCTAAGCACGTCAAACTTGTAACTGCTTAGCAGCCAAAACTATTAAATGCTATTCAAGAAGAAATCACGATAAACTTTTATAGGCCTTAACAAGGCAGTAAACTTGGCCAAGTGTGTGTCATGCAATATTTAAATAAAAATTTTACAAACTTTGATTCCAACGTTTAACCATTTTATGACAAAAATCATATACATAATATTAGTTTATTGCTTATAAATTTCAAAAACAGTTGACCTTGCATTCATTTTTACAGCTGAGGTATCCAGCTTTTTTATTTTAGAATAAAACTTTATTTTTAACAATTCCTTATTTAATTAACAATTTTAGTTCCGTTTACAATGTGCATGCAAAAAAATTACAGTTCACTCACTTGCTTGTTTTTTTTTTCTTTTTCTTGAAATATTTTTTCATAAATTATTTATTTTTTTTTTTTGTTTATTTTATTGGCAAAATCCGCTTTCGTACGTTGATTGTTGAATCATGCAGCTTTTGCGTATGATCTCATTCAACAGCAGGTCATTTAACCAACAACAGAGTATTGAGTGTTTCACACTTGAGTTTTTGTTGCTGCTTTTGTTGTAGTAGTTGCTTTTTGGGGTTTTGTGTTTATTAAAAATTTTTTTGCAAGCCAAGCAGCGCCGACGAAAACAAAAACGAAAACAGTTGAAGTGATTTAGGCCCACGCATGTTGCATCTTGACTTACTTGCCCTGTAAATATAAATCACAGCGCGTGGTTGCTATAAAACTTTTTTGGCTAACAGTCTTTTGTTGACTCAACTACTGTTAATGTTTTTTAATTGTTATTCTGTGCTATATATACAGTTTTGGAATTGTTTTGACACATGAGAACCGAGCAACTCAATGTTATATCAAAGTGACACTTATTGTCGCAATGCTAAACATTTTTTACTTTTTATTTTTAACAAAACAGAGCACTTGAGGTCTTCCAAGAAACTATAATCTGCACATTCAAATATCTTGCGTTGTCGTCTTATCTAGCTTTGCTATCTTAAATAATTTGTTATTTTTATTATGGTTCTGACACTTGTAGATATAATTTTTAATTAGCTGCGCATCTCGGCAATGATTTATTTGTTATGCTTTACTGTTGCAACATTTTGGTATTATTTTTTGTTACAATTAAAATGTTGAGCCTTGCGTTACGCTACGCTAAATAATAAAATTTGTTAGACTCATTTGGCTGACCATCAGCAACTGCGAGCAGCTTAACTAAAAGTAATCAACAATTTCTGTATGCATATTTCTTGAAAAAAAAAAAGAAATATATATATATAAAAAAATAAAAAAAAAAATTACCCAGACACAAATTAATTATTGTTGAAGTAGTGAAAATCATTATTTTTAATTTATAGTTGCTTGACACTGTCGCAGTCATGGCTTGTGTATATGACCGTTTGGCAATTAAAACTGACGGCTAGGCGCAGTTGGTCCGTCAGTCTCTCAGGTTGTCAGCCTTAACATTATTTTCATGATCAACATTGCACAACGTGATTAGGAGCAACACAATTTAATGTAATATTGTGCATATATTAAAAACTAAAAATATAAAACCGTTTCCATATTATTATTTAATATATACTTTTTATAATAAATTTATGCAATTCGTGTAGGAAGCAGCTTGGCTTGTCCAAATAAATTGTTATTAAATTTATAAATTTTGAATCTATTAAGTAATTTTGTAGCGCGCAGTTTAATTTTGGCTTAACTAAATTGTATCGCGTCAAGCTTTCAAGATTTTGCATTTGAATTTGTACATAGTATAAATAGCATTGAGATTTTCTGGCACACGCCATACCCGCACGACCTCAAAAAGTTCATGCGAACGTCCTCTTGGAGTTGCTTTCGTTATGCAGACAATAACTTTTGCATGTAAAACTTGGCATGTCATGCGAATTTTCTGCTTTTTTTTTCTTTTTTTGTTTTTTTTTTCGCAGTTTTTCTTTTGGCTGTAGATAATAAATCAATAGTATTTAATTAGCATAATTACTGGCAGCACGTTTTTGCTGTCGAACTGTCAAAGGAAATTTTTTGTAATCAACCAAAAAAAAAAAAAGGAAAAACAAAATAAAAGAAAGCACACACTATGACATAGTAATAGCGGCACTTGAGGCTTTAATCCAAACATGACATCTTGTATTTCGTATTTAAATGTCTGTTAACCTGGAATATGTAATCAAGTGTGTCTTTAAATTGACAGCAGGTCATAACGGTGCACCTATTTAAGTGTACATGGCTGTAAGCCAGAGCCAACTTTCGTTTTGATTTTAGTTTTTAATAATACAAATTTATTGCATACGTTAATTATTTCAAACAATGCAAAATAGCTGCACGAAAAAATAAAATCTCCTACGATTAAAATACAATTTTTTTTTTATTTGGCTCGTGTAAAATAGAAAACGAGAGTTTTAATGCATGATGAATGAATATTTATGCTGCCGGCGTCTATGACATTAGAGTACAGGGCGTTGTTTTCTTATTGTTGTTGTTGTTGTTTTCGTTGGAGTTGTTACTTTTATTGTCTCTTCTTTTTTTTTTTAGTATTTGTTGCTGCTATTTAATATCTTCTTCCATTGTTGTTGTTGTTGTCGTGCAGAATGTATACGAAAAAAATAAACAAGCGAGAAAAAAAATCTCAAGTTTTGTGTTGCTGAAGGTGAAAGCATTTTCACTTTCCGAAAACATTTTTATGACAAATAAGCATATGCGCATAAAAAGAAGAAAAATAATAATATAATAATCATAAAAGTAAATTGTTTGCCTCTTATACGCTGTCACACGCAGAAAAAACAAACCAAAAAAAAACTAAAAGTGAAATAAAAATAAATAATAGTCATCGCATCTCATAAGCAAAGTTGTTGGTCTGAAACTAAAAAAAAAAGAAAAAACAAAGCTAGCAAATGGTAACAGCCGACAAAATAACACTCAATTAACTTGTATCCACAAAAATGCCAGCAAAATATTTGCAAAAACAAAAATACAACAACAACAGCAACAACAACAAATTCACTAAAGCCAAATCAATTTCTGTATAGGCACAGGCGCATGGCATGGCCTAAGATTTGCGCTGTTGACGCCAGCAGCCTCAAGCCCAGCAGCTCATTTTTTTAATTAAACCGATATGCGCATAGCAAATATTTGACGCTTAATTGTTGCCGAAAGCAGTATTGGCGTGTAGGGTGAATAAATTACTGCCATTACCAATACGCATAGCGAATATTACGCATACGCAGCATAAAAGCGCACACGCGGCCGGCACCCGCAGCCTTTCTTTTGCGAAGCAGCGCTCGTGTCCCCACCCCTGCCCCATTGTGCATTGTCTGTCTTGTAGGCAAACACTTTATTGCATATTGAAATGTGAAATCGTCGATTCCCATCATACTTAAGCTTGTTTTGAATATAAAATATATTTAATTTTTACTTCTGCCGCACAAAGTTGAACACAAGCAACATTTTTTTTTTCATATTTTTTTTGTATTCGTCTCACTCGCACAGTTGCCGTCGATTAGTCATTAACAAAATATCTAACGCAATGAAAGCCAAGCAATTAGCTTTGGCAATACCATCAATTTATATATTTATTGACAAAGGCATACATACATACATACATACTCTTAAATGCCTTTATATCAAAGCCTTAATGTGTGCGAATTTTTGTTTCTTTGTGTGCGCAATTAATAGACAATATGTCAATTATTTATTTGTATAAAAAAAAAAAAACAAAATTGGTAAAAAAAAAAACAAAAAATAAGTTTGAAGAGCACGCTGCAAATAAATTTAACATTTTATATAATATATATATAAAGATAAAAGAAGGTTTAGCTTTGTGTTTAACTTTTTGGCTTTTAGTTTGCCTTATTTATTTTCGAATCCTGTTTCAATACAAGTCAAACATGTTGCGGGCCAATAACTCATTATATCACATTTAAGTAAGTAAGGCAAATAAAATCCATAAAAAAGAAGATTTGTGTTGCTGAAAGCAGAATAAAATAAATGTCATTTAGAATTGCGTGTGTCATAAAATTTAAATGTTACTTTATTGCTTGGTACTTTGACATTTTGTGTAACATATAATGTCATTGAAATAACCTCAAAGAAGCTGCCATTCTGTTGATGATGCCATAAGCAATATTTATTTACGTTTCAGATGATTCAAATATTACTCGTTAGATATTGACTGATTATTTGACAAGTTTTATTGATTTTAAAGCAATTAATATTGCCTATTTAAATATGCCTTTTTGCATGGTTTCATTTTGTTGTTTCTGATGTATATTGAGTTGTGTTCCGTTTGAATGCATTTGTACTTACAAATCTTGTTTCTTATTAAACATGAAAAAATATCAAGTCGTTTAAGTAAGAAAAATAAGGTTTTTTAATAATAAGCGAAAATGCACACTAAAGCTACTGCATCTTGTAGCTATCTGCTACAAAGTGACTGCAATCCTAAAGAAAAATAAAAAATGATGTTGCAATTAATGCAATAATCTTGTTTTTCGCAAGAAAAGAAAACTTCCTCGTTAGCTTACGTGCTTAAATAGTTAAACTGATTTTTTGTCTTCCAGTCTTGTTTTTCTCAAGCGGTGCTTTTCTTACTAAAACATTAACATTACTTATCTTCTTTTTTTTTTTTATTCGTACGAAGTGACATGTGGGACTTTAGTTCTCACATGCAGCTCAGCATTGTACGGCACACATATCTAAGTTAGGCTGAGTGTAGGTCTGTTTTCCTTAAGTATGGCTTTGTGTTTTCCTGCAAGTGAATTTCAGCATATGTTAGCTACAGACATATTTGAATCTTCTACTTAAATGGCAATTTTCTACAACACATTTTTTGTTTAGTGTTTTGCCCCTATTAAGTGTGCAACATTTACGCAAACCATTTTACGCGCTCAAGTTTCTCCCAAACAATTCGCCAAGACAACTAATTACGCTAAATTCGCGCAAAGCGAAAAAAAAAAGCAAAGCAAAATAAAGCAGCAGCAGCAGCAACAAAGGCAAATTAATACAGCAACAACAAGTACTAAAAGCAAGTACTTGACATATACTCTCATAACGAATGTATACGAATACATGCGCGTACATACTTATGCAGCAATAAAAAGAGGAGAAAATAAAACGGTAAAACAATGCCACAAAAAAATTTGAACAATAGACAAAAACACGAAAAAATGAAGCGAAATAAAATGGAAACACTTTAGAGTGCGACAGCGCACGAGCATCGATACGTACGCGTGCCTGCGCGCGCACAGGTGCGACTGTGATGGCAACAAATAAACGTGCAAAATAATACCGTTTAGTAAATGCCGTTACATAATTTCGTAAAACTTTACGTGATTGCATTATATTTAGGTGTACGAATATACACACACATACATGCATACATACATTAGTAACACAGTATAAGAGTATGTGGCGTCGTCGCAACACAACACAACACAACGCAACGCATCGCATCGCGTCGTCTAGCGTTGTTTAGATCAGTTGCGCCGACGCTACATTTGCCAAAAACAATTTCAGTCGCTTATTGTAACTTATATGTGCTTCTTACGTTTTGATATGAGTCAGTTGCTCGAACTAAGGCAAATGCCTGCAAAAGAGTATTGCAACGTATGCGCTCGAATTTCAATTGCAGTTTGTTGCATTTTCTGTTGTTGTTTTCTTTTTGATTTTTTGTTTATTGTTAAACTGCAAATAAACGTCTGCGCAAGCGCACACATTTGACACGCTCAACGCTTTCTTTGCCAAATGACGGCGACGGCGCACAAGCAATTTCGACTTGGCTTAAATTACTCATTCCCCCACTCTCTCACACTCACACTCACATAATTAGCGGCTATGCAGTCAGCTGTTGCTTGTGCGCTCATTTGCACACTCAAAGCTTAGCAACGACATTTGCAACTGCACTCAGCTGCTTTGGCTTTTGTTAAGCATTTGTTTGTATTTTGAAATTATTTTAATTTTTTATTGTTCGTTAATAGAGTTTAGCTTTTAGTGTTAATATACTTTAAATGGGCTTTAGACGTGCTGATTGTTTTACTGCTGCAACAGGGCATATATGAGAGTACGTCCGTCCCTACACAGCTTTGACTCATCTGCCAGTAAACATTTCCCATTGTGTAGATTGAATTTATTGCGGTGGTATTTTTTTGTTTTTTTGAACAAATACTTTTCAATTGGGCATTAAATTGGCGCAACGACCTTGCATGCATAATTTGCTTACATTTGTTTAATTGTTGTTGGCTATGCTAATCGCTTGCTCTCAATAAAAATATTTATGGCCATTTTGTTCAAAGGGCTGACATTCGTTGAGCAGTTGAAGGTTTTAAAAATCAATGCTTTTTTTGTCTTATGCCTTAATAAAAACATCTTCAACTTTTATTGATTATGTGTTAAGCAAAACTAATGGTATTTTAATTATTGAGCTGTTAATAAATGCCGCCTTTGTATAGCGGTGAAGGCAGTCTGCAAATGTCACTTTAGTAGAGCATTGAAAACTGAGCCAAAAGATAATCGAATTAAAAAAAGAAAAATTTTATTTTACATTAAATTCAAATCATTTCAATTATGATGTTAGCCAAACCAACAAAATCTTATTATACTTTCATTTAATATTTTTTAAATTATTTTTTCATTGTTTTCAAATATATATAACTTCTTCATTAATTGTTTTATTCAAATACTGGCTTACATCGACGCATTGAAGTAATCAACCCATCAAGAGTTCGCACAATGCTGATTTTTGGTATTTGGTAATGCCATCAAAATCAAATTAAATCCGTTCAGTTAAGTCTGCATGGGGCTTTGTGTCTCAGCTTGAGTTCAATTAAAAGTCCATTACGAAATTATACGTTTTTAAGATGTTAAAGTGCGACGCAGCAGCAATAACGGCAACAGATCATTGTGTTGTTGTAGTCTCAAACCAATTTTAAGCTCTTTTGGCTTAAGCCAAGCTGCAACATTTTCAATTTTGTTTTGCAGAAGTATTCTTTAGCTTCATTTGTGAACATGTGTTTGCGCACATAATTAGCAAATAAATTTCATGTTGCTTACAATGTTTTTTTTTTTTAAGTCAAGAATTATGTGCAGAATGTTGCTACAAGTTAACAAAGAGAAGACGACAAGAGCAGTAATAACAAAAAGAAATAGTTTCATCACATCTGAGACAAAAACATATTTTCCCAACAAAAGTTGACCTCGTCTGACAAGATTTTTCCAACCCAACTCGCGTTTAACCGTGGCTTGAGCTACGAATACGCGTACAAGAAAAAAAAAAAATAATAATAAAAATAACAAGAAAAAAGTCAAGTCAAAGCATGAGATACATTTGTACAAAATTATTCAGTGATGGCAATTTTTTTCGCTGTTTTTTTTTTTTATACCTTATTATTGTTTCTTTGTTTTTTCTTTTTTTTGCTTCGTGTATATTTTTTTTTTTTGGTTTTTTTTATATTTTCCGGCCTTGTGATTTTAATTATTCGCATGTCCTTGAGAATGCTTTGGTCATATACTCACTCTGACGATAACAGAATAACTGATGAGTGATGAGTCGAATTGGCTTTACAAAGCAGACGATTAATGGCCACACATTTGCCAACAACGAAGAAGTCTTAGGCATTTAAATTCAGTGGCAAATCTTAGCAACTAAAATGCAAACACAAACGATCATTTTTATTTAAGAAAGTGAAACTTTGTTTAGTTTCTTGCAAAAATTTTAAAAGACAAAATAACAATTTAACCTAAGGTGCGTCAGTTGTGTATAATAACCATTAGCATATGAATGCAGAGTCTCTCCGACAAAGGTCCGTCATGCAACGTGAGTCAGATGAATTTCTCCTTGACTTTTAGCAAAGCTGCTGTCGTATGTGGCTTCGATTCTTGTATGCAGTATACTTTGCGGCTAACTACATTAGCAGCGATTAAATTTAATTTTAAAGCAATTATTTTTAAAATTTGTTTTGGTCAAAAACAAAAAATAAAAAGAATTATGCGCACATAATTATAAAAAATATGCTTAAAAAATTAAAGGTTTTGTATTTTTCTAAATATTTTTTAGCCAATGTTTATTTATGATTTATTTGTACAATTGTGCTTATAATATGTTTTCCTGGTATGTGCAAAACAAAGATTTGCAGTTTTTTGGAACAAAATAAATGTGCCCCAAAATTAAATAAATTCACGTAAATACAATATACCTCTGTAAGTTGTGTAATACATACGTGCGTCAGAGCAGCATCTTGTTTATTCTTGAAAATTAAAAATAAAAGAAGGCTACGAATTTAATAAATACAAATAACTCTTGAAATTTTGATTTGTATACGTAATTTAACAAGCATAAATTCTTAAAGAAGTTGAATTTCGCTGTCAGCCATTTAATTTGTTTCTTTTTTTTATTAAATTAATATCATAAAATAATTTTAAAAGCAACACAAAATAAAATCAACAATTTGACATTCAAGCTCTTAATACATATAATCCGAAAAATATCAGATTAAAAATGCTGAAAAAAATATTTAATTACACAGACTCTATTGAAAATCGGTGTTAAAGCATTTAACATTTAAATATGTCAAGAGGTGTTTACTTTTGTTGAACGTATCATCATTTCAACTTAAAAAAGTTAATATTTTTAACACTTACATTATCTCTTAATTATTGCGCCAACAATAGCAGAAATCTATCAATACTTCATTTGTTGTTCCATTCAAAATGTACACAAGGAAAAATAAATTTAAAAAAAACAACAGAAAAATATTGTACAAGAAACACGTCAGAGCGAGTAACATGAGTTCGCATATGTTATTTGTGCCTTTGTGCCCAAGTCTGTCTGTGTGTACATACGGGTACATACATATATATTTCATAGTCATTTGTTGCTGTATTGCTTAAATATTAATTTAAAAATTGAACAAAACATCATATGTGCAAACAAGCTGCTGTATGATGTTTTGTGTTTTTACCATTTTCTTTTGTAGCTTTGTTTTCCTCAATGCTTGTTTGTTTTATTTTTATTATATTTTTATTTTGCCATGTTTTGAGGTAAGCGTATCTTAAGCGGCTTATACGAATGTGCGCAACAGTCGCGCTGAAGTCATTCATGTTCGTCTCCAAGACGCGGTGACTCATTCTGCCAGTTGCCTCAGAATTCTTGACAGTCACTCAGTCACTCAGTCAGTCAGCCAGTCAGTTACTTGCCATTTGTCTAAGCTGACTTGGCGCTTTGGTTCTGCTGCTTGGCTTTGGTGTCAGCCCAAATGAATTGCCAAGATTTTGCGGTACTCGTGGGTTGTGTGTGCGCATGTGCTGTCGTTGCTGACGCTGCTTAGCTTGACGGTGGCTACGCATGCGCAATGCACAGAACTATCTATGACTGACTTGGCAATAAATAAACATTTTCTACCCTAATAATTTTTCAAATTTAATCGTTCTTTTTTGCAACTATATCTTTATGCAGTGCGTTTTGTTTTTATTTTCGTTGGTTTTTAGTTGGTTATATTTATTTTTTTTTTTTGTGTAATATTAACAAACTTTTTCTATTTAGTTGTTTTTCTTTTATTTTGTTTTGTTGCCGTTTTTGTTTTTGTAACAATTACTTCATAACGTTTATCAAGAAATGTTGCTATTGATAAGTCTGATATGATTGTAGTTGTATACAATTTAATTTATTTTGCCATGTACGTTTCGCTGTTAGAGATAATGGTTGACTGCGGTCGATTAGATAAAACTCTGTATAAGTGCAACGATACAAAAATCATAATTCATAAAAGCATGCGTCAGTCATTTTTGTGTGGCATGTCATTTTGTTATTGCAAAAACAAATTATTTTTATTTTGGTTTTTCATTACTGATTGTTAAATTAGAAAGTAGTTTATCTTCCTGTTGAGACTTTCATCATTATAATACTTCTTTTTATTCTAATTGTTTTTAATATGTTCTAGTTGCTTTGTGTTTAAAATACCATGGCTACATTCAGAAGCTACACTGTTTTGAAACGTAGTACTCAGCATATTGCGAGTTCTGTATTAGTTTTACAGCTTTTCATGACTTAAGAATATTCTATATTATCAATTTGATTGATTGCTTTAAAAAGTTGGCCTTTGATTCACACTATATGTGGTGTATAGCGACATACTCGCGACATACATGTAGCTAAATCACTAAGCCAAAAATAATACATAATATAACAAAATATAACAAATAAAAAACTTTTCTCGAAGTCTGTAGATAACTCTGCACAATGCTGATAATAGCCGCATTGCATGTTCAACAAAACAAAATTTGCCATGACTTTTGTTGCTTTTTTAAATTGAATAAAGAAAACACAATAAAAAGAAAAGTAAACAAATAAATATGAACTCCAAAAAAAAGAAATAAAACATGCATACATATACAATTATATGAACTAAAAACTTAAGACTGAAGGTCAGACTGACAATTCACGAAACCAGATACATATACACATATATACTCGTATACATATGTATATGATGTACATATGAGCACTCTGTGCTTACACTACCCGCCCTTTTTCGCATACTAGCATGTAATTGCGAAAATGTACGCGCATAAGTTGGTTTAGTTATTTTAAGCCGATTTTCCGCAATTGCAAGTGAAAAAAGTTTTACAAAATGTTTACAGACAAACATCTTAACTGCTGTCTTTACTCTTGTCAATGCCAAAATATGTTTTTTTTTTTATTGTATGTGACTTTTTCTTTGCATTTATTTTGTTGCATGAAATTACAATTTTTTCTTTACCTTTTAAAATAATATCATTTGTTGTTGTTATGCGTTTTTACAGCATAAAAAATAAAACACTGAGCCATGAAATCGCTTTAGCCCAAATTTATTTAGTCCAATAAAAAATAGAAAAATCGCTATTGGCATGTGCTGAGTCATTTAACATTTTGCACAACTAACGGCTAGCAAAAAGAATTTTTACCAAGTTTTTTTTTTTGGTTTTTTAGTAACATGAAATGTGTTGAAAATTTTGCACACCATGTTATTAAAGTTTTATTGACAATGTAATTACGGTTTTTTTTTTTTTTACTTGAGTTGTTTGTGCATTTTGCTTTATTTTTGATTTCAGTTGAGAAAAAAAAAAATGTAAAGCTAACGTCTACCGATCATCAATTATAATTAAATTGTGTATTGTCGAGTTAAAAGAAACCACAACACAACAAAGTGCTGCAAATTGCGCACTTTTACAGCGAGTACAGTGACTACAGAAACATTTGCATTATTTCCGCAACATAAATTTTAACGAGCTGCTTACTGATTAAAAAATTTAACTTTGCACATGCCTTTGCCTTGCAAGCAAGAGGCATCAGAGCTAAGGTATACGCAGTCACAGTTAATGGGCAGCTGCAGTTCCAAGTCAAAGTTTGATTTTTGCAAAAATGCAACAAATGCTCAATTGCCAAACAAACGAAGGCGAATGGCAAATTTGGCACGAAGCAAGCAAGTTCGTTTGTCTCTGTCGGTTGGACTGCCTTAGCTGCTGTCTGTTATTATGTCGTTTTCTTTTGTGTTGCTTTGTATATTGCATGGCACTGCATTGTGAATGTTATTATATTTGGGTTATGATTTGTTTGCTTGCGCTTTGTTTTTGGTTAACGGTGCATTGGCTGGTGCATTTCTCTGCGCGCTTTGTCTCTTACACGAAGACGTGACCTTAGTGCTTGAATGAAATGAAATGCCATAGAAAATATGCTCTATTGTGATTTTGTATATGCGTGTCTCTTTTGCCATTTTGTCACAGGCCGCACAAACCTTTAAGTTATTGCCATGTTTGGCGCTAATAATATAATAAATAATGTGTAAAGACGCATAATTTACAAAATGCGGCAGTGCATTACCTCATATTGATTGGCTATCGGCAGCGACTGTGGTGTATTGGAGTGAGTTGCTGCAAAATACATATTCGTACGTTCGTTTCACAACTTCCGACACGTCGCAAGACGACGCACGCCATTTATATAAATGTGCTCTATAATGTTGTGTTTTGTGTTTGCAAAAGCCGTGCCTAATTAGTTGTAATCAACTGTGGCAACTGTTAACTGACAGTTTTCATATTGTTTTAATCGCATTAGAGCGCGCATGTCGTGCATTAGCAAACTGTTACATGCCAATTAATTAGGTGTATTACGAATAAAATAGAAATTTTACAGTCTTTAGCTGCGTTCACTTGCACAAATTGGCCATATTAAATTATTTTTCTTTTTTAAATATATTTCTGAGTAACTGCAATTCGCATGTGCGCTCATTTGACAAAGTTGTATGAGTGTCTGTGTGAGTGTGTGTGCGTGTGTGAGATTTGAAGTGATTGCGGTAAAATGCATATAAAATAATAAATTATTGGCTATTAAGTGTGAAATATGCACAATAATAATTAATTCTTTGTTTCGCTGCATTTTCCAATTAGTACAAAATGCTTTTGTTTGGTGAAACTTAGCAGCAAACATATTTCAGCTTCAACAGCTACGCGAGTTGTGGTTTGAACAAAAAAAAAAAAAAATTACACATACGCCACATTGTCTGCCATCGCCTACGAAATATGCAGTTTTTGTTTGTCGTTGCGTAGTTGTTGCCTTTTGTTTAAACAATAACTGGCATTTTTTATATTTACTTTTATTTTGAATTGTTTTTTTTTTTTTTTGTTTTTGGGCTACTGTTGGTTTTGATATGTTTGCTGACCAGTTGCTGTGCAAAAATGTTTAACTTTGTTACGCCGCGGCACCGTGCTTGGCAGCCAACGGCGCCGCTCGCCACTTAATGACGCGAAATTCGTGAAAATGCGAAAATTTCATAATACAAATTCATTAATGCGTATATCATTAGGCAAAGAAATGTATTTCTTTAATGGCCAATCGCGTTGGCTCTGGCCGGCTCTGGCTGTTGCAGATCGTTTTTGTTTTCTTCTGTTTGCCAGTTTTTTTTGGTCTGTGCTTTGTGTTTTGCGCTTGAGCAGCTTTCGGCATTTGCTGTGAAGGCTAATTTCGTTAAAGATGCTTTAATTGCCTTTATTAATATCTTAAAGGCTGCTTATTATTGGCAAAGAAAAAAAGTGCATTTTTTTGATTAAAGCTAAGCTTTATATAATTAATTATAATTAAATTTATACAGAAAATAATTCGGTTAATGCTAAGGCATGGTTATGTGTAATCGAGCTATAACACGGATTCGATTATTATGATTTTGCTAAAGATATGAAATTTCTCAACTTAACGAGGCACAAATTTTACAATTGTTGTTCTTTAATTGCGAAAAACAGAAAATTCTATAAAATTCGTATTGCAGGGAAAATAGCTGAAAACGCCTATTAAAATGAATAGGAAGTTTGGCAGGACTTTCAAATTGTATTGCATAGCTCTCGCAAATGTGTGATTCAGTTAAGTGAAACAGTATGCCAGTCAGCAAAGTATTTAGTAATCTTTGCAATAAAACATTGACTCATTTTATAAATGACGATACTTTCCTGACATAGATCATGCAGTTTCTGATTATCTCATGATCACGATCATGCAAATGTCTGAGTCATGCACGATACACGCGCAGAACGTTTGGCTAATAGCCCAGCGTCGCTAAGCTGCGCTTTGCATTAATATGCAATGAGGTGGGAGGCTCATTAAATCCAATGCAGCAACTGCAATTCTAAATTAAAGACTCAACGATCGTTGTTTGAGCTACCAAAGTGGGTAGAGGTGAACCATCACTTGGTAGAACTGTGATGACTTGCGGCGTTTGGCAAAGCCAGTCAAGTGTAGCCAATGTTATTTGAGCGAAAACAAACAATAAAATTATTCATTTAAACAATTATCCAAAGTGCAAATGCGGTTAATTCAATGATGCAGTTTTAACAAGTCTTGAATGGCGGCTTTTTCTTTACAAAATGCCAACACTCGATTATGTGATCAATACTCTGTGAATCAAACCCATTTAAGAAGTCACTTTAATACTAAAAATGTTTAAGACACATCAAGTTTAAAAATTTTATGGGTACTTCACAAAAATATACATATCAAATTGTGTAGTCATTAATAAATTCTCAGAAGAAACTAGGGAAGACAGACAAATATTCATTCAATCCAAAACTGAAACATTTAACCTTTTGAATATTATTACATTGAAATTAAATGAAAATACTGTGATATCGTTAAAGAATTCCATTGTGGTTTCAACCATATAACTTGAGGCTTTTAGTAGTTAATGATATATGTAATTGTGAAATGCATCTGCGAGTAGCGTGTTGAGCACACATCAACACTTGTCTGCACAGAAGTGAAATGGCTAAAATAAAAATAAATCAGCAAACTTATTTGCTAATGCAGTTGATGAGCTTCATTATGGACGGTTCAATTGAGCAATTGACGCCTGCTCACAAATCTATCTGTCTAAGCGTTATTTTTAAAATTTCATTTATTTTTTAGTATTGAGGTTTTTGCGCATGTGCAGAAACATAAATAAACTAATACTTAAAAAAAACATCAAAAAGTGAAGAGAGAAAAAAAAAACTAAAAAAAAATCGGCAACTCACACGAAGTAGGTCGTATTACGCATTTAAATACGAAACGTAACAAAAACAAATGCTAACCACTGAGCAATAGCCATAAGATAGCAAAGCAGCAACAATAACAACAACAACAGGCACTAATAGCAGCTTTGTTTTGTTATGACGTTAGTCGTTTGCTGCTGCATGAGGTGTGCATGCATGTATATGTGTATTACGAATGTATTCATCTCGTCGTTAGCACAACTTCAACTTGTTAGCTGCTAACTCTGCCCGTGTTGTTTCTTTTGTTGCCTGCCTTGTCTGCCTGCCTGTCGATATGATATCATCCAACGTAATTTTCATCTGCAATCGCAGCACGACGGCGCAAGCGTCAGCAGACGCAGTGCTGCCAACTATTTGAAATTAAATTAGACAAAATAAAAAAAACATATTTTTGTTGCCGCTGTTTTTGTTTTTTTTCTGTACATACTCTGATTTGTACTTTTTTATCTTGCATGTAATTTTTGCGGAGAGATGTGCGCGCATGTCTTTTATATTTTATTGCTTTGCTTGCACTTGCCGCTTGTTTTGTTATCTTTGTCGGTGTTTCACTTTGGCATGCCTGTGACGCTGTTGTTGTTGTTGTTGTTACTGCTGTTGCGGCGTTGCTATTGGTGATGCTTGATGGCAACTTCCGCTGTTGTTGGCCCCGCCGCCATCAACTCATTTCATTGAGCGTGAAATAGAAACAGAGAAAGTACATATAATTTTTATTTTATATTGTTTTGTTTTATGTATTTTTATTTCTTTTGTTTTTCTGCTGCTGCTGCTGCTGCTGCTGCTTGTTTTCTTATTTGTTGCTGTCTAGCATTTGTTACTTTTATTGTTGCCATTATTTTTGTTGTTGTGGTTGTTATTGTTATTGTTGTTGTTGCTTTTGTTGTGATGCAAATCACTGCAATTGCCTCTTTTCGCATTTGACTTGACTTCGTTTTACTTAGGTTTTTCCTTCAACAATTTAGTTCACTTGCATTTTTAGACCCTAATGCGGCATTTGTGGTTAATTTTTGCTATTTGATTTTTAATTGTTTTTTTTTTCTTTTTCTGTTATTTTTATTGTTGCTATAATTTATTGCTTGATACTCTTGACTCATTGCTTATGTTGCTGTGCTTTTATTTTCAACTTTCAACGCATGCGACATATTTTCCATGGGCATAAGGGGTTTTTCGCAAGGTTTGTTAGATAAGATTTGTGGTTTTTTTTTTTTGTACGGTTTGATTGTTTATAAATATATACTCAGAGACACACTTGCCGGCACAACATTTTATTGGTTTGGCTTAACAGTTGTTACATCGTCCGTTATTCGCTTTCATTTTATTTATCGATTAATTTTTTTTTAATCATTTAGAAATCATTTTAATGCTTGCACATAATGTACTCTTGTCATTTGTCGTGATAAGCTTTGGTTGGCCTATTTGTCATGTTTCTAATTATATTTCACTTATGTATAAGTAATTGGGATAACCCGAAATTGCTTGCTCGGAACTTGATAGAAATAACGTTTCGATTACCTTACCTTTATTTTTTTGAAGTACAGTCGAACTTCTGTGGCATGCACCTTCTATAATTAGAAGTTTCTACAACTCGAACCAAATATATTTGTCTCCACAACTCAACATCTCTATAAATCAAACATTTTCCGGTTCATCTGTATTTTTAGGAAGACTTAAAAAAACAAAACGGAAAATATGTAAATATTAAGTTGTTTTAAATATCAATTTAATAAATATGATCTATCCTATGAACTTGCAAGTCAACTTTAGCATTTAAGCAAACCTTTTTGCTAAAGCCATTATGCATTGCATTGAAGACCTACAAACTAATCCAGTCAAGGTGAAGAGCAGCTGCACACTTAGTCATCACTTTGACATTTGTATTTGCACTCGAATTTATATTCTGAAAGTACGTCATACTTAAGTACTCATGTGCAAAACAAGCCCCATTTATAATTAAGATTGACAATTCGGCTTTGACGAGCTGCGCGCTAACGACAAATTGCCATCATAGCGCCCGATGTTATTGTTTTTGCGTGCAGCGTATTTGCAAAGCTGCTTGCCAGAGAAGTGGCTTAGATCATTAAACTACCTAAGCATGTGTTCTTCTTATCAGAAAGCCAACTTTGTATGAGTTAGCTTCATTAATTGACTTATAAATAAAATCAAATTCAGCAATGCTTGCGAATCTTTGCGATTAGTTTTTAGTCGTTTTTTTTTTTTCAACTTTTCACCTATTCAATTTTCGTTGGCCTCGAGAGTGAAAACACAATTGCAGTTTCATTTAAATAGTGTGAATTATCTTTTTTGTTGTGTGTTTGCCTCATTGTGATTACAATTGGCGAAATACAATGCGGCAAAAATGTTTTGTTTCTCTTTTTTTTGTTTTTTACTTTGAGATGGTAAATCTAGTACCTCAATGTGACTTGCTGAGGTGTTAGACAACGTCTTTTGTTATTTGTGTCTTACAGTGGCACAACTTTGCCAAGTTGTGGGTTTAAATGTGTTTTATGACCGTCTAAAAGAGCCGAATGATGTGTTGCAGTAAATAAATGGTTTTCCTGAATTGCATAAACCCTTCCGAGAGGCGATTGTCAAAGGCCATTTGATCTTAAGAATTAAAGCTATTTTTGCGATGGTCACAATTTAAACGTAAGATTTTTATTAACTTAACTTAGTTATTGAATCAAAGAGTTTCTGTAGTGAACTCCTTTCTATTGCATTCTAAGTAATTGGAAGCAAAAACAAAAAAAAAAAAAAACAGGAAAGGAAGTTAAGGGTAATTAACAATTACATCTAAATGATCATCAAAACGCAAGCTTATATGCTTTCTATATCTTCACCTGCATTACAAAGTTGCCATCGGGAAGCCCTCTGGTACCTACATTAAGCACAAATGCATCCAAGCGGAAGTGCTGCTTTGAAAGTCTTTAGTTTATCATTTAATTAAGCGTTTTATTTATGCGTTTGATAAGCTTCACCTATCTCTCATTGGCTCCGGACGGAAGCTTGGTCTGTTATTAAGAGCAATCTGTTGCGATTATTATTTAATTGCATCGTGTATTGTGCTGCATCAAATTAACTGGCTGTTCCCATTTTAGAAAGCAAATCTTCGCAGTGTAACTTGCGTACGACTCATAATCATGCGCGGCGGTCTTTGCAAAAAAAAAAAAAACGTGAATTATTTAAAAATAATGAGTAAGCACTCTAACCTTGTCTTGTCAGATATATTTATATATATATATTGGTATATGCATATGTATATATACTCACGGAGTACGTGCACGATGTTTACTTGTATATGCTAATACTTTCATTGTCTTCAGATGCATAATTAAGCAGAAGTCTTTGCGAAGTTACCACAAGTGGTAATAATAAGCGTTGATTGTAGACACGATTAAACCACAACACTTGCTGTACACAAATCAAAAGCATTTCTAATAAAGCAAACAATGATATCATATACAATATTTAAATAAAAGAAACTTTCCCCTTCTTGCAATTACAGAAACTAGAACAGGAGAAACATGTGCTGCGCCAGAAGCTGGCCATAGCCGAGGATGAGAGTGATCAGCGTGTGCTGGAGCTGCAATCCGATCTCAATGAACTCAAGGACAAACTGCAAACACAGGTAAGCCTCATTCCCTATGAAACCAACATTTTTACTTTTAAAGATATTTATGCTAAATTGCTGTGCCTTCTACTCACAGGATAATGCGATACGTCAGGCGGACAAAGAGAAAACCATATTCATCGATGAACTGCAGCATCAGAATACACGACTCACTGAACAGATACAAGAGGCACATGCTACTGAGTTCAAGCTTACCGCACAGATACAGGAACTCAAGGATCAGTACAATTACAGAAACACAAGCCTACAGGTATACTTAGTAAAAGTGCCTTTATGCTTAGAAGTTCTCACTGTAACGGGTTTTCTTACTTGACAGGAACACGTCAACAGCTTGGAGTCCATTAAAACCGAACTTAACCTCACAACAGAGAAACGTCACGATTTAGAACGTCGACTGCAGCAGTCATTGGAGGAGAAGGAATCATTCAGTTCGGCGCTGGAAGAGGCTTCGGACAGAATACACATGCTGGAGCGACATGCACGCGAGCAGGAAACAAAACTGGAGGTAAGATAAGATTGGAAGTTATATTTATTTAGATTTATATGCTCTGCTTTAATCATATATCATTTAGCGGCAATTATCACGTCAGCCTTAACTTTGCTTAATCAGTTTTTTCTGCACTACTTTTTTATTTGCAATTTACTAAATGAATTCAAGCTAAGTGCGCAATGTCCAAAGTGAAATCTTGCTTTTTCTTTCAGTTAAGATTGGCAGACTGATAAAAGTCTTTATATATTTAAAATAATTTATTTAAAGTCAGAACATTTTCATTATCTAAATTAAATGATTTAATATACTCTTACTCTTGGTTTAGAAGTGAAACTACATTGCATCCGCCATCAAAGCAAAATTGTTTTGAAAATCAGCATTTAAAAGGTATTATAGAGTTTACAGAGAATTAACAGTCGCCACATTACAGTCTGCAGTTGGCTGTCTGTCAAGAACAGTCACTGTTAATGTTACTGATCAAATTTACTGCGATGCTAATGTTAAAACGAATTTGCCAATTTTACGCTGTCCTCTATTTAATTTATAACATCAATCACGTTTCCTTAAAACATTCGTATAATTTATGCCAAAATATTCCTCTCTTCTTCATTCCACAGACTACACTGCAAGCACTTGAGCGATCTCAGCGTGAAAATAATGTACTCAGCGAACGTTTGGGCGCGGTAAGTCAAGTTCGCCAAAAAAAGATTTGAACATTTTTGAGTCGAGTACTGGCTTTTTTGACTCGAGTAGTCGTTATATTTTAAATTACTTTCTGAGAATTTTACTTACTTCAAATGAAAACAATTGCCTGGAAAACACTTTAATATTTGCTTTAACTTTAATCGCATAATATCCAGGACTCCAATTCGAATGCGCCAGGCAAGAAATCGCTGCAATTCGAAATGGAATGTGACGAGGATGAGGCTAGCTTCTCAGAAGGGGGCAAGCCCAACCAGATGTGGATTGAAGCGCGCTCTGTTTATATACAGTTGAAGTCGCTTGTGGACTCGCTTAAAGTTGGGCACGACGATGACTCAGGTAAATAGTTAATATTATTGTTAGTCAAGGATGGTCTCAGCTCACCGGCAATGTTTAGGTTTAAACTCTGACATCTCTCTGGATTTGGAATCCATGGATAACACGATATCATCATCGGGTCGCACCGATTGCAGCGAAGCGATCGAATTTCGACAAGGCATGCTCTCGGCTATGTCGGATGAATTAACGCGATTGCTATTGAATCTAGATGCAGGCAACTTTAAGAAAATGTTGGACCAGACGCGTAACCTTGTGCTGGAGCAGGAGGATGAGATCAAGCGCAGCCATCAATTGATACAGCAGTTAGAGGCTAAGGTACCTGCATTATATCCGATGTATTTGCAAACTAATAAAATAATATTTATTTCGAAATGTAGGTAACTGTCACAGATGTTGAGTTGCAAAATGTCAAGGAGGAACGCGATCAGGCGCGTGGCGATCTTGTGGACAATACAGATCGCGATGAGCTCTTGACGAAGGCACAAAAGGAACGCGATGCAGCTAATGAGCGACGCACAAAGGGTGAAATCGAATTGGCCAAGACGCGCGTCGAACTGATGCAGGCCAACAGTCAGCTATTGGAGTCGATACAGCAGAAGGTTGAATTGTCGCAACAACTCGAACAGTGGCAGGTAAGCAAAGCAACAACAAAGCCCAACAAATCGAGAGTCCCACAAAACTAACCTGAAAAACAAACACTTCGTGTTGCAGATGGACATGCAGGAGCTAATCAACGAGCAGATGCGTTCCAAGATGATCAACAATCGCAAGCCAGCTGCCAGCGACACAGTAGCAACCTCGACCAGCAGCAGTGCAGCAGCCAATCTCGCGAAGCGTGTCTCCAGCTACAAATTGTGGAGTTTATTTCAGCGATAATTTAAGTCTTCGTTGGAAGATCTACGTTACTTTAATATTTTTAATGTAAAAATAAAAAATCAGAAAAACTATAAAAAAAATTTAAAAAACAAAAACTAAACGATTATGTATGTAATTGCATAAAATATATTTTTAATATTTATATGAAAAAGTGCGCATGCGTAATAACAATCGAAAATAATGCATGCCAGGCACTTGTCTAATTTTTACTTGTATAATTGAATATATTATATTTTGTATATGCTTTATTCATTAGTGAAATCTGTCCCACTACGCTTTATTAATTTAAAATGAAAAACAAAACAAAAATGAAAAATCAACTAACTAGTTAATCATTTTGATTTTATTATTAAGCGCGCGCTCTATCGCTCACTATTCTTTAATTTTAAATGTTGCCGAGTTGTCTCTAAAAGAGAGTAAAAAAAAAAAAAATAACGCAGCAACGAGATTTTTTGTTTTTTTTTTTTAATATATACTCGACATATCGCGCCTTCTTTTGACCTGTAATCAAATAAGTAACCTTATATGTTTGTTGGAATAACGAATTATTTGGCAGTAAGCAATAAATAATAAGTGTAACTGCTATGAAAAGTACTTAACACATAACACAACGCAAAATGTATGGATAAGATGTAAGCAAACCGCATTTATGTTAAGATGTTGTTTCATGCGAAATGGCAGAGTTAAGCTTTAATTTCTCACATTGATAATGAACGGAATACGAAAACTTGCCTTAATTCTGACAATGAATCAAAATTTTAACCAATTTAATTGTATTGAGTGTATGTTTTTGAATAAAGTACCTAAAAGTATTCACTTATAAATTGTCTTTTTATTCTTAAAATTCTATTTTTATTGGAAAACAGTCTCCATATATTTTCCAACAGGATAACAAAGAAAAGAAGTGTGCTATACATTGCTGAGGCCAGCTTCTATTGATTACTAATTATTTCAACACGTGCAAAATATATCAAAAAATTTGTTAATTCAGTTAACACTTATAATAAGTGTTATAATTTTGTATAGACCAAAAGTATAATTTAACAAAAAATTTGTATGTTTAATAATAAACTAATGATGTTATTGAATTTTGCATATAACGAACTATTGAATTTAAAACAGCGTCGCATTACACTATTCCATTTGTTTCAGACCTACTAACTATTTTGCAGCCCTGTGAGCTAATTTTGAAAGTTTAACAGGACTGTCGAGTTGCTTTTTTTTATACAATTGGAAATTATTTTAATTCAATACATATGTACGTTTAGTTCGATATTTTTTCTGAAATACAACAGTGTTTAGCGAGTGTAGCAGTAAATCCAACGAACTGAAACTTTTTTAAATCTGTCAGTGACAGAAAGCAGTACAATACTGTCAGGTCAAAGTCTTGTCAGCATTCATTATCAAAATTTCTGCCAAAGTCGCCGGACGCACGTGTCGCGGAGTTTGATATTCAATTTTGATTAATTTCTACGCTTAAATTCCTCATCGCATTAAACATAAAAATGGTAAGTGCATCCACTTTTATTATGTGTTATTAAAGCACGCACGCAAATGTATATAATAGAAAAACATCTAGAACTTTCGGCGATGATGTTAAACAGATAAACTTTGACAGAATGCGGCAACTTCTAGAAAGAAGCTCTGCAGCTGGGGTGTTGTGTAACATAACATGAGATTGTTGCCGATGCCGCATTGTTAGCTTTCGAAGTGAAATTAATTGAATGGTAGCATGTTTTTTTTATTAAAATGCTAACTTTTGCAGGCCGCTGCTGCTGTTAAGAGAATCGTACCCATGTTGGATCGCATACTGGTGAAACGCGCAGAGGCGTTGACCAAGACTAAGGGCGGCATTGTTTTGCCAGAGAAATCGGTGGGCAAGGTGCTCGAAGGCACAGTGGTTGCAGTGGGACCGGGTTCGCGTAATGCAGTAAGTATATTTGCGTCGTTTACGTGTGTACATGCTTTTACATATATCCGTTTCATTATTTTAGTCCACTGGCAGCCACATTCCAGTTGGCGTTAAGGAAGGCGATCGTGTACTGTTGCCCGAATTCGGTGGTACTAAGGTTGAATTAGAGGACAAGAAGGAGCTTTTGCTTTTCCGTGAAACGGATATCTTGGCTAAATTGGAATAGTTTTTTTTCATCTAACGTTAATTCATGCGAACAGCCTAAGAAAATGCAGCAGTGCCGCATTTTTAATCGTTCGTGTGCTTCATTAAGAATAAATGTTTAGTTTATAACTATTTGCTTTATCCCCGAGATGATGCAATGTTTTCGTTTGCATCGAAATACAAAATGTTGAAATAAAACTCATCTAAGTTACTCTAGAGTATAACAAATTACTGCGTTTATTTCTTACAACAATTAACTTATTCATAGTGAATGCCTTAGTCCAGTTTTAAGTTGGCCAAGCCATAAACTTGATTCATCACGGAGCGCTCTTTAATGTCGGGCAGGCTTTCAACAGCTGCACGTTCCCGTGAAATCCTCGCCAGTGCTTCGAAGGAACGTGGTTCCCAAATGGCCAGATCGGAGAGCATTTTTCTAAAAAGTAAATGCATTTGATGCGCCAATTTCAAAGAATTTCCAATTAAGCCTTACTTGTTTAGCAGTATATCACTACGCAATAGACCCTCTTTGAAGGCGTCAAGTGTAAGACCATATTGCTGACAACCGGCTTCAACACGCGTTGACCAAAGCTGCAAGTATAGAATATTTTTTATTGCAAAAATCCAATGCCAATAAGCAGCAAGACTTACCGCGGCCATATCTAGCTTCTTCAACTTCCTCCCCTTTGTTGCATAGGCCAGCGCGCGCTGCACATTGCGTATGGCAAAGGAGTAAACGTTGCGTGGTCGCCCCCGGTAGTGCTGTGCGAGTTATAAAGGTGGAAATATTGAAAATATAAGCAACTGAAAGGTTCCGTCTTTGCATTTACTTACTGCAGCTAATTTAAAAATCTTGCGCTTGCGCCAGAACTCATCAGGTCCACGCGCTCGCACACATAGCGGTAATGTCAACCAAACCATTATTTAAACTTATTTATTCAATACAACTTTAATTAGTAATCAAGAGTTGTTATTTATAATTTACATAACCTTAACATAAGCAATAGTTAAAACATAAAGACGGCGCAACGAGTTGAATTGAAACGCGGTCCGAAACAAATGGTGTTTCATTATGGCGCATTACAGTCAGCTGACGCAGTTTTTTAGCCGGTTTGTTTTATAAATCATATTTACTGGCTCAGAACAGTGTATATACAATTTTAAAATAAATGAGTTGAGATCGTGTGCACAAATACAGAATTGTGATATAGTAAAATGAGCGCAAATCACAAAGGGGAAGGCGATGGAGCTGTCGTTGGACTGTGCTACGAAGGTCGGCTCAGCTTGTATTTATTCCTAGGCACGGCGGCATTGGTGCTGTTGCCGTCTGTGCCACAAATCTACTTCGGCATCGTTCCAAATGTTTGGGGAGCCGTACTTTGGGGACCAGTGCTCTATTATGCATTAATAAACATGATAATCAGATTTATACTCAGGAACAGCGACTATCAGGTACATAATGTGCAGCATATGACGCAGGTGTTACTCATGCTTCTTATCTTATTTTGTAGGTAGCCATACGCGCATCATTTTTGGGCTTTGCCGCAGCAGTTAGTATATTAATTGTAAGCTTTGCACCGGGCGTTTGGAAGCAGTTCGGAGTCTATGGCTTGTTCATGGCCTTCTTTCACTATTCAGAGTTTCTAGTGATTGCCTGGGTAAATCCGCGTACGCTAACGCTCGATTCCTTCATGCTGAATCACTCGGTACATTACGGCTTGGCTGCAACTGCCAGCTGGCTGGAGTTCATTTTGGAAGTCTATTTCGCACCTGATTTCAAAGGCTTCGCCTATATTTGGCTGGTGGGTGTGGCACTGTGCACTTTCGGCGAAGTAGTTCGCAAAACTGCAATTATTACAGCGCGTCAAAATTTTACGCATCTGGTAGGTGCACAAAAGAATCTCCTGTGTAAACCATTGCCATAATTGAAATTGTTCGCAACATTTTCAGGTGCAAGACGAAAAACACATTGATCACAAACTAGTCACACATGGTATTTACAGTTTAGCCCGTCATCCGTCTTATGTGGGCTGGTTTTGGTGGTCCATTGGCACACAATTTATACTACTTAATCCCGTATGCATAGTTTTGTATACCATCGTCACCTGGTTGTTCTTTCATGATCGCATTTTCATAGAGGAATACACATTATTGGATTTTTTCCGTTCCGATTATTATCACTATCAACGGCGAGTTCCAACAGGTCTCCCATTTATAAAAGGTTACCAATTGGATGTACAGTAAGTCGTTTTAATATTGTTTTTCCCCTCTTTTTTTACATTCTACTTAAATTTAGTCGTAAGAAAATGCACAGAAACTATCATATAAGTAAAAAGTGAGTATTCAACAAAAGTGAGTTGAATACTTTTTAAGCAAAAATGCAATTTTTAATGTGTTCCCAATGCCACATTTCAATTAATTATACCAAATTGTACTTATAGAACATTCTTATGTTTCTTATTTTGCTGCTTTTATTTACGAATTGTGTTGCCAACAGTAAGTAAATTTGATGGTGATATATTATGTGAATGTGATGGTGATATTATATGTGTCAGTAACTTATGTGAGTCAAGGAATCTGACTTCAGTGCGATGAGTTGATAAAGTAAGGATGTGTTCAACAGGATCGTCAGCAATCGCTTAATTGATGATATCATCGGCATATGTGGCAATCTACATGTTAGGGTGCAAGTTGATTGCCAATACGCTTCCATGTAGAATTTCAGGTCTAATTGATTTAATATCTGACTCAGCATTTGGCATTCAATGAGCTCTTTTGGAGGTAAAACTGTCTGAGCAATATTTTGTTTTCTCTTGAAAGTGTTGAGTGAACATTAGACAATAGAGATTGGTTTTGCAGCAGAAATCGATAGGATTTTCCAGGAGAACCAGGCTTCGGATGGATGAGTATGACTTTGGCCTTATCTTCTCATCTGTGACGACGTCTGACCAGAGATGCTGACGCCAAGTACCGAAGCTTAAAAAAAATTGTGGAACCTCTGACACGACTATATCACCAGGAGGGAAGTATTAGCGACTGGTGGAATGTAGCTAAATGGACAAGGAATCACGAAAACCTCTGGCTAAAGCTAGGAACTGGTAACGGAGGGCGTTTCAACCAGCCCTACTTGAAAATATCGGATCATATGTTCTGATAAAACTAGAGAACTTGCTATCTTTTGAATATATTGAAATTACGTCTTTATAAATTTTTCTAAAGCTACGCCGATTTTGATAATGGCAGCATTATTCATTATTTTATACAAGTTTGTTAAGTTAATTCTTTTCGTTCGTAAAACTTTAACATTTTTGTTATCTAAAAGTAAACAAAAATAAAATTGGCGCCTATTATGTTCTCAAAATGTCAAACCTATTAGTCTATTTTATTATTGATTTTTTAGTTAATGTGTTACAATTAAGTGTTAAAGTGAATAGACCGCCGGGGGTCTATTTTATCACAAAATATAATCAGTCAAAAAATTATGTGGAAAATATGGTTTTATTGTGTCAAACTCGTGATATTCACATTAGTTTTATCAAACCTTCCCAATAGGCATGGAGCTCGTGCTAGCACTCAGCATTGTAAGCTCTTTTAATTATTAGTCAAGCCGATATCTTCGCTACAAGTGTTCCTCCTGAGGGATTCATAGATGGGATTTACACACTTGCTTTTTTAAATGAAAAACCATAATATTGTATAAAGTAAAGGTTTCATATAATAATATATTTCGAACCGCATTTCTCCCAATGATTAACAATAATATTTGAATTTTGGATAATGGTTAGTTCATGTGGGGGTGGGTACGCATAGGTGTTCCTTTGTTTATATAATTTTGATAAAATGTTTCTCAATTTACACGCGACTTAACTAAAAAATTATTTTAAAATTACACATAAAATTAATATATATATTTTTTTTAAAAGAAAATACATAAAAATATATTTATCATTAATTAATTATAAATAAGCGAAATATTTTACTTAAGATTATGGCTTGAAAGCATTTTGATATTTTTGTGTGTTTTCTCATTATAATTATTTATATATCAAGGTTAGGATTTGTAAAAATATTTAATGCTCATTGCACAATTAAAAAAACAAAGTAAAAATACACGAAAATAAAAAAATAAAAATAAAACCAATACATAAAAAAAAAATAACGAAATTCAGCGGAAACAAATTTTTTACAATTTTTTTTTTTTTTTTTTTTTTGTGATTTTTGTTTAAATGTTACCAACATTGTTGTTTTGCTAACGTACATTTGCTAAATGCGTTTTAAATGTTTACAAATACTCGTACTTGCAGATACATTTGTAAGAATGATTTAAGATGCGACTTAAATGCTATACTCCTATTTTTTTTTGCTGCGGTTACTGTTTATACATAGTTTATTTTTTTAGTTTTGCTTAAACGAAATTAACAGTAAAACATTCTTATACGGACATGCAATGCAGTTTCACAGTTACACGAAACAGTTAACATCTATTTAACAATATTATCTTTCAACATTTCAATATTATTATTATGCTCTTGACCTTCAGTCTTCTCTGGTTTTTCTCGTTTTTAGTATTTGTTGCATGTTTTCTTGTCTTTTGCTTTCTTTTCTCTTCATCCCTCTTTGCACTTACAACAAAGAGTAATGCTTAGCTTATTTCGTGTTTTTTTGTAAGTTTGCCTAAGCTGCTGATTGGCGAATCTTAATAAAATTTCAAATTATAATGCAGCGTTTTCTTCTGTTTTGGTGCTGGGCAGCAACACGTAAATCTAACCATCGACAGTGTAGGAATATGTTGTTAATTTAATATCATTTGATATGAAATAATATTGTTTATGGCATAATTATTAATAATAATTTAAACAAACATAAATTACATTTGACACTTTGAACTGCTTGGAATAACCAATGATCCCATACAGTTCGATGATTGCCACGCGTCAGTGCCCAGCACGCTTTTCTTACTCTTACACTAAACTTAACAAAATAGTAAAAACTGAATACGAACAAATAATAATAAAATGTTTACGATAAGAAATAAACAAAATTCATGAGAGAGCTAAATAGGATCCAGCGGTTAGGACCTGCATAATTGCAATTGCAGCAACAACAACTGTTTATTGCTTAGTGCTGAATTGTTGTGGGACTGCCACTTCATTGCTGGCGCTGTTGCCGGCCAAATGCTGTTGGATTTCATTCAAGCTCTTGCCTTTCGTCTCGGGCACAACGAAGAACACGAAGAAGACGCCGATGATGGTGATGCCGGCAAAGAGCCAGAAAGTGCCGCCAGTGCCCATGGCTGCGTTCAGATCGCTAAATGTCTTGGTCACAACGAAGGCCAGCACCCAATTGGTGGTGCCGGCAATCGAACCAGCAAAGCCTTTAATATCCGAAGCGAACAGTTCACCCATCATGAGCCAAGGCACCGGGCCATAGCCCAGCGAAAACGTGACAATGAAAATGCACAATGCACAAATTGGCAGCCAGCCAAGACCGTCAACGGAGGATTTATCGTTGTCTTGCATATAGAAATAGGTGCCCATGGCGATGGTGGACAATGCCATGATAGAACCTGAGCCCAGGAGCAAAATCCGACGACCCAGTTTGTCGACCACCATCGTGGACACGAAAGTGGCAACGACCTGCATAACACCCACAATAATCGTAGCTAAGTTCTCGCTGACCTGAGTGTTGGCGTCCTAAAACAGAAATGAGCATAGAATCCTATTAGCACTTCGACTTGGCTAAAGTGAAGTAATGTAAAGTAATTACCTTGAAGATTTTGGCGGTGTAGAAAATGACAGCATTGATGCCGCACAATTGCTGGAAGAACATCAGACCCAGACTGATGCCCAGCGCCTTCAGCGTGACGCGACGTGTCAGAGCGGCGAAGAGGTTGACCTTGTTGGCTTGAATCTCGGCTTCGGTGGCCTTAAGTTCTTCCAATTCCGGATTGTAGTCGTATTGCTTGCCACGCAGCCACTGAATTGACTTAACGGCACTTTCGTGACGTTCTTTCTTGACCTGAGTAATTGAGGTAATGTTGAGAAGCCAATTTATAGGCACTTCTAAAAATGAAAACTTACCAAGTAAGTTGGCGATTCCGGCATGAAAACGAAAATAACGCCAAAGATCAGAGGCAGCAAGCCACAGACGACGCTCATCCAGAACACATTGAGACCCGAGCCAATGCCGTACACAAACAATATGCCAATGGTAATCATCAACTGGAAGAAACTGCCAAGTGTGCCGCGTATGTCCTTCTGCGCAATCTCACCGGTGTACATGGGCGCTGTCACGCAAAAAGCGCCACCCGCCACACCCAGAATGAAACGTGCGGCATACATCATGGCGAGATTTTGCGCCCAGATCAGCATGCACCAGCCCACGGTGAAGGGCAACACCAGCAGCAGCATAGTCGGCTTACGTCCAATCATATTGATGAGAAAGCCGATGGGTATGCAGACACAGGCAGCGCCCAGCGTCACCATTGAGCCGACCCAGGAGAATTGCTCCACGGTGATGGGAAAGTCGTATGCCGTCTCAATGGAAATCTGCGCCGGCGAGGTCCAACCCAGCAGCGTACCGCAGGCGAAGGCGCCGCCAGCGGCAGCCAACGCGGCCACACACTGCGTCCAAGTGCGCGACTTATTCTCAACTGTCGCGTGCACCATGTTGCCCAAGAGACTTTCCTGTTCCTGCAAAAGAAATGTCTCACATTAGTTTCTGCTATTTCACTTCAGTTCACTCTTATTTATAAAAATAATTGAAAAATAATTCTCTAGTTTACAATTGAACTATAGTTGTGCAATTATTCGTGCGGCTCGCTCAGTACAGACCGCAGAACTGGTGGGTCCGTGTGCCTAGCGCAGCTCAAGTTATAAACCGCCGTCCATTGCTTTGCGCTGTAGACGCCCAACGCCAGCAACTAAACTAAAGCCCTGCCAAACAAACTGGCAACTACGTGTGCGATTACTTATGCCATCCGGGTCTAGTGCAAGCCAACTGTGGAATTGTCCAAGCAACCTTTCGTGTCGACATTGCACCCGATCACGGTGTGAAATGATTGGCTCTTTCATTATCGAGCGTCTTAGGCTGTCAAACTGAAAGTTATCGAATTGTATCCCACGTGATAAGCGACTTGATAAATTAAATTTTGAATACCAATAAAACCAAGGGGGTATTGGGTGTTTTCGGGTTGACGTTTGGCAAATGCTTGGCTATCCAAGCATAGCGACGACTCGCTTCGCTTGTCATACATGATCGGGGGCTTAGTGTTTTTTTATGTTATAGTTTGGTGCGTTTCAAAGAACTTTGCCAAGGCAATTAATCATTGTAAATGGTAATTAAAATTAAAGCAATAACAAGTGCATGCCTGCCTATGTAAGGCAAGGTGAATGCCATGTGCTTGGCTACCATTACCAAGTGCACACAAGCTGAGCACGCAAAGCTTTGCTTAGGTGCAACTTGACTTCAAATCATATTAAGTAACAGATGCAGCCAAATAATAGAAATTCTTTGAAAATTTTCTAAAATTCATTGGAAGTTGATATAAAGAAAATCCATGCCATTCTGTGACTTGTCTTGTAGAGTGTTTCGCAATATTTTTAACGATTTTGTGAGCTTTTTTTCTTGCTGTTTTTAAACTGTTAGGTTCTTAACGAGGCTCTGTCAATACATTGACTTGCACGTGAGCTTAAAGTCTAAGCTAAAATCGTTTAAAGCATTGCCTGCCTGCCAATAGACTTGACCTCGCTTAACATGTGCAAGGAGAAATGTGTGAATAAACTGTCTATGCAAAAAGCCAATAAACGACGTTTGCCCTGCTGTGTAATTCTAAAGTTAATAAGCAAAACAGAAACTAGCAAAGAAATTGCTCTTGACGCGCCCACTTAGCATTAGCGGAATAAGCGCCGGCAAGAATAAGCGACGTCTATGACACACCTCCCTGCTGCACTCAAGGTTGTACACTTGGCACAATAAATAAAACAAAATATATTATATGTACATATGTATATATACATATATGAATGGTATATTAAAAAATAAAAGTGAATTGATTTTTGTTTTGGCATGTTCTGTTGTGTTGTGTTGTCTAAATTTAGCAATTTAATGACCCAAAAACTGGTTGTGGAGGGGTTTGCGGCCACGAGAGTGCCCACGCGAAAAATTCCAACGCTGTCCGAAAAACACTTTGCACCGAAGTCAAGTAAAGTGAAGTGTGAAGTGAATCACAGTGCATACCTGTGCCAAGGTCTTAATGTCAAATTGCCCTTAACTTTGTCAGAGCTAAGCAAAAGATAAAAATATGAAAAAATAAAGTTAATTGAATAAAATTCAAGCAACATAGTCAAGTCAATATTTCCCTGTGTGTGTGTGTGCACAAAAATGGCTGACACTGTCTTAAACTTTGACAGCTGCGTGTTGCGCGCTTTCAAGGCTTCGACTGTCTGCCTGGCCAACTCGGCTGCTCGGCTGTCGGTTATCGGCTGACTGCCTGCCCACCAACCTGCCTGCTGTCTGCATGCCGTGGTCGGGCGCCAAGTACATTTCAATGTCATGAGCAGTGGGCTGCCAAAGGATAGACATGGCAGCCAGGGGCAGTCAACCACTCAACTCAACGCAGCATGTTGCCCACTAAGCGACATTATCGTAATTGCATTCGCATGCAATCTGAATTGTTAACTAGCTGCGACTTGGCTTGGCCTGGCCTGGAGATGCGTCTGAGATGCGTCGCTGTCGGAATGTATTCACGATCGAAGGCATGCCTACGATGTTTCGTCTATGATGTGCCCATACAGTTTTCTATTTTATTACCCACAGGCATTTTGTTATGGAGAAATGCTTTGACGCACGCAGCATTTGTGGCTTGACGGGGCGCTGAAAGGTGCATAACTCGGTTAGCTTCGAGAAGGAATGTTAATGTGGCTTCAGCTGCACTCAAAGAATTTTTTAATAAAGTTGTCAGCACAGGCAAGATCCGCGAGAGCGGCATGACAGGCATTGAAAGCAAATAACTGTTGAAATTGTTTTGTTTGATTTTGGGGTATTTCAGGTTTATTCAACAAGTGAAAGATGCGTTCATTAAACTATGCAAACTGTTTGAGTTTTAAATATTGAATTATTCATTAGACGCATTCATAAAATACTCGTACAAATACGCAGCGCGGGCTTCATTTTAAATACAAATAATTTTATTTATTTATTTAGACTGTTTCAAACCGATTGACGAACTATGACTCGGAATTTTCATGATATACCGTTAGTTGGCATTTGTTGGTATGGCAACGAAGCTTATATGTCAAATTTATGTAAAATATCTGTTAATAAAATTAGTTCTTGACCTATCAGAGAATAAATTAGTGTTTAAAAAAAAGGCATAATGTCGCAATCCAAAATGTGGGAGCTTAGGCAATAAAATATATTGAGTTTTGTCAGTTTTATTAGAGGGTGTGTCAATTCTATCTAAATATTATCTTCAATTTTGTATGTAGTGCCTGAAAAAAGACACAACTCGAAATTTGTAAATCATTTCTATAAATATAAAAACATGAAATTCTTGCTGGAATAATTACCGTATACGGTACGGTCTGAGCTAATACGGGTGACTAAGTAGAAGGCATTTATGTACATGCATATGTTTTTGTATATGGAAAAATAAGTTTCAATGAATTGCTTTTTTAGAGTGACTATCACACACTTCCTGATAAAGTAATAGAGTCAGTTAAGTAGCTATGACTGTGTACACTATTGAGCAAAATCGGGTACTTTTGGCTAGGCAACTGGGATTGTCCAAAGGCACGTTTTGGATGCAGACACTTATTTTTAATTTCTATTGTGTTTCTTTAGTCTACGTGAGAATGATTTCAGATTGCAGTTGCTAAGCAATTAAATGTCTAATGCAAGATACTCTTCTAAAATCGTATGGTATGTTTGAAAAGTGTTTTCACAGCACCATAAGTTTCTAAACATAGTCGCTGTTTAACTTTAAGTAAACGTGTATATAAGAAAAACTAAGTCAAAATGCCACAAGTTGGCAGACGACATGACGAAGTTCGACTTTAAGGCATTGAAGTGTGTATGGCGTATTTAAGGCAATCATTGGAAATGCTTGTGCGCCTTATGGGAACAGCTGCAGGAAAATGAAAATAAAAATAACAATACATGACGTCCTTGCCTCCCACTGGGGCGCAGGAACGTGGCTAATTATTGTTATGCCATCAGCTGTTCATCAGCTAACATGTTTATCAAGTAGTCGCGTTTCACTTGACAACTTGTGGCGTCCATGTGCAGCAGCTCGAATTTATTAAGCGCTGTAGGCCATGTCAGCGCGGCAAGGGCATAGGCACGACAAGTTGTCCTACTTATGAGTGGCATTAAATTTGATTATGGCAGCCAGGCAGCAGGCATCAGATAACCTATTGCCGCTTGCTGCTTCTAATTAACGTGAGTGAAATTTGGCATGGGAAAAATACTTTATAAATCAATTTTCTTTTTTAAGACGTAAACAAATTTGAGACTTTGATCGCATTATCAAAACTAATATAGGTTTTTTTTTGGGATGCGTAGAATTTCATTGAATATTGCAGTCAACAAAAAACAAAAAAAAAAAAAATAAAATAAAGTTAATCAATAATGCCAGACGAAAGCTTAAAAAGAAAAATACTCAATGAACTTATAGGCAAAACTAAAGATTATAAAAAATAAAAGAATAAAAACAAAAACAATACATTTCTTGCACGGCTCACGATTACCGCTTGTCTGGAGCCGTATTTATCGCCATTGGCATTGCTGGCCTCCAGCAGATGGGAGCTCTCCTCCGTCTCCATGATAGGCTTTTTATTATCACCGGAATCGGATGATGCACTCGACATGTTCGCGGTTTATTTATATTCTTGTTAGATTTATTACTTTTTCGTTCAAATCTAATTTTATTTGTTTGTTATTATTTTGTTGGTTCTTAATGCGTTGCTTGAGTTATAAATATATTTTTTTGTCGGTTTTTCTGTTTTTTTACGATTATATAAATGAACTTAAATAAAAATTGCACCAAATAATTTCTCAGGTTTCTCAAGTAAATACAGAAGCTGTGATATGTGTTGCTTGCTTATTTTGACTTGGAGCACGAATGTCGTTCAGTGTTTTATATATGCGGCTTATCGAATACAAAATATAGTTTTTTTTTGTATATATAATATTTTTTTTTTTTCCCAATTCCTTTGCGTTTTGCAAAGCGAGTTTATTTTGCGCGCGTCCAAATTGTTGAATAATACGCAAACGAATGCGAGTCCTTGTGCGGTACGTATGCGCCTTTTGTGTCCTTAACAACAGCGAAGGCAGCAGAAGTCGACGAAAATGTGAACGAGCACGACAACAACAATGCCTGGGAGGACTTTCACGCTGTTGAGTACGCGGAGCGAGCACGAGAAGAGCGGCGACACCCACGCGTTGTAATTTGGCTGGCGCATGCGCTTTGCTGCATGACTTTCAGCATAGAACATAGAACACTTTTCGACAATTTTTCTGCTGCTCTTTCCTCTAATTTTTTTCGCTTTTTTTGCTTTTTTTTACTTTGTAATTGTTTTGGTTATTTTGCTGATGTATTTTTTTTATTTATTTATTTTTTTTTGTTGTTGAAGCTGCTGTTTGCTGTCTGCTGTCGACTATTGTTATTATGCTATTATTATAATTATGAGTATTATGTGTTGACACGAGTATTTTGTGTTTTTGTTCTTTATCGCTGCCTTATCTATGCACTTCCGTAGGCTTCCGCTTTTATTGCTTATCTATTGCGATACTTCGATAATTGCGGCAATAATAAAAATCTCGGTCGTTGTGCCCGATTTTGTTGAAATTCTTTGCTAGCTTTTTAACCGTACGCAGCCAAAGTTAGCTACTAAATGTCACAAAAATTGACTCGAGCGCGCCAAATAATACTTGAAACGTGTATGCTCAGCTATTCGGATACTCAGATACACATGGCTGCCTAAGGCGGCGCGTAGTCGAGCGAGTTTTTGGCTTTTCGCTTGCTCTCCAGTGCGCTGCGTTCGACTGCTGCGCGGTCTGTTTGCCAGTCTGTCTGTCCGTCCGTTTGGCTTGCCGTCTGGCTTTCTTTCCTGCTTGCCATGGCGTTATGCGGCTCGGTGCGCTCGGTCGGTATCAATGTGCACATACATGCATATGTAGCTGTGGATCCATGTACTTTGTTTTTGGTTTTTTTTTTTTGATTTTGTTTTCAGTTTGCTTTGTTTTTATTTTCAAGACTCGGGTGCTGCATTACAGAATTGAATTTATATACTTTATGTGTTTGTGTGTGTGTGTGTGTGTGTGTGTCTGCTTATACCACGAGAGGCGAATGACTTGTATGCACTTTTACACATGGGCACATAGGCGCAACAGAAACTGGAAATGCAGGCTTCTTCTTGCTGGCAGCGCCCGGGTGTTTGCGCGTCCGTCTGCTTGTCCGTTGTCGCTGTGGATTTTTGCATTCGCTGCGGCAGCAGCAGTAGTGCTTCGCTGGCAAGGGCAAGCGCCTCTCAGGCTGCTTGGAACCGGTTTGACTGTTGTTTGCACAAACGCATCAATGAACAAGCGACAGCCAATGCTCCCTAGGTTATTGCTTACCAATTGAGAGGTGTCTAAATTGGCAGAATTATCATTGTGTTTGGCGTTGAGTTATTGTAAAAATAAATGCATTGCAATTTATTTGTATGCGACACTTCGTAGTTTTACAGTTAAACAATTTGTTTTTGTTTGATTTATGAACAAACAATTGCCTCATGACCTAGAGCAACTATTTTTTTGTTGCTTAGACTCACTTATTATACCCATATGTATATTATATTATACAAACATGTACATACACATTTGTTTTTGTTTACGCTTGGAATTGCAGGCTGGCAGCTATCAAATTTATTTAAAAGAAAATTGTTGCAAATGCTTCAAACAACAATAAGCAAGCTACAATAATAAGCATGAGTACGCATATCAGCTGTGACTTTGAGCAATCAACGCTATTAAGAAATTTATTCAAACATTATTTTTTACATCTGCATGAAATGTACCAAATTGCCAATAAACCAATTTCTGCCAGCCTGAGTGCATCGCTGCTACCTCACAGATTGTTTATATTTAACATTAATGGGATCGCTTATGTTAAGTCATGTTCTGTTATGGTATGTAAAGTTTGATTACAGTATGTTATAAGCATATTAATAAATTATAAGCTAAAATAAGTTAAAAGATTTGTTTAATGCCAACAAAAGTTGTGGCACTACATGCCAACTGCTTAGCACAGTCGGCAATTGTAGCAGCACCTCTCGCTGTGTGTGTACACAGACTTGCATTGACGTCATGGCAATGCTTTGCCTACCTACAGTCATTTCATTGTATAGCAAGCGAGCAGACTTGTGTTTTTATTTTTATTTTTTCTCTTGTCAGCACAAGTTGTGCTATATTTATACGTTTTGTACTCGTATATACATATACGAGTACACCATATCTATTCTGCATAGTCAATGAAAGGCATGTGTAGCAAAATACATGCCGCCTTGTGAAATTGAACACGTTTTCACCATTTATTATTTTCAAACGTCATATCATAATATTAGCGGGTGTTGAATGCGTAGTGTGTGTGTGGCTATCTTGCCAACAACACTATGTAAATGTGTGAGCCTAGCGATAAACGTTGAAGTGCGTCTGTGTGCTTCAAAAAGGGGCGCGTGCCCTGTCTGAGCGTTCGTATGCACGGAAAACTTGGCAAACGTATTACAAATGCTGGGCGCGCAGCTCGCCTAAAAGCATGCCACATTAGATATGCAAACTCATGCGAAAATGTTACTTAGTTGGCATCGTCGCAGTGTAGACGGAATTGCTCATTAGCACAGCTTGAGATTCATTTTTTTTTTTTTATTGTTTCATGCACCGCGCCTCTCTGTTGTGCTAATAACAAAGCTCTGTGGGTCTGTCAACAATCGCAACTGTAGTTTGCACGCTTCAAGCTTACTTATGGTTTAAAACGTTGTTTGCTTAGCGCTGTGTAAACAAAAGAAAATAAATAAATGTGTAGAAAAGAAATGTTGCGGCAACGGCAGTGTACACATACATAATGTACAAATACATTTGAGCATGCACAGGCGCTGCTCACATTCTCCGCATTTTGCTTGCTTTCAAGTTGTGGCACTGTGACGTCACATGCCGACCGTCAGCCAGGCCCCAAAAATGCCAGCCAATAGGCAACGCTGTTGTGGTAACGGGCCCCTCACATTTTGTGCTTTTGTAAGCAGCTTACAGATTGTATTTGCTTGCTCGCCTTTTTTTTTTAAATTTTCTACTCTTGCTTGCTCGCTCTTCGTTCTTTTTGCATTACATTTAAATATGTGCGAATTATGTGTGTAGCACAGGGCATGTGTATCTATGAGGTGGTTGTTGCTGGCAACGAGTCAATCATCACGCGATTTTTAGAATTTCAAGTACACATTCGTTGTGTTGTAGTTCAGTTTGTTTTTTTTTTAGTTTTTATGGAAACTAGCTTTGTATTTATGCTGACATGACATAAATGGATTCTTTTGAAATTCAAGTTCATGACCTACAATTGAACTTGTGAGAAACTACTTGCGCTTTTCTTACTATAACCAATAGACAATGCAAGAAAGACATATTTATTATATTTACAAATATAGACATGTATTTATGGTATATTTGCCAAGTAAATATTTAATTACGCAAATCAATATCTCAGACAGCTTAATACACAAAAATTTGTTGTGGCAAACTGCCACGCGGAAGCTTTTCATTCTAAAGCTTTCATGAATAACGTTAACTTCGGTGTTTGCCAAACTGTAGCAGGTGCTTATCAAACTGCGCGACTGCAAAACTATTTGAGCAGTATTGGAATACTTGCACGGTTATAGCGAATCAGCACTTCATTTCTTGAACAGTTTTTAGGGTTATTTTCATATAGCACCTACTCTGTTATGCAGATGGGCATTTAGTTTCCTGCACAACTGACTTCATCACTGCGAAGTTTGTTGCCTTGTGTATAAGCCACTGTATTATAAAATTACCTGCCAAAGAAGCGTCTTGTATGATATTATCTAATATTTGTATATACAGAAATAACACTAATAAAACTCAGTCACATTGGTTACTATATAGCTTTGCTTGTGATATTTGTATTATCTTGCGAATTAAGTTTATTGTCGATCTTTAGTTTATGATATACAAGCGTGTCAAACAAGAATTTCATACACAAATATGCTAAATATTTATCTGCATATCTTTAACTACAGAAATGTGCGATCGCATACACAAATCTCTACGCCATAACGATTTACTGAGTAGGCTGACTATTTTCTCCATTTTGACTGACTTATCTAATCATAAATAAAATATTTCTATATGCCGAATTTAACTTTAGTGCTTTTGTGCAATAAAGAATTTTTTTTTTTTAAACTAGAGTGCGGACAATTGGTTTTAATGTGTAGATACTCATACTATAAACGCATAAAAAATAAACAAATAACATAAATACCGCCACATTGCGTCCGAACTTTGTGCGCGCGTACATCTTTGCCGTTAAATTAATAAGGAAATAACTACTTAATGCATGCTGCGTCAGCTGCCTTTTATAGCTGCGCGTGTAGGGGGGCGTATAATCGCCCGACTACGCTAGAAGATTTAATAAGCGAGTACTCAATCGAAATGAAAAACATGAGATAGTTAATTGTGGGTGGAATGAGTGCCGAGCACTGATATCTGTAGGCAACTTGTGGCCGTTAACATATGCCATGTTTGATTTAAAGGAATTATTTTCACAATCATTTTTTATGCAGTTTAAAAATCTCATGTGGCTATTTTTGTCATAGGTTTAGTTTTTACATATGTTTATAAAGCAAAGCCTTTTCAATTTTATTTGCACATGCAATGAAAGATAAGTGAACTATCGACATACTAAATCATTATCATTTGCACATATTACTTTAATCTGACATATTTCATGCATTGCTTAGATAATACTTTTCTTTTTTATTTGCATTTATATAATTTATGGCTTTGTGTTAAATACAAACTGTACACGAAGTTAAACAAAACTAGAAAGGCAGGGCGTAACCGACTATAGAAAACCCTGTACCGAAGCCAAAACTTAATATATTTTTTTGTTGCTTTAATATTTTGTATTCATTATGTAAGGATATCTCAAGAAAAAAAAATTTTTTTTTTTTGTAAAAGCCATTTTTCGGCCGTTCGTTCCTATGGCCATCTATATGTTATAGTGCACCGATATTTATCATATTTAGGAATATGATTTGAATTTACTTAGAATCAATAAATCCAAAATTTGGTAACGATATCTTAATAAACAAAAAAGTTTTTCTCAGTAAATGTTGTTTTTCGGCCGATCTTTCCTATGGCAGCTATATGTTATAGTAAACGGATATTTATAATATTCGGGAATATTATTGGATATTACTTAGAATTGGTAAATCCAAAATTTGATAACGATTGCTTAATATACAAAAAAGTTTTTCTCAGTAAATGTTGTTTTTTGGCCGATCATTCCTATGACAGCTATATGATATAGTAAACCGATATACATAGTTTTTAGATATGTGATTGGACATTAGGTAAAACAATTAAATCCCAAATTTTGTAAACATATCATAAAAAATAAAGCGGTTTTTGTTACTAAATATCGCTTTTCGGCCGATCATTCCTATGGCAGCTATATGTTATAGATCGAATATCGAAAAAAAAAATAAACTCGTTATGCCTGTGGATTGGCAGAGTCTTCGTGCCAAATTTGATGGTTGTAGGTCTTACCGTTTCCGAGATCCGTGCGTTCATACGGATAGACGGACATGGCTATATCGACTCGCCTTTCGATGCTGATCAAGAGTATATATACTTTGTGGGGTCTGCCACGCCTCCTTCTGCCTGTTACATACATTTGCACAACTTTAATATACCCTTTACCATTTTTTGGTACAGGGTATAAAAAAAGAACTCCTAATGAAAACTTTTGATTTTTGCATGTTTGTAGGTAACATCCGAGATTAAGTGCACCGAAATTTATTTGATTTTAATGATCACCATGACAATCTTATCTCTTATGGTCACACAGATTTTAGACACACCAGTTACACATAAATCGCAATCTGAGCATAAATCCGAGCGAATATTGTATGTAGCTCAATAGAATATCGCGTGTTATACGCGGTTTTTATAGCTAGATTGGAAATCTTCTTTGATAAGGTTAAAATAAGAAATAATATTGGGATGGTGCAAACTACTTAGTATAGCGTTCGTGTGGATGGGTTCGTGTGGTTTCATACAGTTTATAAAGTAAAAAAATTGAATCGTGATTTAATGCTCCGACTTTTCAAATCTATTGTATCTTTATTTAAATGTTATTTACAAAAATTCGAAAATTTTAGTATCTGTCATTGCTCCTTTAAGTGCCTACATATAAAAACCACATATACACAAGGCAAATTCACATGTCAGTGCTTACATTCCCTGTTAAGTAATAAAATTGACCTCAATTGAAAAATTGCTTAATCGTTTAAGAATTGTCTACACTTGTGTGTTATTTCACTGCATTTGCATTGTTGTAATAATTCGCTGCATACAGATTCTTTTTCTCTTTATTTAGCTGGCACGTGTCTGCATGCCCAATCTCTGCCATATTTTTTTAACCATGTGTTAATATATTTTTTATATTTTTTTTTGCTTTGATAACAACATTTTAATATCACAGCTTTTTGTGCACTTTCTGCAGTTTCACGTTTCAACTACATATGCTAAATAGTTGTTGCTTGTTGTACTTTCTCAATGTATTGAGTAGAGCATATTAATTAAATAATTATTCTTATCAAGCGTTAACTGACAATTAATCGAATCATTTACTAATTGCAAACAGACATGTGCATTAATTAATTTTCCTTTTATTTGCATGCTTTGGTTTGCCTCAAATGTGTTTCAAGTTTTGTGCCCTTGGCAATAGAATTAACCTAAGCTAATTGCAACTAACCTCACGTGTCTATGATGTAAGGATAAAGATGCATACTTCTGCAAGCGTAGCTTGTTTTAAATTATATACATATAAACTCGATTACATATGTGCATACTAAATGTTATCATCAAACAGTTCAAGAGCACTTCAAATTTGAGTAGCTTGGATGAGCTGATAAGCACTGAATCGATCTACTGGCACTTGAGCATTACCATGGTTCAAATAGATTACCGAAATACATTCACGCGATTCAAGTATTAGAGGCGTGCTTTAGGCGTTGCCGCGGCTGCTTATCTGCTGTGGCAAGTCCCCATTTATCAGCAGATTAATTGTTTATGCAAAACAATCGACAATTCTTGAAACTGCACAGCAACCAAAAGACTCGCCTGATAACACTTAACTGTTGGCAAAGGAAGCTCTGAACTATAAATTTGATAGATAGACGCTTCTATAAATAAGCAGAAAGAATATTTCGTGAGTTATCAAAGGTTAGTAGCAGGCGTCGAGGGTAACCAAAATATAAACAACTTGAGTCTTATGGCTCTTATCAAAATGTACTTGCCGCTGCACTTTGGCACAAGCAAAAGACAGAGTTTATGAAAAACAATCGATTTAAGGAACAGTTTCAAGTTTAATTGAAAAGCATTGCTCGTCAAAGCAGAAATGTATTGCAACTAAAGGCAATAACATAAATGAAAAGCACCGAGTGGAGGGCGGGCAGTCGGGCTGGCAGCGTTGCGTCAATTAAATATAAACTGCTTGATAACATTATGAACCGCAAGCGGGGGCCAGCAGATGAGTTGAGAGCCGCGCCAGACAGCGCCGGCAAGACAGTTTAAAGTCGTACGATTCGCCAGCGCCAGCAGCGAACTTACATAGCACATATGTACGGACATATGTATAAATATTGCATGTAAATGGCCTTCATTTGAATAATTTGCTTACGCAGGAAATTTTATCGATTGGAAAATTCGCAGGCAGTGTTGGACCTGAAGGCAGACAGCCACCCTGACGTGCAAGAAGCTACAAGGCAAAATTAATTTATTAAAATTTACACAATCAGTAAAAGTAACAAACAATTGCAAAAAAAAAAAACGCGAATGTATAAAAACAAAAATTTTATGCTTAAAAAAGAATACAATTAAAAAAAATAAACGGGCTCGTCTTTCTTAAGTTTATCGCTCCACTGTCGCTGGGTTCACAGGACAGGACAGACGAAATAAGCGACATCAGAAGCTCAGCGCATTTGCGTCAATTGACAGGCGCAAGCCCACAAATCCAAGCCAATAACAATGTGCGAAATTACAACAAAAACAACAATAATAATAAGCAAAATAAATTAAAACAATATAAATAGATTAAATAAATACATAGTAGCTATATTCGAAAAAAAAAAACAAAGTTAATAATAATAATACGTAAATAAGTAATAAATTTAAATTACATTTTTTCCGCTAGGTTGGCCGGCTTCGCGTTAATCTCATTTGATTGTGTTGTCAACACAAATTAATGACGAAAAAAAACTACACTTTTTTTTGCAGCAGCAGACAATTATTTGCAATCTTGTTTGCATTTTTTTGCTTAAAAAGTTTCAAAAGAAAAACAAATCAGCGCTGCACGGTCAATTAGCTCGTCCCTCGCCTTGTCAAGTTCACCAACTGATTTTCATTTTGTTTACTCTTTTGTCTGCTTAAATGAGCTTTGCATTTAATAATATTAAAAAATATTATTGTAACCTTAAAATGTTTATTCTGAATTTTAAGTAATAACAATTTTTTAAACTGCAATGAAAACTTAATGGGATGTTTATATGCACATTAAGACAAACCTATTGATTAACTGGAAATGAACGGCAATTAATATGCGAAAAATAGACTGTATTAACTTGGTATAATATATTTTTTAATTAGTATGCAGTTTAACAAAATGTTTACACTTGCGTTTCTAATGACAAATGACATTAATTTTGACTCGTCTGCTGTTACATTTGATTTGGGGTCTTATCAGCGCCGCTTACAAATTTGTCATGTACTTTAGCCCAATTAAAGCTTATCACAAGGTAGTCCTTGTGCTTTAACCCAAAGCTTCATGCAAAAAATGATAGCCAATTAAATATTTCCACTCATTCTCAGAAGCGCCGCCGAGATTACGCTTGAAGATGTGCAAATACCATATATTATGAGTATAATCAATAAGTACATATGTTTTTTTTTTTTTGCATTCCAGTCAAAATGAAGGCTTGTTTCCAAGAATCAAACAAAGAAACAGCTTTACGTTTATTTTGCGACTTCATTATCGTGACAAAATTATACGCCGTTTTTACTTTTTTAACAGTTAAGAAGGTTCAGTTAATTTCATTTATATATGCCAATAATATCACAACACATTGCAGCCGGAGAACATATGTTTCAAGTATGAATGTAAGCGAGTTTTGTTTTAAAAGGTGCATCTTGTGTTGTATTCAATTTTTCTCTTCTTTGACGTCGTGAATTTCTTTGACGTAAATAGTATTTTTGGCACAATTATGTATGTATATAATTGTTATATTAGTTGTTGGGTGGTAGGTGAGTTTTGAAGTATATAATTTTTGGGGGATTTTTAAATGTAAAAGATTTATATAATTTAAATTTTCTTTCAATTACATAGAAAATGTTCATTTAACTAGTTTTATAAAGTTAAAATTGTTTTTGCTGTTTGTTAATTAAAAATTAGAAAAAATAAATAAATGCTGAAATTGTTTATGATGATTTGCTTATGGTCATAATTGCAACATTAAAAGCGCAAATCGAAACTTTTACACAATTTCGTGATTCATAAAAATGTTAATCATTTTCACACTAAACAAAAACAACAACAAAATAAAATGAAAATAATAAAATTAACACATGCATGTCGCTTACAGTCTGCATGTACAATGTGTGTTACATTTTGCTTGCTTGACGCGGCACAAAGAAGGAGAGAGCAGGAATGGAGGAAGTGTGTTAAGAATTGTCGACAAAGTGTTGAGTAAATAAAAATAAATATATGCTAAAATGTACATACGAATAAATGGCTGTAAACAATCAACGCCCTCAGAGCTCAGCGAATTGCATAATAATTCGCATTTGTTGAATAACCTTTTATCATATATACAGTGTTTTTTTTTTTTTAAATGAATTGCGTATGAGGAAAAATTTCAAAAACAGCTAAAAACAATACGAAAGTCATCAGAAGTGATTCCAGATATATAAAGGGTTACAAATATAGTGTAACGAGCAGTAACGGAATTGTTAAGTAACAAGTTTTTAATTTATAAATTACTTTTTGTAGAAATTAAAAAGGGTATAACATAAGCGTATTTCTATATATATTCGTATTTAAACTGTATGATAAATGTGGCACTAAAATAAACCGACTAAACTAAATGTCGACGCCTACGCTTTGGACAGTATACCCAGCTGTTGGGGGAAACATGCTGACGTCTTATGTGTTAAACAAAAGTTTTTTTTATTTATATTATTCACAATAAAAATATTCACACTTCCCTAACTAACGCATTATTTAATAATATTTTTGCAAAAAAAAATAAATATAACACAAAAACTAGTAAATATATGGTACAGAGGCAAAATTCAACGGCAGATAATTGCTAATAATTATTTTAATTGAAGCAAAAAATATACAAATGTGAATTTTATATTTTTCTTCAAGAGCAAGAATCTCAAATAGTTTAATTAACAAAGTTATTAAATTATATAGCAATAATAATATGCTTTTGGCTTAGATACAATATGTGAAAGCAACAGATGAAGCATCCGATTAAAATGCTGCAATTGGGCTGATTATTTTTCACCCATACTATGCCTACAAATAGGCGTGTAAAATTCATTTAATCAGCATGAGGTGTGGCAAAATTTCGCAAGTATTTGCAGTGTTTTATGAATGACGCTAAACAAATGCGATTAGACTTGCCGATAAGTACATACGCACATAGCTAATCTATTGAATTTAAACTATACTATAAACGCTTTGCAGTCGCTTTCCGCCTATCTATTGTCGTCAAGTATGCATATAAAAATCTACCGGCCATAACTATTAACGTTGCTTAATAAAGACAAAAAAATGAAAATAGCAAATTAAATCATATGAGAAACACGTTTGCTTCAATTAAATTGTATCTAGATGCGCCAAACGATAATTCTTACATTAATTATCATTACAGCAATTCATTGCATAGACGAATCAACTGACAAATTAAACAAAACAAAACAAAACAAAACCAAATCGGAAAATAGACGGAACCGGCAGTCAGCAACGTGCGCTGCGTGCAAATGTCAGTTAACTTAATTAGACATCCGATTTTATTCAGATACGAGTAAACAAAATTTTGTAATCATTTTATAAGCTATGACATTTTACGAAAATTCTGACACCACAAACACTTCCGTACTTACATAAAGTAACTAAATGATAAATCATTACAAAATGAAAGTATAAAACACATAAGCATTAATTAAGCAAAGGCGAATGCCACAAGGAACTAGATACATGCCGCGTGCTGCTTCTCAACACGTGACACTTTCCCATTTACCATAAGTCAGACGAGTCGCACTTCAATTGTTTCGTGCGCAACTCAAAGCAATAAAATGCAATGCATGCAAATCACAAAATTCGCATTGAAAATAAAGCAAAAAACCGACGTCTGATTATTCATAATATTATTACACGCAAGTGGCTATTTCTGATACGTTGACTTTTGGGGGCGTGTTGACTCAGTTATCTTTAGCCATTGCCAATATTGGAAAACGTATACGCTGCTTATTTTTCGATATTGTTAGGAACACATGCGTAGACGCTTAAGGAATTCCGCGTACAAGTTGTGAACTTGAATTCTTCACGCACTGCGCAACTCAGCAGAATATTTAAAATTTACTTAAAACGTCAGCAGCTGGTACAAAAAAAAAAAAAAATTAACTTAAGCAAGCATAAATGTCTGATGCCAATTTGTAATGTATATGTAACATGCAAAACAGTTGCTTAAACGCTCAGCAACAAGTGAGAATGGCAAATGTTTCAGCTTGGTCTCTGGCCTTATGCGCTACACTTGAGAGGCTTGTCAAGTGCAGAAGAATTACTTTTAAATGAAATCATATAATTCGGTTTCAAAGAAAGACTGAAGACTGTTAAGCTTGAATTTTAAATAAATGAATTAAGTGTAAAACAGAGCCTGAAAATATCTGATCGTGTTTTATTCGGGCCTTAAGGTTAGTCGCTTGGCTTGGACTCTACACTTATGGATCAAACAATGGCAATCTAATATTTTTTTTTATTTAACCTGGAAATTGAGTGGTAACGTATGAGTAATATAACACATGGACATACATATATGTATATATACAACTTTACAGTAAGATATAATAGAACGGAACCAAAATAGAGATAAGTTTTGCTGTATTATAACAAAAGTATAGAATATGTCAATAATTGTTTTTTTAAACTAAAAAAAAAAACTAAAAACAAACCCTAAGACAATGAAGATTACATGACTAAGTGATAACGGTTTGGAAACTCGCCTTTGCTAATACTCGTATACTGACTGGCTTACTGGTAACTGTACTTCTAAGAAAATACAACACATCTATATTTATACGAAGCGGGTTAATTAAAAAATCATAAACTTTAAGCTAAAACAGATAAAGTTGTTTAGTTATTGGTGCAATAAAGCATTTCCCCTGCCATCGTAGCTAATATATAAAATAAAATATAAAAACAAAATTCTACTGTGTAAGTAAACAGAGTCTTTTTACAACTATTTTCCGACAACAAATTAAAGTTCGCTAAACGAAAGATTGAATTACTACAGTAAACAACTGAGTTTATATAACATTCATTTCATTTCATTTCTGCCGCTTTCGTGTTCGTGTTCATGTTCAGCCGAGCCGGCAAACAAAAACTTAGATCAAATGTATACGTTGACGTGTTTCAGCACTTGCTGGCGGATTTTCAATAGCTCGCAGTGCATCATGGCTCTTTGTCATCTGGCAAATGGGGAATTTTTTGTATTCTCCCTAGCGTTAATTGCGTTATAAATAAATAAGGTATACTAAGTCTGTGAAAACACATAAGTATACAAAATATTGGCAAGTGCTGAATAGCAAAGACGGGAAAACTCTAAAAAAAATTATCAAGTATATTTTATAAAGCCGCTGAGAGTCTATTATGGGCGCAGACTGCCAGACTGACTCACGTGCTGGCAATTTAAAAGTCTAATGCCGGCAATAAATGTAAACAACTTTTCTGTATGACTTATGTATGTTGGCCGACGTTTACATTCAAGTCGATGAGAGAATACGCATATTTAAAAAAAAACAAAAGTAAACGAAGAAACTGGCAGCAACAGGTTTGCGAATTTTCTTATACTTAAGCTGCAAATGGAAAGTATTGCACAGTTGTATTGACGCAAACTAATGTCACTATAATTATAAGCAATAAGGATTTATTTTTAACAAGTATGTAGCCATAAACAAGATTTATCTGCGTAAGTTGGCGAGAGCAAGCAAAAGAAAATCAAGTTCAGTATATCTATAAATACTTAACATAAGTATGAAATACATTTAGAAAGAAATGTCACCAAAAAAAAAAAAAAAAAAAAAATAGATAAAAAAAATATAAGAAATAAAATAAAAATTAAAAAAAAAAAATAGCTTTCGAAAAGATAAAAATGTGTGGAAAATTCTGCCAAAAACGTCGCATGTGACGTACAAAAATTGTGAAAAATTATTTAAGAATAAAATTGACGCTTAACCCATTTTGCGCAGATGTGCCGTTTTTTGGCTAATTGCTTTTTGCTCATTATCTATGCGAAGTACGCAGATACCTTGAGGAAGTACGAAGATTTACGTACAATTAAATAAAAATAAACAAATTCTAAGCAACTGTATGCTGCTGCAGTCTAAATGAAGCAAGGTCACAGCATAGGCGCTTAAGTGGGTGTAGCAGCTTATGTGATTTGCTGCCTGCTGTCGTTAGAAGATGGGTTAAAACAGTCATGTGCCTGATGAGAGAATAAAAATAAATTAAAAGACACTGGCGGTCTTTGGGGCTTGTCTACTTAAGCATGGAGAAAATAAGCATATTGATGCTTTAATATTTAAATATATATATTTACTTATTATATTTATAAGTAAATGGCGCACCAGATAAATCAGCAAGAACATTAACGTACCTTTATATGAGAATGTACTGCTCCGTGACGTGGAGCCCATATGAGTGCCAAAGAAATGAGCAAATATAAGCATTTCCATACAAAAGTAGGTATGTGTCTGCTTAAAAGTGAAATTTTAAGCGCTTTATGCTTATATTCTGCCCACTTGGGCTATTTTTGCTTCCAATTTTTAGTATTTTATACGTGTGTAGGTGCATTGACACTTTACATTATGTTAACCGACTGTTATTACAGACTTCAGGACTGTTAAGCCATTGTTTACGAAGCAGTGAAACAAAAGCAATGACATAATTTTATAAACATAACGTCAAACTCATTAGAAAATTCTATTGACAAGATATATGTGAAATATATTGCTCCACTTATCAGTCTTTATCGTTTAGATTTTGTTTATATACATAATCGCAGATACTCGATAAAGCTGCAAGTGTGCCTTTTTATGTTCAGAGCGAGTAAAGCAAAAGCCGACAACAACAAGAAATTTACTATGCGCCATAAGTTAAGTTATTTCTTTTTTTTTTATTATAGTTTTTGATATCTTTCTATAGATATAGAAGTAATGTGTAAGTAGAAGAATAACAAGAAGATAGAAAATCAGTTTGTTCGGGATTTTTGCACACCGACATTTAATTATGCAAATTCCTTTTGAGTAAATAGTATTTTCCAACTAAGCGAAAATGCGGTTTGTGAATTCCCCAACTGGCTGACGCGCTCTAAACTCTGGATCTATACAGAATTCTAAAATACGTGTATTGTAGGCGGTTTCAGAACGTGTGACAGGTATTTTAAATAAATCACTGAAGCTTTGAGTATCACTTTGAATAGCAACTGCCAAACATATCGAAGTCAGAGTGCACTTTTTTTATTTAATGTTTTTTTTTTTTTATTTTTTCTTTGTGTAACAAAAATGTGCTGGCAGCTAAACTGCGGCTTGTTGGTCAAACGGTCACGTAGGTACTTGGATTATCTCAGCACATGTGTGGCAGGCAAGACATGATTCTCTATATGAAACCACATAAATACGAGACGAGTAAATTAAGTTTATTGGAATAATCGAAAAATTTTAAAAAAATATTAATAGATTAACAGTAAAGTTATTGCTTGGTGTAATTGAATTGTCTGGGGTTCTTATAAAATGTAAAGTAACTCCAAACGTATTTGGTTTCAGATCAGCCCAATTGTCTATAATACTTATAAAGTAAGAGTTTTCAAACATTAAAGGAAATAACTTTTTCCCTTGAGGATCGAAGACAGGCAGCAATATTATAGAGTAAACTAGAAAAGGCAAATCTAAGTATGCTAACATTGGTGCCTTGATGCTTAAGAATCCATTTTAAATCTAAACTAGTTAGTGGATTCAGCTGTCGATCGTTTTATATATTTTATACTATATTATGCAAAAATCTGAAACATGTGCAGAACTACTTATAACAGACGCAAGCTATTAAAGAATTGCGTCTTATGCGCCATTACAAAAACCATAATAAAATTTAATCAGTTACTGGAATCCGACAAGAACGTAGAAAAAACCTGATTGAACTGCTGAATTTAGTTTCACTGTAATACTATAGATGACAACGACAGAGCTTCACTTTCACGCTTTTGCGAGTACGCCAACAAAAGGTTCGCAATCGCAGCAATTTACAAAAAATGCAACAAACTAATTGTTTACGATTGCAATTACATAAGTAAATTAACGTTTTTATTAGATTGTTAATTTTGAAATAAATTTACCTAGGCACATGATAATCAGATTTGAGCTAAGCGCTGACTACGACTTTTTCTTATACACGTTTAAGCTTCCTTACATGAAACGTTGCTGCTGCAATATTTTTTAAAATTTGGCATAAGACTGAAAAGCCCAAAAATTATCACAATATTTTGTATTTATAAAAATATGCGATGCAGCTATGGCTGCAAAAAGACTTCTTACATTTGGCTGCTGCTTCCTTGCAAATTTCCCCGTTACTTTTATAGTTTTTTTTTTTTTTTTTTAAATGCAAGAAACCAAAAGCAAACCAACATCGAAGTTAAATAATATATTTAAGCTGCACTTACGTTTTTTAATGCTCCGTTGTGATTATTTCTCTGCTGCGCTTACAGCTGCCGACAGCTTTTCACTTTTTCGCTGCTATTGTCCTGCTTTTGCTTTTGTACGTCTGCGACGTGTTGTTTGTGTAATGAGAAAGGAACAAAAAACGCGCGCTTTTTAATTAAACCCCAAAACACAGAAAAAGATGTAAAAAAACACGAAAAATTCACACAAAACAATTTTAGTAAACGACGAAAAAAACTTTGAATTTTTGCACGTGAAACACTTAAACCAAACTATTTCTGGTTGAAAGTTTGGTCAGTTTGAATTATATGTTGCTTAAGTAAGAGTTTTACTGTTGGTACGGTACTGAGGTTCTTAAGTTCTTGATTATTATTCGCAGCTTTTTTGACCGCGCGCAACGAATTCGTTAAAACGACTGATATCGCTGATATGACAACGTCCCTTGTCGAGTAGCAGTGGCTCGACAGAATTTCAGCGTCGACGTCGAAGTCGACCGCAGCGCTATACTGCTGCTGCTGCTGCTGCTGCTGTCCGATGATTCTTTGCTTATGTAGAATATTCAATGACATTGTTGTTGCCGTTGCTGCTGTTGTTGTTGCTGTTGCAGTAAGAAATGGTTTTTTGCTATTTTCTGTGCTTTTACAGCGATTGCACTTGCTTGGGTAATTTTCTTATTGGTTTTGCATATTTTTCCGATTAATTTTCAGCTAATTGATACCCACATATGCAGAAACCAGAAAACCAATGATAGATTTAAATCTACTTTGCATTGATTTGCACCCGCACCCTGCCTTTTCTCATTCATCACAACAACACAAATCCCGTGGCCTAACGTGCGCTTTCTTTTGTTTTTGTCGGCGTCTGACGCACTCTCTCACGTTTTCTCTCGTTGTGTTCTTATTCGCTCTCGGGTTTTGTTGTTCGTTTATTCGTTGCTTTTCAGTTCGGCAGCACGTGCATTTCATCATGCAAGTTACCATTGCAAGGATGCTGTGCCATTTGCCCTTGAAAAGGGCAAATCCTACGTACGTGAGTATTTCGCATGTGTTTACGATTTACGTAAGCATTTGATAAAGCTTACGATTTACACGGGCTTGCGTAAATTTCTTCTTGCTTTGTTTCGTTATCTTATTGCAAGTTTGCTAAGCAGCATAAAAACAAACATAAATCATACATAAATAAAAAATTGTCATTTTAACTTTATAAGTTTATAGTTGTTGTGTGTCTGCTCAATGCAAAAGAAAATTGTTGCCAAAAATATCAGTCAAAATCCAGCAGTATTCGAGCTTTGTGTCGTAGCCCTTTTATTACTTATTGCCAAATGTAGATGATGTTCTGTTTGCTGTTTATTGCTTTCAAAATATTTTAATTTGTTTAACAATTTTTGTCGAATGTGGTTCCGTGTGATATTTTAGTATCTGCTACTTTGGTTGATTTCCTTTTAGCTTTGCTTCACTTACTTTAGTATTGAAGAGACCACATGGACATGTGACCTTAAACACATGTCGGCAACGGTGCATTAATGCTGTACGCAAGTGTTCAGTACCTAATGGGCACGTGTTTTGCTCAAATGTTCATCGCATAAAAGTTTAATACATATGCGTTCATGTCTGATTTTCTGTACTCAAAATCAATTATTGCTTTGGTGAATTGTTTCAAATGTGAGTTTAAATGAGTTTATCGACAGACCCAAGTGTTGACTATGAATCTCGTTTGCGGTAATGCTTCGCTCTCCATTATATCTACATTTAATTTTTTAGCTTAGAAAAAGCGTCTGCAAGCTCAAATTCTTATTATTTACAATACATCGATGTTGGTATGAAAACAGAAAATTTAATTTTTTGTATTTAAATATTTAATTATTTCAATAAGTAACAATATTTATGAATTGTTCAATAGTTATTTAATTCTATTAATGTTTATAATTGTTTTGCTAATTGAATTTGTAGTCGACATCGCGATCATAATTTTCTTTGTTTTTTTTTTATTAAAACTGGTCTCAATACTCTTATTGTATTTTTGTTTTATTAAAATGTATTTTTTGTTCATTTGCTGTTTTTAGTTTTACGTTAATTTGTAAATCACTTTTCATATAACTTTTGATCCGTTGTTGACTCAATAAATCCACAAAAACTCCATTTTGTATTGGTTGTTGTTGCACTGCACCCACTAGCGTCTTCAGCAGTTGCAGTGTTTGATTTTTGCATTGTTATAGTCGTGTCTTTAGTATCAGTCTCAGCTTTAAAAAGATTTGTATATTTTCTGAGTATATCTTCCAGATATGAGGTCTCCAGTTGCAGTGTCGATGACGTAATCAGTTCGCGCAAATAAGCACTAATGCTACCCACACTAACGCCATGTGGATGCAGCACAAGATAAGCGGCGGTTAAGGCAATTACCTTGGCTTCAGCCAGTGCCAGCGATTTAAATTCAGGCTGCAAAAAGGAAAAACATTAAATGTAACATAGGAAGCTGTTTGTTTGAAGTAAACTACCTCCGCTAATTCTTCAAGCGTTGCGCTTGGTGCCGCAGCAGCCACAGACGGTTGCTTCTGTGCCACCAATTCTTCGGTGTCTGAAGCAACTTTGACTTCGTTCTCGGCAATTGTTTGGTCCACTACAATAGTCTTCTCTTGTTCAGCCGCCTTGGCTTCAGCCTTTTCATCGTCTTCGATCTCATGTATCTCAACGATGCCACTCTGATGCTCGATGATGCGCACATCGTCGTCATCCTTGTAGACATCAATATCAATGATTTCTTGCGTTTTCTGCTCCTTTCGCTGCTTGTTATTGCACTCTGACTCTGTCGGCTCATCGACGTCGTCGTCCTCAATGCAAATCTCATTGATTTCCACTGTATTTTGCTTGGTTTGCACACCTGCCTCCCTGAGGCTACGCTCGAGCTGTTCAATCGTTTTGGCATCCTTTTGCTCGCGCATCTTAGTTTGCAATAATTGTGTCTGCATGTTCCTTATGGTTTCCTGCAGCACTTTGATCTGCTTCTCGCGCTGTACGCTGTCATAGCGCAAATCAGTACGTTCCATGGACATCTCGTTGCGTATGGCCTCCAATTGGCAGCGCAGCGCATCGTTTTCATCCTGTGAAGTAATAGAATAAATTTTTTTTAATGTATTTATGCTGAAATTGTTTTGTAGAGATTTCTTAAGATTAGAAAACTTATACATAACAGATACGCTGGAAGAAAAACAAGGTTGAAGACGTCAAATATAATAATACGTTTTCATTCAAAACTTTTTCAGCAGCATTAAGTAGAAAATTTTGATTTAAACAGCAAATACCTCTTCTAATCTTAATCTTCGTCTTATTTGACACAACAGCTTCTAGGAGCCATGCCGAACTCTTGCAGTTTGCTAATACATACGGTGACAGGAGAGGCCTTGACGGTTTACTTACCTTGAGATTCTCGTTGTCGTAGCGCGAGCGCTTTGCTGTGTGTCGACTTGGATAGTCGCGTTCGTCATCCGAGATTTCCATTTCGTCATCATCAATTTGTACCGTGCGCAGTTCCTGCATTATTAGTATTGCCATTCAGTTTAAAATCGTATAATTGAACTAGGAATATGTGTTGCAACTTAAATTGGCCTTAATTAAATTGAATGTTCTTAATAAGATTTATTAACATTTTTTGGTTTGGTTTCATACGCTTAATTTTTGAATACTTTCGGGCTGGGCGCGCGTTGGCGCATTTACTTCCGCGTACTTACCTCATCTGGATTTTATCAAAATGAAATTGTATTAATTTTTGGATTTATGCTTTCTCATTATGTTTCTGTTGTTGTTTCTTCGATGCGATTTTTAATTAATTTTGAATTTGATGTTACATAAACTTTTAACTTGAATCACCAATCAAACTTGAAGCCAATTAATTACGAATTACGTTTATATTTTTTTATGATTTTTGTATTGGTTCTCTTTGTTTTTATTGTTTTTTATTTTTATAATAAAAATAAAGCTTAGAGTACGTATAGTATGAAAAAGGTTTACACGATGAATAAATGTTTATTTATTCTATCCCAAGAATAAATGTTTATTCTTTACCAAGTGACAAGTTACTTTCATTCTGACGCAATTCACACTTCAATTTAAAATATTCATTGCAAATAAATTTATAATTAAATAATACGACGCCAACATACAATCTCATTGGCATACAAATATTGATGGTTTTTCCGTTTAACTGTGTAAATCCTGACGTCAGAATGAATGTAGCTTCACAACGTTTTGATAGCAAGTATGGAATAAGCTTTATAAAAATATAGCATTAAATTATAAATTCATAAATATGTACAGCAGCAAGTTAAACGGCAAGAACACAAATCAAAGCGATTAAAGACAAATACATAGAAGTGCTAAAAGACAAACTGTTAGTACATATAACATGAGTAGCAAATCAAAAAAAAAAGGCATAAATAAGTAACCTTTGCATCCTTTAAAAAATATTTTTCTTTTTTTTTTTGTACATAAATTATAAAAGATTTTAAACACACAAAAAAAAAAATATGTGAGTTACACATTCAGCATATCAATACATATTCAAAAATTATGAACTGCTTGAATAGATCAACTAGAAAAAAAGGGGCCCATACAATGAGCAAGAAAATTAAATGTAAAAATAATAAATAAAAATAAAAAACATCCAATATGATCACATATTTTTCAAGAACACACAGAGTCAACGCTTACTGTATTCATAGTGTAAAAAATCTCTCGCTTAACTCTTTTATTATTCGCAATATCTTTAGAAGAGTTTCTTTTACAAATTGCAGCAAAAAATATAAGAAATTGCAGACCATATTTTCAGAAAACGTTTATAAATTGTATATTGTTTTGCTATTCAACATGCAAGAGGGTGCTGTTATAAAAAGGATACAAAGATCGAACACCACGAACATATATCATTCTGCATTATAAAAACGATCGTAGGTTCACCTACATAGATGGGATTACTTATAATTACAAAGGTAATGAAATGAGACCAAGAGTAAGTCCGAGACAGACCATTAAAGACGATAAATACTGTAATCTTTAATGTGTGATTAGATTAGTAATGAATTTTCAAGTTGTTTGTGTGTTCCTTATAAACATTGTGATCATGTATGGAATGTTATGAGACAATATACAATGCCAGCAAGCGTTAAACAAATATAAAATATGCAAAGTAAATGGAACAATATTAGCGGGTTTTTTATTTTTTTAAACTTCTTTGAAACAGTGATAGACAGAATAGACGAAAGACAAAGAAAGAAGAAGATTTAACGTACGTACCGTAGCCAGTTTTTTCCACTGATCGATGTTTTTTCTTTGGGCTTTGGTGAAATGGTCCCAAACCTTCTTGTGACTAGCGGCATTGAACACTTTTTCAATCTGAGTGACTGAATATATGCAATAATATAATAATATTAAGGGGAAGAGGGTAGTTTGCTTGTCTTTTACTTAATTTTATACGTTTTTGGTGTTGTTCTTTTTTTGTTTTTTGTTTTTAATTTTTTTCTTTTCGGTTTTGTTTTTAAGTGTTTTTAATTATTTAATTAGTAAAGAAATTAAGAAAATATTATAGTATGTTGAACTACTTTAGAGACCCTCGTATATATATATAAATTTTGTGTTTTTTTAAATTCAGATTTATATTTGTTGTTTTTATAATAGTTTTAACTAAATACAACAATTTTGTAACTACAAACTTTTCATTCATCGAAAGCATAAAACTGCTCACATCCATATGCGTCGGTGTCTTGTCTCAGTTTTATCCTTGAAAGCATTTTTTTTTGTTTTCTTCTTCTTTATTTTTGATTGTTTGTGGTTTACTTTGTTTTTAGATACATTTACAAACCTTTGCTTTTGTGGCATTGAGTGATTTATGCTGATATGAATACAATTTACCTTTTTGTGTCATGAGCAATTTTTTTTCAAATGTTGTTTGTTTTTTTATGGTGTATATTTTGATTTTCTGAGATTGTAGCCATATGCATGATGAAAACTTGTAAGTATCATGGAATACTTATACGCGCGCTGTTGATCAGCACAAACGATCATAATTGCAAACACGTTGCCTCTCGCCATTCCTCAATGGTAACGGTGAAAAATTGTTGTGAAATATATTGGTTAGCACTTTTATCAGGGTAAAATACTCTCTCGATCGCATATAATAGAATAAAAATTCTTCGATAATTCGTAAATTGAACATTTAAGTTCTATTTAGATTTAATGGTGGAGTCACCATCCAGCATTATTTTATTGTGAGAAGCAAAAGAGAAATTTACTAATTTAACTACGTAGCTTCTAATACAGAATCTTGTCTAATATGACATACGTGGAAGCATTTAGAGTAAGTAAGTTACCATCAAAAACTGTTACTAACCAACATATGGACACGAACTATTTTCACAACGTACCTTAGAGAAACAGCCAAGATGGCAACTAATATGTAATACTGTGTAGATCGAAATAAAGTGAAGTTTAACTAGAAAACTTAGCTAACTAATGCACATTAAACTCGTTTGAAGAATAACTGAAACTGCTGTGGGATTGCCTACGGTGCATGTCAGTTATTAACTTCCCTAAAAAAAAAAACACTAAACTGACAACTAAGCAAATTCGGCTCTGTATTAAAACTCTTATGTTTAACAAACAAAAAAAAAAATAAGGTATGATAAGTTATTTAAGCTTAAACTTGTTACTTACACTGTGTGCACATTGTGAGCATCTGTTTGCGATAACTCTCACGCGCCTTGCGCAGATCATCCTCGAGCTGTTGTTTGTCAGCATGCAGGCGACGGACGTGTGCATGTGTGCTCTGTATCATTGAATAGAAGACGTTGGCATTGCGTTTAGTGCAGTCGCCGCGTTCGAGCCAGGTCGTAATGGTCTGTATGGCCTTGACGAAGGTGTCATTGTTGCGCAAATGCTCCGCCACCGCTGAAGCTTCGTGCTCCGTGTAGTGGGCAATCGGCGGCGGAGACTGCGAACGCAGACGATCGAGCGACATGCGTTCGCGATGTCGCTGCTCGCGTTGCAACTGACGTTGCTTGCATTCGTACTCGTATTGATCGTCACGCGCCTGCGCATAGTCCACATGTAGGCGACCGAAATTCGGAGGCTCATTTAGGTTTGAGATGCGCACGCGATAGCCGGACAGATAGATGGCACGGTCAATGGACGCTTCGTTTCGGTAACGTATGTGACAGAAATTCTTCTTGGACATGCGCAGCGTGGTTATTTCGCCGCAAGATTCAAAGATTTCGCGTATTACGTCTTCGAGGATGTTCTCCGGCAGACCGCCCACGAATACGGTGCGGCAACCAGGCGGACGTTCGCGTATAGTGGGCGGAGGTGCATTCGGATTTGGTGGAAAGAGTATACAAGATTTGGTTTTGATTACTTCCTTAATGCCAACAGCATTACCGGCATTGCTGCCTTGTGCAGTGCCAGCGTTGTAGGCATCTTAATGGAGAAAAATAAAACAATTACTTTAATGAAATGTCAAATTTATATTGCTGGCACTTACCTGCGCCTGTTACCACCGCATTGCCATCTACATTTGCAGAGTCTGCCGACAGCGCCGCATAGCCAGCAAAATTCTGTTGCATTTGCTGCAATATTTTTATTTTTTTTTTCTTATAATAACGAAAATATTTAAGTTAAGTAACATTTACTTACGTTTACTAGACAACTATGAGCTGCCGCCATCATTGCACTGGGATCCATTAGCAGAGATGCCTGCTGTGTAGTGGTCGTGCCTGCAGCAGCAGGCGCATTTGTTGTCGCAGCATTTCCAGCTGCCGTTGGGAAGAACATATAGCCAGGCGTATGCATTAATCCGTTTAAGTACATATTCGCGTCTGGCATAGTGATGGCAGGCTGCAGTTTGTCGCCAGCAGCTGTTGCTGTTGATTTACTTAGACTTAAAGCTGTAGTTGTTGCCAAGGCAGATGTGTTCTCCTGTTCGGAATCATTTTCTAAATCCATGGGTGCCGTGCCTTGATTCGGCTTCATTTTTGGTGGTGTAAGATTTACTTTTTGCATTGTATTTGCTTCCGGCTTCGCAGCAGTATGTGCAGTTGTTGTTGTTGACATATTGCCGCCTACTGCGCTAATGGCCGCCGCGAGCTGATTGAGAAACCCCGGGTGGTTTGACATCGAAACCCCATTTGGCATATTGCCATAAAGCGGCACTTCAATAAAAAAAAAAAACAATTATTAAAAACAACAAATGCGAAAGTGGAGCAAAACAAGAGAATAGTTCAAAACACTAAACAGCTGTGCAAGACGAAGTAAACAACATAGAGGAATGCCCGTAAATGACAGCACAAAGCATAGGTGATGAAAAGCCGAACAAAGATGGCGACAACTAAGAAAAATGCTCAACCGATAATTAAAATTGATTTTTACGCATCTAACCGTGCAGTGTGCATATAATGTTTTCTACATTTGTGTGCATTAGCATTATTTTGCACAAGTTAAACTATTTGCATAGGTATTTAGGTTGCAATATTCATACGTTGCGTCACAATAGACTCACGCAAATTCTCAGCCAAATTAGCATAATTGAACGCCATCACTTTACACTTTGTGTAATTCCTGTCGTTATTGTTGCTTAATGCACATGCTTTTTTTATTATTTATATTTTTTCCAATTTGCCACAATTGAACCACTTTTCACAAAAAAAAATTACACCGAGCAGCAGTGTGACCGTTTTTCGTAAACGAAAAATACCTTCACATTAACAAAAAAACAAATATGCGGCTGCGAAGACCAATAGCGATTACAGAACTGGCAACTCTCCATGGTTGTCAGGGCGTCCGAATATTTTTGCTGAAGAAGATTGTGGGTTTTTTTGTTCGACAGCATGCGGACGTCCGTAAAGTCGAGGACTGTTTTACGTTGTGCAGAACTGCTAGTTTAATTAATACAACGGTCGTTTAAAATCGTAAAAAATAAAGCGAGTTTATTACAGGATTTTTTTTTTACAAAAATAGTTAAAAACAACAATTATCAAAGTTTAATATTTCTGAATATTTAAATGTCTGGCCGACATTTGACCTTCTTAGAATCCTGACATTCGGCGTCATCAACCTGAACGAAAACTAAAAACAAAAAAAAAGAAATTAAATAAATATTTCAAAAGTTTGATTATGCTGTCATTGATTGCACTTACTTTTCTTGGTATTCATACAATTCCATTTGCTTAGCTGACACTGGCTTTTAAACTCACGCACGCACTTGTCGTGCATGGCGCAGACTGTGAGATCAAGGCGTGGACACTTGAAATCACATTTTTTAGGTTGTTCTTCCTCCAGTGATCTGCCAGTTTTTACTCCAACTTTCCCGATGGTTGACTCAGTTTCATGTTCCTGTGGAAGCGTTTGACCGTGTGGGATATGTTGCTCGTGGGATACTTGCTGCTGCTCCTTGAGTTTCTGTTCTTCTTTAAGTTTCTGCTTCAATGCTATCTGGTGATTGATCACTTGTGGAATGTGCGTTTGTGCGTGATGCATTACCTGATGCACATGCTCTTGCAGTTTTTGCACTTTGTTGACTACATCTGGCGGCACAATGCCGGGTAGGGAGACATGCACATGTGGCATTTGCAGTCCCATTAATTTGTCCTGCGCAACGTGTGACACATGCTGATGTGTATTTTCTCCAACTGCATTCGGCGAAGCATTTGTAACATGTGACACGTGCTGATGGTTTTGGCCAACATGCTGATGCACGTTTTGTGGAACTTGAGAGACTCCAACTTTCCGGTTCACCAAGAGTCCTGTTGCTTGATGATTACTCACTTGCGGCCCATTTTTATGCACTTGCTGTACGTTGTGCGACTCCTGCTGCTGTGTGGCAATGGATCCAGGGACTTGTGGTTCTTGTTGTCCTACAACGTGTGGTTCACGGTGAGTATGCGCCGGCACTGGTCCGTGTAGATGGACACCCGTATGTGGTACCTGTCCTACTCCCACATGGGGAGCGTGACCTATTCCCACAGGATGCACCTGTCCCACTCCCACATGTGGCACGTGTCCTGCGCTCACATGTGCCACTTGTCCCTCTTCAGAATTGATCTTGTCTTCCTGTCCCGGCTTTAAAGGTTGCACTGACAGCAACAGATTTGGCAATTCCACGGCATTCACGATTACCAGATAAGCTAAAAAGAACAAAGCCCTCATTTTGTTTTAGTCCACGGAAGAAGTTCTTTCAGTTGCAGTCTCAAGTTGAGTTCTGTGCCTTAGCAGCTGTCGAGCCTCGGCTTTTATAGCCTGAGGCATTTCTTTGTCAGAGGCAGGGCATTCCTTAATTGCTTATGTTAATTCATTGCGAACGTTATGCAGATATTTTTAACAAATTTATTGGACATGTCTGCCGTCTCTGAAAACAGGTTCTTCGGCGTATTCTTAACTTCCAACGCAGCGCACTCTCGTACATTAGGAACTCGTTGTATATTTATAAGTTATTGTCTTTATTATAAAGCACTCGGAGGGGCAAGAGGCTCACCCAGATTGCACTTTCTTTCTTAAATCAGTTGAGCTATATGCATCGCCGTAAGGATACGCATAAATATATTTAAAATTTAAATTATAAACAGGAATGGAATTAATTTGTTATTTATTGCAGAGTTTTTGAAAGCAGAAAGTGTTTTCTGATAATATGTTGAATATATGAGTGACTATGGGATTACACCTGTTATGAACTAGCAAAGGTAGATGGTGGATAATATGAGATTACTTTGGGTTTTCAATGTTGCAATGCGTTAACAGTTGGATTACTTCAAATGCAAAAAAAAGAGTTGAAGAATAATTTCTAGAGTTTACCTTTATGACTTGGCTTAAAAAATTGAAATTGGTCTTTTTTGCTTTGACCGGAAATGAATGTTTTTACAGAAGAGTAGATACGGGTTGTTATATTTTTTGATTTAGGTCTAAGTGACGTAGATCGCAAACGTTCTTCAGATTTTAAAGTACATTGGGGATATTATCAACTCTAAGCATTAGTACAATATATACAAAGGATATTTAGTAATCGTTTGGTCATTGTCAAATACTCTGAATATGAAATGCCAAGAAAGCAAAAGCTGATTGAGTTGCTTGCATAATTTCAGGCTTAAAGAGAAAGCTGACATAATTTATTATTCAAGGCACAAGCCAATTTCGCTGATGGTGCCAAAGTATTAAAAATAATTCAATTAAGCTTAAACAGGCTGTGCAGCATGCATTATATTTTTGTTCTTAAATTTAAAACATTTCATTTATAAAATTCATAAATTATTAACCAAAGTGACGCAAAGAATTTTAATAAAATAAGTGTACAGTGCATTAAAGTGGGCGTGTCACATTAGCATTTTTCAAATATGAATATGAATTGGTTTAAATAAATTGTGGTTTAGTATAAAAAGGATTTCAATCCGCACAGCAGCTAACAGACACAACCTAGTCTCCAAAGTCAGTAGAAAGCACAAGCAAAAACACAAAATCATAAAAAATCAATATGAAGTACTTTGCATTTGTTGTGTTGCTCCTGGGTAAGTTGAAGCATCGAAGCATTTATTTTATGTTTTCTCATATATTTTTCTGTACTTTTAGCTTGCGTTTCCGTTGCACTTGCAAAAGTGGTGAGCACTCAGGGTCCTCCGCAGAGTGGGTATGTCTGGTCGAACACTCTGTCGGTGCTGGATAAATGTGAATACGATTGCACGCGTGTGGACGTGCCCGTCTGCGGCAAGAACGGACAGTGCATGCAGAAGTTCCAGAGTCGCTGTGCCATGTCCGCCTACAACTGCAAACATCCGCAGAAGCCTTTCGTCATCATCGACGATTACCGCTGCGAGCAGGTGGGTGCACCACTGTGCGGAGTTGAGGACCAGAGGGAGTTGGGCTTGTAGGCGCCAATAAGCGCAGGCAAAAACATTTGGAGAAATTGGTTGTGTGAAAATTAATAAAGAAAACATGTATTATATATAATTATGAAAACATTTTTCCTTTACTCTGGGACTAAAATTTAAATTTCATTGAATGCTAATCTCATGCTGCATAAAGTGAAATTTTAAGGATAATTTCTTGCTTCTGTATTCCCGATCGTCTGTTCTACGCCTTGACGAAAATGGCACCTATCGGTTTTTTCAGAACCGATATTGTGAAATCATTTTCTCTGCTGCCTACAAAGTGCTGCTAAGGAAATTCTAAAAGTTTTTAATGTAACTAGGAAGGTTGTGGGTCTTGAACCTTTTCGAGTTGTTCTATGTATGTTATGCACCTGTTTCTAATTTGAATTTCAAAAAAGTAAAAATTTTTATAAAAACAAATTTCGAATGTAAACTTTGTCAAATAGTTTTTCATAGCCATACGACACATTCGTGCGTGTGCACAATATTTTGTAAACAGCGCAAATATTTTTATATTTAAAAAAAACAAAAAAATTATTTAATTGCGAAAAATGTTAAAAATACACGAGGATGTAAGAAAAAAACCGTTTGGCATGCCCAAAGCCAAGAAGGCGCAATCCAGCTGTGAGCCACCGCAGACACGCGGCATTCTACGCGCAAAGGAGAATGCCATAGACCCGCTGCCCAGAGTGAAGGATAAGAAACTGCAGAACATCAAGTGCAACGCGAAGGCACGCGTCGATACGCACTGGAAAAAGCTGCCACTGGCGCCTGAGGCTGGACAGTGTGCGCCCCAAGCAGCCGGCACCAGCGCCCACAACGGGCACGCAAAACATGACATGGTGCTGCGCTCAGATGCCGGGCGCCTAAAAAGCCTGGCAGCTGCGCCAGCTATCGCAGCAGCCAGTACGACGGAGGCGCAGAAGTTGGCGCCACAGCCAGAGGAGCTTCTGTGCTACTCGTACCGGCGTCTGAAGAGCGTTGTGGACATAGATGCCGATGATAGGAAGAATCTGATGTTTGTGACCGAGTATGTGAATGAAATCTATGATTACCTGTATACAGTTGAGGCAAGGCAATGCGTGCGCAAGGATCATCTGCTGGAGCAAGTGGACTTGGTGCCGAAAATGCGCGGCGTGCTGATCAACTGGATCAATGAGGTGCAGGAGGATTTTCATCTGTTCGTGGAGACATTTTACATGGCGGTGGCCATCATTGATCTGTATCTGCAGGCTGTGAACACGACGCCACGCACGGAATTGCAATTGGTGGGCGTGGCTGCGCTATTCATAGCCGCCAAGCACGAGGAGGTGCTGGCACCAAGCATCGACGACTTTGTCTACATCACCGACGAAAGCTGCACAGCGGCGCAGCTGCGCGCTATGGAATGGAAAATACTCAAGACGCTGGACTTCAATTTGTCGCGGCCATTGTCCATACACTTCCTGCGGCGCTTCTCGAAGGCCGCTGGCGCCGAGAACGAGCATCACGTCATGGCCAAGTACTTCCTGGAATTGGCCGCCATTGAGTACGACTTGGCCAGCTATAAACCCTCTCAGCTGGCCGCGGCTGCACTCTACTTGTCGCTGCAGCTGCTCGACGGTGCTGCCGCCTCTAGTGCCCAACACTGGACCAAGACGCTGCAGCACTACACACGTTACGGTGCCAAGGACTTGTGTCCCCTCGCCAAGCAGTTGGCTGCCGTGGCGCGCTACGCACCAAAGGCCAAACTGACGGCTGTGTATAGCAAATATCAGATGGCGAAGTACATGAAAATCTCCGCACGCAAAGAGTTGTATGGCCCACTAATCGATTCGATTATCGATAGTGAGTAATCGAACACGCATGTTGATTTATCAGTTCGTTCAATTGTTTTCTATTTTGTAATGTTGAATAATTTTGTTGTAATTGCCAATAATTCAGTTCGAATATACAAAAGTATTTCTTGAGAAGTTTAAAAAAAGTCTAGTGCAGCTAAAAGTATTTTCTCGCATATTTCCCCTTCAATTCTGTTGTGAGTGTACATTTGGGTGAAGGATCGAACGCACTTGGAGATTGCATATTTTTTAGTGGAAATGATTTTATTTTCTTAATTTTAGTTAACAAAATTTAAAAATGAAACCGAGGAAATCTAATACTCAAGTTCTTCCTTCGTGCATCTGTGCATTTTTTGAACACCCGGTCGACACATGTCGTCCAGCACGGCCTTGAAGGAGACATCACGGTGATTGCAGTTGAAGGTGTCCATTACGCACTGATTGGGGAACTCATGTATGCAGATGCCATTGGTAGCGCAGATCGGATTGAAATCGAATTTAGTGCACAGCATGTCGCAATTCTCCGGCGGCATTGTGACGGCGCGCATCTCGGAGGCGGCTACGTCATGTGGTACACCTGGATTCGGTAGACCGGGATTGGGTATACCTTTGTTGGGAATGCCAGGATTCGGAATGCCTTCGTTGGGCATGCCAGGATTTGGTATACCTTTGTTGGGAATGCCAGGATTTGGAATGCCTTCGTTGGGCATGCCAGGATTAGGTATGCCACGATTTGGTATACCTTTGTTGGGAATGCCAGGATTAGGAATGCCTTCGTTGGGTATGCCTGGGTTGGGCATGCCGGGATTAGGTATGCCACGATTTGGTATGCCTTTGTTTGGAATGCCAGGATTTGGAATGCCTTCGTTGGGAATACCGGGGTTTGGAATGCCTTCATTAGGAATGCCTGGGTTGGGCATACCAGGATTAGGTATTCCACGATTTGGTATGCCTTTGTTTGGGATGCCAGGATTTGGCATGCCTGAATTGTTCTCTACAATGGCGCGCATCTTGCGCACAACAACCGAATCCTTGTGAACCATGGTGCCAAGGTTGGGTATGCCAGGATTTGGAATGCCTTCGTTGGGTATGCCTTGGTTTGGCATACCTTTGTTTGGAATACCAGGATTAGGAAGGCCTGCATTGGGCACACCCGAATTACTCTCCACAATGGCGCGCATCTTGCGCATAACAACCGAATCCTTGACTTCCACAGTGCCAGGGTTAGACATACCAGGATTAGGGATGCCAGCATTCGGCAAGCCTTTGTTGGGAATGCCAGGATTAGGAAGGCCCGCATTACTCTCGACAATGGCGCGCATCTTACGCACAACCACCGAATCCTTGGGCGGCACAGTGGGAGTAACCATGCCAACGACTTCCTGCACGACAACGGGCACGACGGGTTTCATTGTCACTGGTGCAGTTGTTGGCATAACTTTCTGCAAAGTTACCGTCTGCGGTGTTGTCACCTCTTCCACTTTGGCTACCAAAACACGCTCCGTGGTGGTCGTCATGTCACTGCCGGTTGTGGGCACCTTCGCCGTGACCGTGACTTTGCCAACTTCCGTGTTGTGTACCACCTGCGCCTGCGCTGCAACTGCACACAGGAGCACTGCGGAATATACGAGAAATATATTTTACCACAAACTGTTGCCAGACAGCAAGTATCACTTTGATTTACCTGTGGTCCAAAACGCTAAAACTTTCATCTTGTTTGCTGCTTGCTTTGCTTGCTGCGTCTGTGTCCTTAAATGCACCAGCCAAGCGTATTTATACAAATACAAAAGGCTTCAAACATCTTTTGGTATTGTTGTGGAAAATTTGTTTAAAATAAACTGATTAACACTTTTGGTCAGCTGTGTACTGCACGCACCTGTCGCAGTTATTGCATAATTCCGCTGGCCAGTGCGGGAAACAGGTTGCGTCCTCATTTGCATTTGGGTAAGCGCCCTGCCTAATTTGCCACAGAAGTTATGACAATTGATTGTCATAAGGAACCCGCTTACATCGGCTTAATGAATTATATTTTTAACACTTCGTCGCGGGGCTACCATTCTGGCTGGCTGACGGCTTGCACATCATAAAGGCCTTCATAAGCAAGGGGAGTGCCATAACATTTGTAAGCAGTTAAAATAATTTAATTATTCTTTCTTTATGCAAATGTGTTCATTTGTTTGCAAGTTCAAAAAAATGATTGGGATTTATAATGAATAAATGTTTCTTGCTTTTTTAAGCAAAAAATAAATACAGCACCAGCAACAGGTGCATTTGAATTTACAAATAAATAAAAATAAGTGAAAGTTTTTAGGCACTCATATATGTAAAATATACATACATGCCAAATAACATATAACACTTATTTTATTTAGTAAATCATCACAACAATTGCAGTGTGAACTGCATTTGTTAGAAAAATGGTAAATCAGTACAAAGCACATTTGGTTTAAGCAAAGGGAACTTTTCATCGATACGACTAGATTCGAAATTCCGCAAAGCGACACAAATGTCAAAGACATAAATATGACTAATGATTAAGTCAACTATCGATAAAGGAAAGTCCTTTTGGGAAACGCATTCTAGTTCGTTTTTCGCTTGAATGTTTTCGTCAAATCGTCTCTTTTTTACTCAAAGCGAACTTTTGCAGAACTCTTATAAATAATTATAAATGGGGATCGCTTCTCTCGTCCCTTTCATTTGGTATATGATAGGTATCTTAGTTATATAAAGATAAAATCCGAGTGGAACTAACAGAAGGCCGTCTAGTTACAATCTAGGGTAACACTCCCACACTCTCAACGTGGTGCCTTCAAAGCAGTAATTACAATAAAAAATTTGCTAATTGTATTACTTTTAAAAAGAAAAAGTAGAAGATAATAGAAATTTAAAATATAAAAAAATATTATTTTCATTTTAAAAAATTCGATTTATTTGCTTAAAATTCATTATTAATGATAATGCTGTCACTTATTGCTTTCACATATTAATATTTATTTTATTATAATGCATAAAACTAATTTGTTAGCTAAAAATAAATACAATCACTTAGTATATTAACTTTTGATTTTCAATTTAATTACATATTTAAAACAAAAACAGGCCGAGCTGCATTGCAAAGCTTTAATCAATAATTTATAACCAATCAATTCAATTCAGCACGTGCTTGCAGATGTTGTTCATAAAGCAACACTTCACTGTAGGATCCAACTTAAAAACAACAAAAATATAAAACAAACAATTAAACAATGCCGAAAAACAATGAATTGGCGGCTTCTTAAAATGCCCATACAATGCAACAAAACATATTAAAAATTTATTCGTATTTTTTTTTTTATTATATGCTGTTTTCTAAAAGGCTTACAAATTTTCACTTTGTTTACATGGTTTTGCGTTATAAAAAATAAATTTTAAATTGTTAAGTTTGACTTGTAAAATTTTGACCACTTGCAGTTTTTTAAGTATGCTGCTACATTTATGCATGCCTAATTCACGAAATATCATTTAAATTAATTAAAACTTATAAGTAATAGTTATTGTTTCGTTGCCGAGTTGGTAATTAATAAGTGCACGTGTTACAACATCATCATACATATGTTAAAAATTAATAATAATAATAATTAAAATAAACTCTGGGATTGTCCATTGATTTAACGCAAATTTTTAGTGACTTCTTTCGAACTTTCTTCTTACGCTCGTTTACACACTTGTAACAAATTTAAACATGCCTTAAAACAGAATTACTCCTACTTGCGTTAATTAATTTATATGCTTCACAATTAGTCATTTCTTTTTTTAGGTTTTTAGTAATTTAAACTCAAAAATTTATTATGACAAAGTATAAAGTTTTTCTTTTTTTATAATGTTATTCTTTTTCTTTGTTTTTGTTTTTTTTTTTTATTATTAAGCTAGTTACAAATTTCGTTTTAAATATGTTTATAAAATAATTATTAGCTAAATACAATACAAGTGTGTATATAGAGATATTAAATATAGTAAGTTTAGCTGTTGTTAGTTACAGTTCACACGGATTACATAAGACAAACTTAACTAATAATTATGCTAATATGCAGAGACGTCGACGTAACCACAAACATTTTTTTATATCATATTTTTAATTTTGTTATTATTATGCATTTTATTGGCTCACTTCCGTTCGATGGGTTTGACCTCGAGCAATTGTGGATAGTTCTCGACAATGTTCAACAGTATTGTGTCGATGTAGTGCTTTAGGCGGGTATTCTCATCTTCCTTATCCTGGAAAGCTTGCTGCAGCTGCAAGAGTATAAGCAAAGCAATAACATTTAGTTACAGGTAATCGGAGCAAATGCTTAACACAAAGTATTAGTAAGAACATTTTGTAAAATGTATACATGAAACCATAACCCAAATTGGCTGCATTATTCGGTCTTAAGACTTTGTGCGTGCATGGTGTTGGCGGCCAGTGGAAGCCATAAGTTCATACAATTATTTAATGCTGTTTAAGACTCACGTTGAAATTTAAATTTAATTTTATGTTTAGTTTTATTGTTTATGTTTTTACATTGTTTTTCGATTTGAGAACTGTAAGTTATATCAACACTCGGGGGCACAGGAATAGTAGCTATTCATATACCGATTTAAATTTGCAAAATAAGTTTTTTGTTTTTAAAATCATTGAAAATTCGAACAGCCTTTCACAAGAAATTATATACAGTAGAATGCACAGTTTATTAATTATTATCAATCGAAGTGTAACAAAAAAAAAAAAGAAAAAAAAAGAACTCGAGACCAACACAAACATTCTCCATTGTACCATGTTTTTCGCTCTAATTAAGCAAATATGCCTATGCGGATAAGTTGGTAAATAAGTTTTGTTTTCTTTTCAAGTTTGAATAATTTTTAAAATGCGTAACCAAAACCATGCAAGCCAAGGCTTTTCCAAAACTTAAAAAATAATGAATGAAATTAATGACATAAGTTTCTTTCGCAAAATAAGAAAGCTTAAATTAACACAAGAACCAGCTTAACACAAATAAAAAATTATTTTTAAATTGAAAAAAAAAAAAATACAATGATAAGTGATAATATTTCTTTTAGAATTAAGCAGGCAACCTTTAAAGTTTCTTCTTTTTTATTTTTGGTTTTTTTTTTGATTAAGTTTAACCGTTTTTCACCATTTCAGTTAGGTCATACTTTTTGTTTGTTAAATTGGTGTATTACCTGACTTAAGGATGCTAATGTGGCTGAATCCACAGAATCCTGCAATGCAATATATAATAAATAAATATCAATAAAATCGTATATAATAATAATGTAGGCGAGAGTCTTGCTACGAGGCCGCAAGCAAAAGCGCAGCTACAAGGCAGGCCAAAAAAGAGGACTGTGGCAGCTAGGGGAGTGTGTATTTCGGACAAAATATTTAGTTAATGTTTATTGAGCAAAGCTACAATTGTATATGTGAGTGTAGGGTGCAAAAAAAAAAAGAAAAAAAAAATTATAAAAAAAAAAGTCAATGAAAACGAAGACAAAGCGTACGCTGAGACAAAAAAAGCTAAACGGCACTTGACTAGGGTAGTTATGTTTAAGCGTAAGCAAAGCACAGAGACAGAGCGAAAACTAGGCAAGGTAAGACGCACCTGCGCTTGTGACATCTCCTCAAGCTCCTGCGCCAAACTGTTCAGTGTGCCGTTCAAGAGATGGCGACCCTCTTCGACGCCGCGCGTCAGCACAGCCGCTTGCAGTTCCTCATTCTGTTCCTCCAAGGCTGAAAAAATGTAAACTTGCATTACTGCCATGTCTTGCATAGAGGAGAAAGCGGCCTAGCGGGGGCAGCATACTTACCTTTATTCTTTTGTCGCATCTCCTCGAGCTCCTGATGCAACTCCTCCAGTCTTATGCTCTCCGGCGATGTGGTCGGCATGGCACGTGCGCCATTCTCCTCGCGCATACGTTGCAGCTCTTTGCTCAAATCGAGCATCAACTCCTCGGTGGTCTTCTTCTCCAGCTCGTATTTGCGTATCTGCTGTTGCGCTTCGTCGACCTCCTGTTGCACGGACGCTATTTGATCGCGTGCCAGCTCCAATTGCTCTTCGGTGCGATGCAAATCATTTGCCTGCTTATCGCAAAGCACACGCAAACGTTGTGCCTCATCGCGCAGTGCATTCGCCTCGAGTTCCGTTGCTCTGATCTTCATCTGACAGTTTTCATTCTGCAAGGCGGCCTCACGTTCAACACGTGCCAAGATCTCGCGATGTCGTTTCTGCTCCTCAGCGAGTCGCTCCTCGGCGCGCAATTCCGACTGCAAAGCGGAGGGGGGAAGAAATGTAACTGAGTTAGCTGAAATATGCAAGGCAACTTCTGAGCATTACTACTCACCTCTCTGTACTGCTCCTCGAGCATGTGATAGCGCGCCTGCAGCACGGCATATTCCGTTTTGGTGCGCGTCGTACGATCCTCGGCAATGTTCTGCGTGTCCGATAAGTCGTCCACTTTGCGCTGCAGCAGTTCCAACTGTGGCAAGACAATGGAATAAAGAATATGAGTAATCGGTTTTCTCTTATCAATTGACAGAAAGACAGAAAGCAAACAAATTCAGACAACCAGGTCGTAGGTCAAGAAATTAAAAAAGAAGAAGAGTTTCATTTACTTAATAATTAATTAATTTACTAACACAATCATGTTTTATATTGCGCAAATCACCAAGCAAATCGTTAACTAAAACATCCGCCATTGAGGTTTTCAAATGCATTTGTCAACAAAATTCGTCGCGTCTCTATTATCAACAAATTTTTTATTGCATTTTTCTACGCCGACCAAGTCACATTTATTGTTATTGGAAAAAAAAAAAAAGAAACAAAACAAATATATATGGAAATATACTTTTGCATTCGTATGTTAATTTTCTATACGCGTCTTTTCGCATTTGCTCGCTTGCGCAGACTGACTGCAACTTTGGCACGCACTCAGTGGGCAGTTAAGTATGAGTTAGCTTCTGTTTTCTGTTTTTGTTGTTATTGCTGTGCTTTCTGTTTATGGCGTCTGCTCGCTAACAACAGCGTAGTGAGTTAAGACATAACGCCGCCGCCGCCGCCGACACCGCACGCCTTATGCCTACAGCCGCCTGCGCACTTCACTTCGCAATCAAGCGACTTTTTTAGAAATTATTTATTTATTTATTTATTATTAATATTTTAAGTTAAAAAAACAATCCATCATTTGTTTACAAGTTCGCTTCGTTTTCTTTGTTTTTTTATTTTGTTTAGATAAAGTGCAGTAAAAAAAAATCGCTGCTACTGATTGTTGGCGTAATGGCTGTTAACTTTTTAAAGGGTGTTTTATCGGCTGCAGTGACGCATAAGCATAAAAAATTCTTAGCACTTGAGTAATAAAAAATTATAAATGTGATATAATTTAAATAGTTTCTTCATGGCAATTTGTTTGCATTTTTAACAATACAAATCTCAAAAGTAAGTAGCTTAGCATTAAGCTGTTAAGTAACAGAACCTAGCAATGTTATTAACATGACATTGTTCATTTTAACACAGTTTGAGATGCGTCGAGTAACAGACAACAAGGCATGCATTTGAAAATGCAATTAATGACCTCGTGCCGGGTTTAACGCCTTCAAAAGTGAAAAGTTCAGCAAGAAAACAAATTGATAAAAAACAATTAAACAAATACCCGTATGATATTACATAAATGCATAATTATCTTTTGATTAAGTGGAATTTTGAAATTACCAAACGAACAATTACTTATTATTATTGTTTCCATTATTCCATTGCATATATGTACCTTATGCCAAATGTAATGAATTTCAACTTATATATCTCAATACTAAACAAAACACCCTGTATGTCTCGAGAGCCACAAAGACGCAGCGAAATGCATGCAAAGCATCATGCATTGCTCAGCTACATGATAATTAAATATGCCACAAGTGGACGGACCATAACTGAACTGAGCAGCGTGTTAATGAGCACTTGAGAAGACTACGTCTGCGTCTGCATCAGCATAGTCAGGCAGCACTACAAAGTATGAAAACTAACTGACAACTGCTGCACGCCCGAGTGTGGCTGCGCTATTAAATGTGTAGGCAGTTAACTGAAACATAGTTAGACATGCTGAAGCTGAGCTGAGTTAAATGGCTGCTGCAGTTAAGCTGTGTGCCAAAGTAAAGCGAAGCCGCATTGCCCTAAGTATTTTTTAAGCGCATTCCCACACAATGACGTCACTACGCTAAGCACCCACAGGGCACGCGTTCCGTAAAAGTTTAAAATAAATTCTCGAAATAAATACAAATTGTAAACGAATGATGCGCGCACAAAATCCGACACCCGAATGTATTCAGGCGCTTTTCGGCAACTAAACGCTACAAAAATAAAAAATAAACAAATTACTTGGCAGCAAAATTGCCAAACGCTGCTGAGTAGCGATGAGCAACAACGTCGATGACGACGACGACGGCGACGTCAACTGCGACCCAGACGATGACAACTAGCAGCAACTGTATGTAGCAGCAGCAGCAGCCGCAGCCGTTTACAGACAACTTCAAGCCATGCTAACAATTACAACAATAACAATAACAACAACAATAAGAACAAGCATAAGCAGCAATGTAAGAAAAAACAGCCTAAAATACAGCATTTTACACATTCAGCGGCTGACTGACTGACTGGCTGGCTGCCGGCAATTGGCTGACTGGGGCTGGCTGGCTAGCCAAGAGCAGCGTGAGAGCGCTCTGCTGTGTGTACAATGAACCGTGCTAAAAAAACAACAACCAAAAAAATAATAAAATAAGCGCATAGAACAAAAATGAATTAAAATAAACAACAAGTAACAATAATAAAAGCAATATGCAATAAACGTAAAGCAAAATTAAAATTAAAAATAAAAGAAAAAGAAAAAAGAAAAGCGAAAAAACAAAAAAAAAAACAAGGCAAGAGTTGAAAAATGGGCACAATTAAGTAGAAAAGCACAGCACGGAAGCCGTTACTCGTGTGTGTTATGATGAGTTTCATGCTTTGGCGCTTTGGTGCTTGAACGACTTGGACGAGTATGCAAACAAAATGACAGCGCAAAGCCAAGAAGCTTCTGCGCATAAAGAAATGTAATAAATAAAATTAGTAAAAAAAAAAACACAAAACAAATGCCAAACACACACGAGCCGCACACAAAACGCATAAAGAAACAAAAAGAAGAATGAAACTATTTCCGCTGCAAAATAAACTGTATTGTGTAACAGGTCGCGAGCATGGGAGCGTATTCTGCCAGAGGCGTAGACAGAACTGAGTAAACTAAAAAAAAAATAAAAAAAAATAAATAAATAAGTTTTTTTAACGCATAATGCACGCAAGGTGTTGGTTGTATAGCAAGCGTAAGACATAAAAATAAAATAAAACAGCAACAAAATATGTGTTACACATTTTTCAAATGCGCCGCCGCCAAGCGTCCCCCCCACAAGGCAACTGACGATTGGCAACGCAATTTGCTCCGGCATTTGTGCATTTGTTGCTGTAAGCTGTGAACATGCCACACTGCTATGCATTATGACTCTCTTAAGGTCTTTCGGTCTGCAATGAGTGAAAACTTGTTGTTGTTGTTGTTGCCATTGCCAATCATACAGCATTGACACAGGGTCATTGCACCACGTTAACACTCATCTGCATGCAATATTTTCGACACCTCAGTGCACTTCAAACTGCTGACGAGCTGTCAGATCGTTATGAGCTGCTGCTGTGCGGTTTTTATGATGAAAGACATAATGCGCGCATGCCACCTTTTATGATGACAAACTAATGTTCGATGTTAGCTATGGAGTATTCAAAGGAATTTCTTCAGAAATTTGTAGCCGAAATATGATATGATTCTTGCTGGGCGGCACCTGCCTATTTGCTGCTGTGAAGTTGGTATTTTAACAATTTATAGATATGTCACACCTCATCAAATGCTGACATAAAATTTTTACAAAATAAAAAAAAAAAAAAAAATATTTTAAATTAAAATTATGTTAGGCAGCGAGAGGGTTCAAGGAAATAGCTTAGATTTTTCTTCTTGGAAAGCAATTATGCCCTGTAAATAATGTTCATCATCATTAATAAATATAAATAAATCGAACTCTAAAAATACCCGGGCACTTTTTGTTGCTTGTTTTTTTTTAATTGTAGTAATTTAAGTTACTTTCTCCTCTATTACATAGAACCAAGATCTTAGTCAAAGCCAACATTGGTCATGAAAACAGCAAATGCAAACTTGGCTAAAACGTGTATCCGGTGCTGCGAACACAATCCAATTTTATTTAAACAAATGGTTTTTGCCTGGCAAGGCGCCAAAAACATTTAAGTCATTTGCTGTTATGATTTCTTTCTGACAGTTGGTTCTTTAATATGAAAAACAGAGAAGACTAATTTGTTGGTTAACCAACAAAACAAAAAAAAAATATAACAGAGCACATTTAAGAAGACAAAGCAAAGCTGTCTGTTTTCCTGCAAATACGAACCGCAAATTCTATGGTGGCCACTTAGAAGTCATTAATAATGCAGAAGCTTTTTGCGGCTACTCACTGAAAATGAAAGGAATTCGCTACACTCATGACACAGCAGGCATCGAGTTTCTCAAATTATTTACAAGATTTGTGCTGGCAGACAAGCTTAAGCGTTTGTAGAGCAAACTTCGAAAATGAAATGACTTAAGCGGCATTTGATGCGCGCTTAATTTGTTATAAACTTGAACGTGCTCTGAGTAAACGCGTAAATTTTGTTCAATAAAACTTCTGATGTTACACAAACTAACGATGATGAGGCTTTAAATAAAATATCAGAAAAGGCTGCGCCATAACAGAGAAAAAGCCAAAGCAGTTGCATGCATTTTTCGTTCTTTGAAAGCATGTCTAATTGATTGAACATCTTTACTCATTAATGGCAGCTTAACCCACATCGAGTCACTGCGGCCACTGCAGGCAGCCCTTGACCACATGAGCATCTGCTCTGCTGCAGTGAGTAATCGATTCTTGCGCTGCAGCAATTGCTGAGCTGCCGCATGTTGGCAAGTGCATTAATTTTCATTAGGCGGAAGTGCATACAAGAACAACACAGCAAAACATAAGCAAAGCTTATCATTGCAGCCGAGTGCTCTGCGTAGGGTGACCCTCGCCGCTTAATAAGTAGCACAATCGCATTAGCGCGCAGATAAATAAGTTTCTCTGCTATCAGCAGCAGTCGCTGCTATCAGTTTCATAGTTCAGTCTTCGCCGTCTCTCACGACATGTCAGCGATACCCGTGAGACACTTCTCCTCCAGCAGCCAAGTCTAGTAGAGATTAGAAAATTAGCAACGCTTTGTTACTTTCATCGGCACATTTTCGTTTGGCTGGCGTGCAAGTTCAGATGCCCCTTCCCCTTTCGCCTCAGTCTCCCCCTCACACACACACATGTACGCGTTCTTTAGCTGTCATTATTTGGCAAGTTGTTATGTTGCTGTTGCAGCTCTCAAATAAAATTGTTTGTTTATTTCGAAAATAGTCGGCATGCCATGCCAATTATGTATTTAAGTTTTTACGCATGCCATTCATTATAGCTTTTTGCACATATCTTTTACTCATTAATAATTTCTGTTGCTGATCTCATTTGTGACTTTTCCGCTCCGCCACAGGCTTGTCTCGATCATTTCTATGTTACTTTGTTTTGTTAGTTTTGTATATTTAATATTTATTTCTTCGAAGCTTATTTATTTGTATTTTTTGCTCAAAACAGATGTGCTGATGTTTTCTTGCGTTTATTTTTATTATTTTAAAAACGTTTGGCTCAAGTTGCCAAATGCTTTTGTGTGTATTTTTTTATAAATTAAACTGTCTCAATGTAAAACAGAACATAAAAATAAAAGAAAATTTTATGACAAACAAATGTTTATAAACATTAACTTGCTTAGTCAACGTACGCGCTAAATTAGCTCAAGGTGCTGCGAAAATTTGGCTGGGAAAATTCTTAAAAATAGAAAACGAAATAGAACTTGCGGACAGGTGCACTCAGTAGCATATTTAGGATGCTTCACATATGACCTTGTATTTAAAAAATGAATATCTAAAGCAGAAATGTTGAGCTTCACATACTAAAGTTTGCATTAGAAATGATTGCCAAATAGCAAGACACAATGTAGAGATTACATGAGTCAATGCAAGGGAACTTATTGAGGCCACATCATGTGCACTTTATATTTTGTAATGTTTTTTTTTCTTTTTGCTTAATAAAACTTTTGATAAGAACATACACAAGAGCTGTGTCACGTTTTTCTCAGTATACAAGAAAAGCAAATCTCATTGCGACACAACAATTTTATAAGTGAACAACCCTAAATGCGGTGTTGGCTTATTTTTCATATAAAAATGTTCACAACAATGAAAACAAAGAAAATTCGTTATGCAACATCCGCCTCAGTTAGATCGTTAATTTATCACAAACGACCTAAATTGCGATAAGCTCAAAAACTAATTTAGAAACAAAAAAAAAAATCAAAATAATAAAATAAAAATTTTGCAATACAAGTTCAGTTAACGCCCACGCAAACAACAAAGACGCATTAGAAAGAGAAAAAAACAGAGTTTAAGAAATGCATATGGGCAGACCTCAAATCAAGCATGGCAAGCGCAGCGCACAGCAAGTGATTAATAAAATAAATCGACAAAACAAAACAATAAAAGAAAAAAAAAATAATCGAAAAACGACGTTGCATTGCCTAAAAGCATTTGAATAATAAAAAAAAAAAAAAAAATATGAAAAATAATTACATGGAATCTTTTATGAGTTGCCGAAGTGTTTATAAAAGTACACAGCCTTGATACAATTTAATTGAACTCGGAGTCTGCAGCAGACGCAGTAAAAGGGTGAGACAAGGGAGCCATGTACACACACACACACACACATAGGGCTGCCCATGTTAGTTTTACTTGTGATTCACTTTAAACGCTCGGCTCATGCGTGATCATACATTGTGTACATATGGCATGCATACATTTCACATATGCATACAGCAGCAAAACGAAAACATTTCGTTCATTTTATTATTCGAATAATATTTTCATAACATTTTCTTTTAGAATTTTCTTTCATTTTTCAAAGGTATTAACGCACGCACACTCACATCAGCATTTTCCACCATTATTATGCCTTATACTTATAGTATATTTATATGTATGTATAAGTATAATCTTATAACTTTTATTTTCGGCGAATTGAATATTTCTTGGAAAATAAATTTTGAATATTTTTTTAATTTGAATTTATTTGTTTTTGCACCGGGAGGATTAAGTGTCTACGCAGTGGAGCGGACACTGTATGATTTTTCGTGCACCAGAGAACTGACTAAACAGCATTTTAGTCAATAGCCGCGTATATATAGTAAAGACTGTCTGGTATAATAGTAGATTATCGACATTTTATACTATATTCTGTGTGTGCCATATGTGTGTGTGTGTGTGTGCGTGTGTGTTTGCACCGTCGATGTCCACCCGGCCATTGCACAGCACACAGTCTGATTGCTATGTAAATTACTCGGCAAGTGTATCTGTGCGGACAGTCAATTAATGAGCGGTAACCCTAATGTGAGTCTCTTTTTTATTTTTTCTGAGCTGTTGCCATTTTAACATTTGAACTTTTCAAAAATGTGCAATGCTCATGATGTGCTCCCCCCTTTTTGTAATTTTTGCATGATTAAATGCAATTTAATTCGTAATTAAAAGGATAGACATTTTTTTTCCAATTGACAAAAGTGACACACTGCTGCATTAGTTACAGTTAGTTTATATGTGCAAAGCCAATTTTGGAGAGCGTGCATGATGTACATATAATAGTGGGAGGGAGTAGGCAATAGCGCATGCTTTACATATGCAGAACCAGTTTATATTTTGTATATTAAAAGTTTTCCATAAAAAAGCAGTTAGGTTGGTTGAATATTTTGAGCATTTTGCGATTTTAAATAATTTGCAAGAATGTATTTTTTTTTTTTTTTTTTTGTGATTATTTGACTTTATACTTTTATGCGATGTGGGACGCAATAAACAATTGCGATAATCGGCTTTGCTGACATAAGCTTCGTAAACATTTTATTATATGTATACTATATATAAATATATTTGCTTTTTCTGTTTTGAGTTGTTAGTTAGGAACTTCATACTAAAGGTTCGAACTGACCTGGCTTAGTTATATTAAACACAGTCGGTTTGTATAATTGCACATAAGCATTTTATTGTTATTAGGACTAACACGGCAGGCATTAACTGACAATGTCGCCCTTCAAATGTAGCGCAGTCAGCCATAGATGGTATCTAATGGCATTTCTTAAATTACTGATAGTCTTCGTCGGCCTAATGACACAACAGGGACACAACATTAACTTGGAAAGGGCCATTGGAATCTTACTTGTTCGTTTAGATTATCGCAGATCTCTGCACTCAGTCCGTTCATTTTGTTGCCGTTGTTGTTCTCGATGCCGCCAACTCCGCTGCCGTTGTTGCCGCCTCCGCCGATGGTCAGCGCCTCGAAGTCGCAGAGTAATTTGTTTTTGAAGTTCTTCAGGTTCTCCAATTTGAAGCCGTTTGTGTTTGTGTTGTTTGTTTTGTTATTACTAAATTTATTTGTTAATGTTTCAAGATTGAATATTTTGTTATTGTTGTTGTTGTTGTTATTATTCGATTCAATGTGATTATTGTTGTCCGTACTCAGTTTGTTTTCAATGAAAATGAGTGAGTTCGGTTCCGAATTCGATGGCACAATATCTTCAAAATCGGCTGGATTCAAGCTGAGAAATGTTTCCTGATCGATGAGTATGGGCTGTTTGCCGAAATCGTAGTCATAATCCGCGTCACAACCGAGTGAGTAGGCGCTGCTTGTCAATTGGTTTTGATTCGTTGTGGTGTTGAAGTTTAAATTCAAATCTTCCAAACTGTCCGTGGATCGTTTGTGACTAGCGTTTTTATCGCCGAGCTTTAAATTGTTCGGTGCGATCGTGTTGTTGTTGTTGTTGCTGTTGCCGCCGCTAATATTGTAATTCAATTTGTTGACATTGTTGTTGTGGCTGATGTTGTTCGTGGTCTGTGTAGCTGCAGTGGGTCCGACGAATTCAAATTGACCCGCCCACATGTCATAGGCCAAGTCAATGCTATCGGGTTGGCTTGCAGGTTCACTATTCATTGTCTTTTCTTTTTTTTTTTTCTAATTTTCTTTTTTATATTTTGATTTTATTGTATCTTTTGTTGTTAACACTTTTTGTGATTGTGGCACTCTTTAGGTGTGATATGTTGTTTTTGTTGTTCGCTGTTTTTATTTATTTATTTTGGGGAAGACACTTTGTGTGTTTAAATTCTGTTTCAAAGGCACATATTTCTCAGTAGGTTTCGTTTGCTCTTTTTTCTTTTTTAGCTTTTCATATTCGCCGCTATCTACTATACTAAAAAAATATGTTGAATTTTCAAACAAAACATATTTATATAACATTAAAAAATGACTAGGTTTGTTTAACCATGTTGCATAAGTTTTTTTTTTTATATTGATATTTGTCTTGTTTTTGTTTTTGCGTGGTGTAAGTCGACTTTTGTTTTGGTTTGTTTAATTTGCATTAACGTTGTCTAGATTTCGATATTTCTTACAAATATTTTTACGTTTCCGAATTAATGCTTAGCCTAATTTTTTATATTGAATTTGAATTATTTTCTTATATAACTTTCTATGGTTTAATTTTTTTATATATTCACACAATGAACGCACTCTGCAGTGTATTTATATTGTCTGTAGCATCTTCAGTCTTAAAAAATTATTCAGCGGAAATTGATTAAGCAATATCATCATAAGCCTAAGCATAAAGATTTTCCGTTGCAAATGATTAACAAATCTTCGTTTCTTTTTTCTTTCTTTAATCAGTCACTGGCATTAAATGCCATTAATATAATAAAAATCACTTGTTCGAAAACTTGATGAGCCAATTCTTAAATAGTTTTTACCCATACAATCAATTTTACTTTTAACTCTCATAAATAACTACTATCGAACATTTCCTCAAGTGAATTTCCACTTTTCTTTCTTTTTTTTTAAACAAACTTCATTTTCGTGCGCACAACTGCGCATCAGCACAATCTGTACAATTTAAAATACGCAGCATTGCCGCCAAATCTTTATTGCAAACGTCACTTAAGTCGACGCAGTGCGCATGAGCGCAGTCACATTTCCATTGCCGCCTTAACTTTCTCTAAGGCAAAGGCAAAACCGCATAAGCAGACGGCTGTCAACAACGTCAATGCGACGACGGACGGACGTCGCTGCTGGCGTCGTGGCCGCTGATTGACTGGCAACAAGAGACTTGCAGCTTATAGATCAACCGCGAAGCACGACCGACCGCCAGTCAACTGTGTCCAATCCACAAGACACTTTATGGTCGGCCAGGCCAACGCCGCAAAGTGTTTTGTTTTTCCTGCTTGCCTGCCTGCCTCAGCCTGGCTGCTTGTCAAGTGCATGGTTAATGTTTTTTTGCTACTATTGTCATTGTTGTTGTTGTGGTTTTCCACATGGTTTTTCATTCATTCATTCATTGGAAAATCGTTTAGCGCTGCTATCGGTGGCAACGTGTGTAAATTGTTAAAATTATTGCGCGTTGTTTGTGTGAAAAAAACAACAACAACAACAACAACAATAAAGCGAAGAAAAACAAAACAAGTCAACAAGACAACAATAACAACAACAATGAAACATAAACATTATGCTTAAGCGCATGCGTTGCCAACACAGCCATTGTTGTTTGTTGTTGTTGTCGCTCGTTTAGTTTGCGTTTGAAAGTAAAATTGTTATTTTGAAAGTGAAGACATTTGATTTTGTATTTATGTAATTATGCATGTTCATGCCGAGCCATGCCAAGCCATGGCAATGCATGTGTGTATTTATTTACTTACTTGCACATTACTTTGGCTAACGTGGCGTATGAGTGTTTTTAATTCCACACAATTAACTCGCCTGACGCGCTGAAGTGCATTAAATAAACAACAATATAAGCTAATGGTGCTCTTGCAGTCGCTTTTGCTGCTGCTGCTGCTGCCATTGTTACGCTCTGCATTGTTGTTGGCTTGCTAATGAAAACTGCAACGTTGACAACTCTTTTGATTTTGCATATTTATCTATGCAAGATTTTATATAATAGAGCAACCTGAACACCTACGCCATGACACCCGCATGCACATGTTATGCAACCCCCCCCTTGACTCTGCTTTACATTGCTTTCGGTTCGGTTCGGTTTCGTTTGCTTTTCATGCCAATTAAGTTTGATGACAACTTTTATCTTGTCTTGTTTATCTTTTATTATGCGTAACACACGCGTTTATGCATAAAAGCAAAACGTTAATATGAGAAAAAATAAAATATGCTGGGAAAACTGTGTTGAAAATATTGTAGCCGCTTTTGTGCGTTGAAGCAAAGTTCGGATGACAGGTTTAAATTTTTCTTCGCTACGCGCTTCTTGTTCATCTTGCCGCGTTTTGCATAATTCAGCAAAAAAAAATTTATTTTTTGGGTATATTTATTATATAATAAATATAAACATGCGCAGCAGATAGAACAAATAGATTAAAATAAATTAAAAATACACAAACTGCTGCAAATCTCTTTTATATACCACATGTCTCGAAACTACAGTGCGCCACAAGAGCATCTAAGCTGATTGCCCATAAGTCAGTAGCGTCTTAGGCTGGATTAGGTAATGCGAAAAATTTAGCAAGCATTTTATTTATTTGTTTTTAGTTGAACACAATATACAAAAAGCTAACTGTGCCGATGCATAAATAAGACCTTTGCAAAAGAAAATCAAGAATTCCTGCGAAAATTCAGCAAAATGAATTGAAATTTATTGCACAATGCGTCAGCACTTAAACCCATTTGACATTTTCAATTGTCTGTGTCAGTTTTGCAACGCCGCCGTCGCCGCGGCTGCTGTTATTTGCTCTCAAGGCAAGGCAAGGCAAGACAGAAGACAGAACAAAGCAGAAGACAAGTGACACACAGCGCAGCTTTCGTATATACTCGTGTATGGCAGCAGAGCACACGATTTGTGATTCATGCGCTAATAAATATTATTATTTGTAGCATTTATTAGTTTAATTTTCTAGCCTGAAGATGCTTGCTTGAGCATATTTATGCATGACACATTTGCCGAATTAAATCATCAATTAAAAAAAAAACCTAAAGAGTATCAAAGCAAGGCTGCGCCAAGTCGCGCGCAGGCAAGTCAAGCTGAATAATGTGGAGCACAGCAGCAGTACATAGGAAACAGAAAAGGCAGTCGAGTGGCATGGCAGTGGCAGCTAGGAGAAGCATCTTTGGCAGAAACCAGTCAGCAAGTCAAGCAGATCTTGAGCAGACAATGCTTCGAGTAAATAATATTTTTTCGTAACCTCAAGCTGAGTGCATTTCCTGCATAATTCTATTATGAAAAATCTTTTGCTTTGTTTCTGCTCTTTCTTGGCTTTTTCTTTGTTTTTCCTGTCTGCTGTTGTTATTTTGTATTTTTCTTCTTGCTTGAGGAAATCTCAACAACAAAAACAGTCAACAATGTGAAATGCATTTCAACGCTTGAGCCTTATGTGTTTGTTGCTTCTCTGCTATTTCTCTGTTGTTGGCCACTCAGCGCATAGCTGAAGGTTTTCGCATTAGCGAGCTTTGTATATTTTTAGCCCTAAGCAATGGTCAACAATCGAGTCGATGTTGAATTACCTTACAATTGTCTAACAAAGTGCGACGAATCCGCGTTGTGCAAAGCACAAGAAACCAACAATAATAGCTGCAACAACAACAACAACAATTGCAATGGAGGCAGCAGCAAGTGCAAACCGTAAAAACAAATAGCAAAGAAAAATTGATTTTAATGCAAGATTTTCTGCCTTCGAGCGTCGAACCGCAACTGAGCCGCGTAGCAGCCCGAGACCAAAGCAAAAGTCTTAAGCGATTATGATTCCTTTCACAGAAGTTGAATAAACTCATTAGAGAAGTCAGCATTAGACTTAACTAAACCAAACGTTTAACAACAGCGTAGATTAAATATTTTTTCTCCACTAAAACAATTTGTCAGTTGCGCAGCAGCTGTGCAAATTTTTATAATGCAGCAGCAGCAGCAGCAGCAGCATGACAAATAGCAGAGCAGAATTTTTTGCTATGCTAATGTTGAGAACTTTCCATTTTTCTTTTTTTTTTGCCTTCATTTCGTTTTTGCTTTTGAAATTTGTCAGTTTTAATGCGTGTCTAATAGCAGAAGTTAATGTCTGCTGGCAGTTCATTCATTGAGTATGGGAACACTTGGCCGGCGCGCTTGAGCGAAAGTTAACTGACATCTGACAAAGCGCATACGTGATTTTCTTATTTGAAAGTGTGCGCAATTGAACCTTGCAAGGTGAAACTGTTTAGGCATGAATTGCACTTTAAACGCAAGTTGGCCAACGTGGCTCACATGTGTAGGCGCTGTACGTGCATGCACACTCTGCTTCCCACATCTGTTGGACGCACTTCAACACAGCTTCCGTGGTACAACGTGCCATTCAGTGGCCAATAAACACAGATCCTGCTATGAACGTGGAATTATGGAAGCTGAAAGAAGCTGGGTAAAGGTTTATCTACTATAAATTGTGCTTTGTTGTGTGAATATAATAATAATAAGTAAATTTCCAAAGAGGCACTTGTAAAGTTGCATTAACGGCAGAGCTGCCCGTGCAGAAGTAGAACACAAGCGGCCATAGCCAACTAGGCCAGTAAAACCCACTAGAGCCAAGTGCCAAGTAAGTTAAGCTGAGCCAAGCCAACCTAGTTTTCAGCATTTACCACTTGCAGCAACTGTCGGCAGACAGACAAGTTAATTGCATGTAAGCATGTACACAACATGCATTTGACAAACAATTGCAGCCTGACAGCCAACAGCTGTTCTCCGCTCGCTGCTCGCTGTTCGCTGATCTCTGTCACCTTCTGCCACAGCAACACGCTTTGAGCCATGCTCTGCACTATTGGCTGCTGGCATTGCTGGGTTGTGGATTCAAATTACAATTATGCACGTGACTTTGTGGCAGGGCATTAATTATCACTTCTACTCGTCACTTTTGTACACTCGCAGCAAGTGACAAACGTTAGCGCAAACAAAAAGTTCTCAAAAAAAAATGTAAATAAATAATAAGGCAAATGAGCAGGAGTGCTTAGAAAGCAGCCATTGCTCGATATTTTATTACAAAAGATTTACTGTACAAAGCAATCAACTGCCTTGTAACTCAATAAGCTGCCAAGCGCAATTTATTCAAAGCAACTATAACAAAAAAAAAAACACAAAAAAGAAAGAAAAAAGAAGAATTGTAAGACAGAAAAACTGCCACACACCCAAAATGCAGCAAAGCGTGAAGTATTTTTGTGTTTTGTTTTTTAAATGCTTTGCAGTAGCTTATATACATATTTGCTTTATATGCTTGGCAGGCATTTATGTAAATACTTTTGTGCCTATGTACATCTATAACTGCGCTGTAAATAATGTGCAAGCAGAACTCAACTCAACTCAAGTCACTCTTTTTGCACGATTCTTTTCTTTGCTTTTCCATTTTTTTGTTTTTCATTTTTCCTAACTAGCCAAACTGACTTCTTGGGCACTCAGCCAAACGTTAGAATCATGCTAACCAACTTATGTACGTACACTGTTCAAATATTCGTGTAGCCTGGCACAACTTGTGCGCTGCTTTGCGTCTAACGAGCATCTAATTACATACGTACATACGTATGCGTGTGTTTGTGTGTGTGTGTGTGTGTGTGTGGCTATGTGCAAGTTAAATGCAATGCTTGGCTAGTTGAAAGAAGCATCTGAGAACTCATGCAGGCTGCTGCTGCGATTTTACAGTTCTATTTAGCTGCACAATTATGGACCAATGGTGAAATTAGCACAAAATTTTCAATACAGTAGAACTACGCTAATCCGGATTCTCCCATAATCCAGACAGAGTTAAAAACCATGTTTTTACTAATCCGAATTGAATGCTTTGCTTTGGTTTGAAAAATTCAAGTGCTTTTATAAGCATTTCTTTTAATGTGACTTTGATTTAAACGATCCAGCTTAGCCGAGTTCTACTGTTTATACTCGTAGGTATATTATATATATATGTCGCTTATATTTGTCCACTCGGAATGCTTATGCCTAAATTAATCAATTTAGTTATCAACTGTTTGTTTGCACATGTCTAAGGTCAATGACAGTCACAAAATTTAGCTGATTAAAATTACTTCAAAAATATTTGAAACTTAGAAAAGCTGCACCAACATTGTATAAATGTTGTGGCGTCAAATGAAAAGTTCAGTATGAATATATGTACTTTCCTTTTTAATTGCAGAAATTACAAATGCATAATGAAAAGCGAGTGGAGCCACACGTTCAGTTGCATGACATATGCATGTCTGTGCTAAGCTGCAAAGTATTTGAATACAATGCCTTCACATGTTGAGGCTCTCTCTGCAGGCGAACAATGCCGCAATGTTTCAAAAGAAATCATGAAAAACATTTGGCTGAAGTGTTTGTTTGTTTCACAGTGTACATGTATGTACATAGGTAAAGCGAATTTTCAAATTAATTTTCATTCGTTTTGCATTTTTAAGTGGTCAATCAATTTTTCTCATTATGCGCACAAATTGTTGCGTTTTCTGGCAGCTTGTTTTTTTTTTTTTTGTTTTCATTGTCTTTGTGCACGTTTAGACCCGGCGGGCATACGACTTGCGAATTTCGTCTGGGAATTTGATTGTTTGTGAAATTTTTAGACAAATGAAAAATCTCGACAATGCATTGAATTATATTGTGGAATCATCACGATTTATGTAGTTCGACATTTTTGTGTTTTATTATCCGATTTGATTCTCGATTGCTTTATAGTAAAATTAATTAATGCAAAAAAAAAAAAAAAAATCATATATTATAGTTTTCTCCTCAGTAAATATTTTTTCATATCCATGGTTTTTAATCTGTTTATCTTCAAATGACATAATTTTTTATTGAAACATTTCCTTTTTATTTTATTTTTATATATTATTTTTCAGTTTGTTTTTTATTTGCTTTGATTATTAATTTTTGTTTGAAATTTCTATTCTTTGAATTTTTATAAAAATTGTGCATATTAAAGGCGAAGAATAAAATAATAATTTTTTTTTTGTATACATACTCATATGTATGACTTAAAATTTGAAAAAATTATGATTCGTAGTAAAATAATAAAACTCGATTGTATATCATATGTATACCTAATAAATATTTATTTTATAAAATAAATATTTAATTTTTATTTTTACACAACACGCGAGTAAATAAACAAAAACTAAATCACAGTAGACACGATTCAGTCTTTGAAAACGCGAATGTCTGACTAAAAACAAATTCACGGACATCAAAGCAAACCAAAGCCACTAAGATGCGCGCAGAGCAAATACTTGGCCGCCAAACACAGCTGAGAGCAGGCAATGTTTGCAAAAGAGCGCGATCCGAAGCAGCAAAAATCAACGCTGAGGGGGCCAGCGGCAGACTAAGTGAGCGTAATAACATGCGATCCCCTGCGAGGAAAATTCAATGAAATTCAAATAAGACAGACAGGCATAACATAAAGCGAGAGAGCGCCAGAGAGCGGCTGAGAGTGTGCTGTATATAATCTTTAAAACGAAGTACAATGGCAAGAACGATTTGTTCTTTTTTCTTTTATTCTTCGATTATTTAAACAAAACGAACGCATTTACATTTTTGTTGTATACAAGTTGAGTTTATATAGCGCAACTATAGTATAAACAATAAGCAACACATGGGCTGTTTCGGAAAGCTGATTCAGAAGCCGAGTGACGTTAGTAGCCACATTAGGGGTGGTGGCCTACGCCAGAAGAAATGAATAAGCGCGCATACAAAAGAAATTTCTTACACTGTGCCAACAACAGCCAAAAGTCATAAAATAATTCTATAAAAAATTCTTGTTCATCATAAAACCGAACTGTACAGTTTTGCCAATGGCTGGGTCACAGTCGTTTGAGTAAATGCAGGAATATTGGGACGAAGAAAGCGCTCCCCGCATTGGGCTTGCTTCAAAAACATATGACAAAGAAAAAAAAATCAAAATATGCATGAAAGCAAAGTAAACTAAATGAAATTGAGAGCTAATTAAGACAACGAAGCGCATTGACACCACCGGCATACCCTCGAAAGTTTTTCGCTCATTCTGCGTGTGAACTTGACTTCGGATGGTGCGTTTAGGTTATGATAAATTGAACATTTTATGAGGCCTGACAGCACAGCATGAAATTTCTTTAAATTTGTTTTAATAAGTAGCTGCCTAAAGCAAATGCCTGCATTGAAAATATTTTAATAATTTTTTGTTTAGTTTACTTTTGTTTGGTTTGGTTTTGCTTTTCTTTCTCATAATATAAGACGAGTATCTACACTTGACGTATGGTGTCGCTCATAAATTATAAAAAGCGTTTGTCTAATTAGGCATTTTCATAATTAAATGTTACAAGCGCGGCAACACGACGTTTTCTTGAGTAAGCAGCAAATGGCCTGAGTATTTGATAAACCTGCTCGATAATCGATCAATCGATAACGGTAATTCGTATGGCAGAGTACCGCGAGAAATTTGATTGCCGTTAGACATGCCACAGTTTAGAAATAATTACTTTTAAACATTTTTCCTATATTTTGTCGATTTTTTTCTTTTTTGTTTTTGTTTTGCCTTGGCTAAGCGAGGTAGCAAATTTAATTTAGGCATGCTTTTCTTCCGCTTTATTGTCGCTTTGTTGTACATTTTTTATTTATTTTTATGTTTTCTTAATTTTTTGTTTTTGTAATTGACTGTTTTTTATGTTGTTTATTCGCTAAAAATTTAGGGTTTAATAGACTCTTCGATATGGAATAGTTTTTTTTTTTATTTTTAGAATTATTTTCTTATCTTTTCACTTATCTTTATTGTATAAAGTTCCTACAGTTTTGTTATTAAAAAAAATTCCCCTTTATGTTATTATTGTGCACTATTTTTGTGTTGTGAATGCATATAAAAACAAAAAATGTAGAAACGAACTTCTCAGATTCAATTGGAGTAATTTTGCAGATAATTATTTTATTTTTAATTGGTCATTGTTTTTATTAATTACTTATTTATTTTTCTTGTATGCCTTTTATTTTTTATTTTATGCAAGCTTTTGATGAATTGTTCTTAAAAATATATATATATTTGTTTTGCTTATTAAAAAAAACATATATTTAAATCATTTGAATTCTTTTAAATCTTTTCCTTTTTAATATCATAATTTAATATGCTTCTAATTTCGTAAATTTATTATCAAAAAACAATTTTTTTTGTTGTTGGTATATTTAATTTGCTCTTTAGTTTTCAATTAATTTATTTAAATTATTTACTTTTTAATTCACATGATTTTAATTAGTTTCCAAACCATTTGCAAAGCAACTAAATAACTTTCATGCACGACTTTCTTCAGCAAAAACAAAAACAAATACTAAAAAAAAAATAAAAACATTATTTAATTTATTCACAAAATTTAATATGTTTTTTATAGAAATTTATGCGCTCTTTCACGAAAGCAAAACTAATTTCCACCCACCACACGTCACTCACTTCCTTCCGTTTGCGCCAACACTACACACCAAACGCGAATTCGCATCACAACGACTTTTCGCATTGGCAACGCGGCGAACACCATTGCAACTGCATTATGCAGCGACTGCAGCAGCAGCAGACGGCATTTTCAATAGTGTCGGCCGGCCTCAAATGCATTTTCTTGCCTGGCCTGGCCATAAGCAACACAAATTATCATAATACGAGTAGCAAACCGGCGACGGCGACGATGTCGACGACGATGACGGTAACGAAGGCAAAGACGCAGACGCAGGCAATAAACACGACAACGACAACGACTATGACGACGACGACGACGTTAACGACGACGAATACGCAAACAAAATTGTACTACTACATTTGATTAATATTGTTACTGGTATTGTTGTTGTTGCTTTGGCTCAAATGTACTAACGAAAACACAAAATACTAACAAACGAAAAAACCAAGCGAAATACTACGTCGGAGCGAAATGTGCTATCGCGGCAAGAGTTAAATGCAATCTGAGCGGCAACAGCGAAACCAAGTCACGAAGCGGCTGCGGTTACAAACAAATTTGCTGCGACGACGCAGACGCAAACATCGACGCTGACGTCGACTGATGACGGCTAAGTTGACTTCGCTCGACTTTCGAGTGCCGACGCTGGCGCATTGAAATTGTGGCATGAAAAACTTACACTAAAACTACAAAAAAAAAAAAAAAAAAAATAATAAAATAGTGGTTGGTAGTTGCTAACGAAATAAACTAAAGAAAACATATTTGTTTGAAACTTTTCTTGATTTGTTCTTGGTTTACGTACAAATTCGAAATAAAATAAATGTTTTTTTTTTAGCAAATATTTCAGAGCTAATGTTGGGATTGATTTATTTTATTAAATTCTTCAGAGTTGAATAAAAAATAAAAGCGCATTAAATTTAACAACAGGGCAGATTCCAATACTCAAATAAAGTGTTTAGCATTAAATAAATTATATATGAAATTTCTTTTTTTTTTTGTATTATAAACTAAGCAGCGATTTTCCTTTCCCACATTCCTAACTGCAGCTATGACGTCTATGATTGCATTTTTTAATGCAAAAACAAAAAACAGGAGAAAAAGAAAAACAAGCAGCTACAGAAGTTTGTTTATGCCACACTTTGTTGGCGAGTTGCCTAGCGGCGCAATTGGCGCTTTGGCAACCAAGACAGCAACAAAGACGTCGATGGCAACAATATAGCAAACAGAAATAAATAGCAACAAGAAAATGAACAACAACAATAAACAATAAAGGAGTAAATTAAGTGCTAATTCGTGGGTCGAGATAGATGCAAAGAATCAAGAACCTCTAAAAAAAAAAATTGAGCTTACGGCGCTGGGAGTCAAGTCAATATGAAAGGAAAACAATAAATAATGTAAAAATAAATTAAGGCAAATAAAAGAAATATTTAGCAGCAAATAAATAACAGCTGCAGATACACAAACAGTTACAGAAATAAACTTAAAACAACATTTTCTTTAAATGTTTTAACAATTTGGCATTGTTGTAATTTAGTAATTGCTGTTGTTGTTTTCGATTTTAATGCAATTCGCGCCGACAAAGCAAGAATAGCTTAACAAAGCAATTTTAATAGCACTCGAGTGATAAACAAAAAAATATATATGTACATAGTTGTATATATATTTAAGTACATAGTAGAGAAACAACAAAAACCGACGGTAACTTTATTCAACGTGATTTTTTGATAAGCAAACGCGTTTGCCGTTCATGCATTTATGTATTAGCACACTCATATATATACATATATATAGATGTATATATAAACGAAGTATTTATGTGTTTATTAGCCAAAAAAGGTGTTTAAAAATTATTAATTTTTATTACAATTGACAAGAGGAGAAAAAAATCAAAGAATAAACAATTGCATGTAGGCAGACAATTGTAGCCATGCTTTGGCGCATTGCCTGTAACAAGTTTTAGGCAAAAGCGCATATAAAATACACAATAAAATACACGTATTTTGGTAGCAGCCGCTGAAGCCAGCCAGCCAAGCCAAGCCAAGCCGAGCCAAGCTAAGCAGTTTACCTTGTACAACCTTGCAGAAGTAGTGAAGTTTTGTCTTCTTTTGCCCCTCTGCAAATTATTGTCAAGTAAATATGACGTAAGATACTTTTTTGTTTTCTTGCTTGATAGGCGAACACGGCAAGTAATAATAAAAAAGAATAATATAATATCAAATTATTGCTCGCAGTCATGAGCGTAGGATTAAAAGCTGCTTTTTTTGTTTTTGCATTTTATCAACGACGAAGAGGGCGTGTGTATGCTTGGTTTGGACTGGCAAGTACACTTGTGGCCACCGAGAAACCTCTTTTTTATTTTTCATATTTTTTTTGTTTTTCATTTGGATGCTTGTGTGGGAAAATAATTTATTTGCTTGTTCCGTTAGTTCTGCCAGTTTGCGAATACTTGGTGTTTTTTTTTTTTTGTCATTTTTATGTCTTACATAGTTTTGTAAAGTATCTTTTAGTAGGCTGTGTGTGTGATTTTGTGGTGTAACACACCCAAAGCACTTACCATATGCAAAATTCTCTTTTTGTTGGTTGTTTGAATTTGTTTAGCTTTATGCAAATTAAGCTCGATGGCACTTACCTGTAAAGATATAAGATAAAAAATGAATTATATACTACACTTTAAGCTGATTTAAAAAAGAAAAAAAAAAAACAAACAAAAAACAGTTATTAAAAGATAAATGAATTAGTGATATGCCATGGGTACATAGCAGATTATTAGATTAGAACAAAGAAGATTTGTGCAATGATTGCGTGCTTAGCGGCTAAAGACACAAAGCACATGAGAGACAGTCAATGGAACTTTTGTGGTAGTTACGTCAGTAGTACTTGACCAGAAATAAACATAAGGGCAGGTATCAGACAGTCAGGAAGCCATTTTGAAGATAAAATAATGAATGAGGTTTTCATAAGAATGAATAAAGAATGCATTGAAGATATATAGATAAATAAGAGATCATAACGCAGACGGGTAAATAGAATATAGACTAAGTAGAGAAAACCATCCTATTTATTTCTCAAGAGCATAAATATTAGGAAGTGTAATAAATGAAATCAAGCAAATGAGTATACATCCCGCATGCAGAGCATTTTTTTCCCATTTTATGATTATGAATTTCACTTATTACTTTTTAAATTAATCAATGGAACTGAATGCATGCCTTGAGTTATTTAAAGCACAAAAGACTTGTTAAATGGCACACCTCATTGAGGTTATATTAATAAAAACTACGGCGACCTATTTTAGCAGTAACTCACGCATAGACGACGTTCAGCTAATCAAGCAGCAGATGTGTTTTATTTCTGAGACACTTAAGGACAGCGCTAAGCCAATAAATCGATTCGACAAATACGAAAGCAGAACAAGAACTGAAAGCTTATAAGAATTTGCACTGAAACAGTGAGAATTCAAAGGCAAAAACAGCTGCCGCATAATTCGTTGCATATAACACTTTATCGATTAAACTTCGGGTTAAGTGCCACATGAAAAAAGAATAAAATAATAAAAAAAAAAAAACAAAAATAAAAAATAAGAAAATATAACAGCACTGAAGCAGCAGACAAAAGCGGTCACATGTCGCTAAATGTCGCATTTAGTAAAATTAAACGAAAGTGGCAGCCGCAAAGCGCCTAAGCATATGCAACATTATTTAATAACAATTTTACCCAGTTACGCGCTGAACTCTTACAAAGTCTGAATAACTATGAAGCAAAACACAAAGTAGATGTTGAAAAATTTAGAAAAAGAGGAAAACAAAAAAGCCAGCGTAGCATGTAAAGTTCAGTGGAACTTTCATCGATTTACCTTGGCACATGAGTAGGGCATGTGGGATTATGTCTTTGCCATTGCTTATGGTCGTTCGGTTATGTTGCCAACTAGCCAAGAGAAGAACTGCCACAACAACAACAACAACAGCTGCAGCAGCAGCAGCAGCAGCAAGCAGATGAAGAAGAAATATTTAGTAGCCAGCATTGCTTGCATTTCCATTGCTTTGAACTCACTTGCCGCTAATTGTCAATGCTCTGTTTGGCTTAGAAGGCAAACACAAAACAAAAGGGAAAGGTGCTAAAGCTTAAGGCAACGAAAATAAAAAAAAAAATCGTTAAAAAAAAAAAACGAAAACTTAAAGAAAACGTAGAAAAACTACGTGTGTAGCTTTTCCTTAATTAGTTGCGGTCATTTAGTGAACCGTAAGCTGTAAAACGCATAAGACAAGACACAAAACACAGTACAACATAACAGCAAAAAAAAAAAAAAAAACAATAAAAAAATAAAAAACTATGTAAGTGAAGAAAAGCAAACTCAGCTGAGTGTGCAGCAACGCACATCTAAGCGACAGCAGCGTAAATAATTCAGTCTACCGGGCATGGGGCATGCAACGTCGAAAAACTGCTGCATTGTCTAACTTGCTTCTTTCTTATTTTTTTCTTACTTTTTATTGCTATCAGCGTGTATCTAATTTCGCAATGGCAACTCTGTACTGGGCGCAAACCTTATCGCCTGCATGCATACTACAATTATTATGCAACTTTGCTACTTGCAGCGTTAAACAATCTGGGTTGCTTTTTTTTTATTTGTTTTTCATTTTTGTTTTCTTTCTCTGTCTAGTTTGGCTCGTTTTGTTTTTTAAAAGATACACGACTTTAAATATGCAATAATGTTGACTACGGCGGCGGCGGCGGCAGCAACCCACAATCGCAATTTCATCTGCAACAATTTTTTTTTTTTTTTGTTTTTGTTTGTTCCGTATGCAAAAGCAATTTGTTCAATTGTCTGTTGGCGCAAAGCTGTAATAAAAAAAAAAAGTAACTATGCCACATCTGGTGACGACATCAGCAAAGATACGACGTACATACGATTTATGCACCGAATTCAATTTGAATATTGTAGCTTAGGTTATATTGCTTTTCCAGATAGAAACAAAAACAAAAAAAAAAAAAAAAAACAATAAAACCAAAATCTGCAATATTTGCGTAAGTGTACCGTGTGCTGAAATTGACAGTTTATTAACTGTGAATTCGTGTTCGTTGCATGGGACCATATTTGTAAGCTATTATTATAGTTTTATACAGAATTGAAGAAAACAAAAAAATTGTTGCAACAAATTCTTAACAACACATGGGATCAGTATATGTGTACCAAAGTACATTTTTAAATCAAGAAAAGTATTTTAAACTTATTTAAACAATTGACAAATGGGAAACAACAAATTTGCTTGATTTTACAAAGTGTTGCTGCTCATTCTAAGCTTTTATGTGGCATTCTTCCTACTCTTAGTTCTACACTATTTCGTGTGTCACTTCCCTTTAGAGCCTATCTGCTTACCGTTAACCGTTAGTGGATTTTACTAGGTTCATTTTCTTACTTTGGCTAATCTAGTGCTTATTCTAAGTCGGCCTGCTGCCATTAAAGTGCTTTACAAATGCATTTGTGTGATTAGCCTGCAATACTATCAATCCTGTTCCCAACAAACTTCTAGCCAATGTTTATTTGGTTCACTATTCACCAAAAGGACAAAAAAAAAAAAACCGATATAAAAGGCACTGAAAACCTGCTGAAAAAACCAACACCCTCAACACAGTGTGGAACAAACTTTAAGTGAAACCATTTTTTTAGCCCAATTGCAGTGCATATGCATAAATGTGTGGAAGCCTTTTATAGTCTTCCTTAGTGGCACTTGAGTGGCAGCGCATATCTGGGTGCCGCCCAAAAGCAAACAAAAGCGCAGTGCAGCACACGCCTACGCACGCGGACAGGCAGACGGACAGCCAGACATGAGTAGTCACAACGATATGCCACAAATAGCGAAATATGCCAAGCCATGCCATGGCAAGCCGGCCAGGTGTCGCTTTTGTCTTGCCAACTCACACACTAAATAAAAACAAAATTCGAATGAGGCTTACAAGGCGACGTCGCCTCGACGCAGCCTCAACACTCAGAAAAAATTATTTGCCAATAGAAAAGTTTTCACAGAATAACAAATTGGCAGCACGCTGTGACTTAGCAGGCAGCACAGCAGCCTACAATGGCGCAGTCGGTGGCTGTTGGCTATGTGAAATATTTACCAAACAATGAAGCAACAAAAAAAAAAGCATAAAGAAAAAAACAAACTGGAAAATTGAGTGCAATTTCCTTATGAAAAATTGAATATTTAACTTGAAGTGAATTTCGCTTATTAGAGAAAAGTCTGGCAATAAATTAATTTTTTGTTAAGTTGCATGCGTTGCAAGTTTTTGGCAATTGTTGTGACTATTGTTGCTGTCGTTTTGTTGTTGTTGTGTCTAGTGCTGCATGCTCAAAATTTTAAATTATTGTTATTGCTCAAGTTTGTTGTTGTTTTTGTTGATATTAATCGGTTTTTTTCGCGCCCATTTTCTATGTTGATTTGTTAGTTTTACATGCTGCAAAAATTAATTGCAATGACAGTTCAAATTAAAAACAAAAAAAATAAAAATAAAAAACATGCAACGTTTGTTATTGCTTTGTGTTTGTTACTATTCTTGTTGTTGTTGTTGGTTTCATTAAAGTCATTGTTGTTGTTGTTGTATGTTGTTGCTGCACTTATTTGTAGTTGTGAGTTGCTTAGTCGTTTTATGCTATAATGTGTCGACTCTAATTAGTTTTTATGTTGTTTGCCTGTAAATGGCATCGCAGCTGGTTTTGGCCAAGTTAATATTTAAATAGGTTTTATAACCCAATTTATTTTGTTGTTTCTGTTTGCATTTCAAATGCACTTTTCCATGTTAGCCGAAGTGTTTGTAATTTATTTTAAATGATTTTGTAAATTGTACTACAAATAGGTAAATGTTCAATTTCTGTTGCATAGCTTACACAAAAAATACAAAAGAAAAACAAAATATTCACAGTGGCATTAAAATTTGAAACGGTTGAGCTTTCAGTTTTTTGTTTTTTCCTTTTTTTGTTTTTTTTTTTGCTTAGTTAATGACAGCGACTGGCAACTGCATAATAAGTTGGCTCTTTATGCCGCACCGTGACGCATGCGCCGCTAAAGACTTTGCTACTCTCTACAATAGGAAACATTTTGCTGCCTTGCGCTGCTGTCCAGGTGCAAGTCGAAGTCGAAGCCGTAGCCAAAGCTGAAGCATTTGTTTTATGATGACAACATAAATTATGTAAATGTTTTTTAACCAAAGAAAGGCAGCCGAGCAAACTGAAATACATAATAATAAAGGGAAAATTATAGAGGAACGAATTGTGTTGAATTTTGCTGCAAAAATTATAAGAAAAATCACGTACGCTTGCGTATGCAACAACAATAGCAACAACAATAAGAAAACAGCAAGAGCCACAGATTGCAACAGGAAACGGAAGTTGGGAGTTGTGTGTAAATTTTTTATTGCATAAATTAACAGAGTGTTAAAAACAATTTTAAGAAGGGAAGGTTATCGCGTGTTTCATTTTGTAGCAAAATTTTCTCGTTAAGTAATTTTTATGTAACTAATAATTTTTATTTGCATTTCTTATTGTTGCCTTTTAGCTTAACTTATTCAAGCCAATTTCATTGAACATTTTAAGGCATTTTATGACATGAATTAAAATAAACCTGAGAAATCCTAAAACCGCAAGCTATCTTCAAATACAAAATATACAATACAGAAAAAAAATAAATACAAAATTCACACGAAAATTGTTTATCATCCTGCTTTTATATTGTTGGCCTTTGCAATGCCATCGTTAACACACAAAATCGCCTAACAGACATTCACTTTTCACTTTTGCAATGACTTCTTCGATTGTCACTGTTGCATTCTCCTGATACCGCAGTGCATAAATAATATGAAAAAAAAAAAAAGATAATGCTTTCATTAGCAACATTTTTCAATAGCAATGCCAAAACTAACCACAGTGAAAACTCTTAACAAAATGCCAAACCAACTTTATTCGCAATTAAAAACGACACAACGGAACTGTAAAAGCAATTTCACCTTCACTTGTGCCACCTTTGAATTGGTATTTCAATGACCTTGAGGCGCCTGCAACGGCGTCGCTCAGCGACAAAGCAGCTTTGCACTTCAACTGCCAATTTTGTAGTAGACAACATTAATAAAACATTACTTTTACATAACAACAAACACTACAAATGGCAATTGCGACTGCAAGCAACAACAAAAACAACAACAATGCCAACTGCAATAATCAGACTCAATACACAAACCGACCTAACTTAGCTTTGCAATGTAACCCACACCAAAAACAATTTCACCTGACTGCAAAACAATTTTGTGGCTGATACAAACAACAAATGGCTGAAATGGCAGCAACAGCAACAACAACAACAACAACGACCACTGTCGACAATAACAAAAGGAAAAGTGTAAAGCAACAAAACAAAAACATGTTTAGGCCATTTCAACTGCAATTTAGTTTGCCTTCAAAAGACATGAATGGCATCATGAACCTTGCTGTGAGAAAAAAAGAGCAATGAAAATTGCAAAAACCAAAATTTTAAACATTTAAAAAATCTTTGCAAAGAAAGTCATTTACGAGGAAATTTAACAAAAAATAAATAATAGTAACTAAATAAATCAATCAAAATTCATTAAGCAACAAATTGACATTGTTGTGTTAATGAGCAAAAAATTTAAAAATATCTGCACAAAAATTTTAAACAATGCACACAATAAGTAAAAGTCAACCACGCAGCATATTCGTGCAGTCCATGATTGCTTAATGCATTTGCTGCTAATTTAAAAAGAAAAGTAAACATTAAACACATCATTTAATGCCTAGTCCCAATTTTGTGCTTTTGAAGCGATGGGAGCGCAAAAACGCCGCCTCATAAATGCAAAAAATGCGTGAGAAAATTTAAAAAAAAAAAATCATTAACAAGCAAAAGTGAAAAACTCAAACTTGATCAAAGCGGCGACAAATTAGGCTTTGCGCGTTTTAGTGACTTCTTTTGGAAAACTCACCCTGTAATCATAATCGTGCTGCCGATTATCCAAGCTAACGTCGCTGTACATGTCTTCGGTTGTATCACAGTTTGAACTACGTCCCGATGAGTTGAAACTCGATGATCTGTAAAGTTGACTGCAAGTAAAAAAATTTAAAAAAAGAAAAATTATTAATTTAATTCATTACTAAAAACCGCGACACAGCCACAAAAATTACCATCTGAAAACTGACTGATCTTATTTATTCTGTGTGTTCTCTGTTCAGACATTTTTTGAGAAAAACATTTTAATGCTACCAGAAATTTTGTGCACTTATTTTGTCGCAATATAGTTATTTAACAGCTAATCAAATTTTAATTGAATGACGAGAAAGCTTAAGACCTCGCAGCCATAGCTTATGAAAAAAATATAGTTTATAGATATTGGGCTGCATCGGATATGGTGGTTTGTGTCTTTGCTGCATAGCAAAAAGCCTCATAGTAATGCTCAAACTTTAACAGTGTGTTAACATTTGCACAGCGCATATAAAACGGTTGAAGCGCTGTTAAGCGTACATAGTGCTATTCAAACCGTAACAGTGCAACAGTGGTTCACTGTTTTTACGAGTAGATGTAACTGATACAATTTCAATATTGCAAGTGTAATAATATAAATGGTTTAATTTTTTTAAAACCACTCAACAAAACACTCTCCACTGTCTTCTAATCACTGCTTTCATTTCATGTGAATTTTCACCATTCATATTGTCACTTATTCCTGATAAATTGTTAAAAAACTGATTAACATACTAATAACTTACCTCGCTAAGGCATTGGTGCTTATCTGCCGGCGACCAGAACTGTGAATGATCAAAATGAAAACACATGTGTTAATAAAATAGGAATTCTTGCAATTTGCGTTGTATTTGGTATTTGCATTTTGCTTTCAAACCAAGTGCATCTTATTCAACTACTGTAATGATACAAAATACACAATCCAACACCTGTGTGCATTAATTTACCGCTTATATAGCCTTAACCCAAAATGTGAAGCCTTATTTTTTACATGGTACTACAAAAGAAGAAGCCAAATGCCAACAAACCAAACGACGTCACTCAGCTGCGACATTGAATTAAAAACCACTTTGAAACTGCCAACGACACGTGGTAATGTCCAAAAGCAACAATTCTCAAATTGCCACCCACAAACGAAATAAAAGCAAATACTTGCGGGAAAAAAAAGAAAGAGTGACGGCGGAATGCAAAAGAAATCGGAAAACAATTGCTTTAAAAAAGGAAATAATTGCGCAAAGTGCTGCGTGCAAAGAGCACGAAAAAAAGGAAACAACAACAAATGGTAATGCAACAACATAAAAAAAACAATAAACATGTTTATTATTGCCCGATTTCTAAAATTGTAATGCTTTAAAAAAAAGCAACAAATAGGTCAGGTGTACGTTTCTCATTTTGTTTCATTTTTTATTTTCGCGTCAGCCAAAGTGCATGATTATTTTCACTTCGCAGTTAAACAGTTTTGAAGGCACTGCGGATAATTAAAAAGTAACAGCAGACATTTTTAAATTCTTATAAACTTAATACTTATGTGAAATTTTTTTAATTGTTATATTTTTACTTTTCGTTTGTTGTAAAAATGTAAGGAATGCCAGTAACTACTGCACCTATATGGGTGCATTTCATTAGCAGCACATAAGAAACGAATGTCTGTTCCTACGCATATGTATGATATAGTGATTGACATCTGCTCGTCAAGTTAGAGAAACTTCGCTTGCTATTTAATAAAATTACTTTGTATATTGAAACTTTGCAGAACATTAATCATGTAGACTTTTTATATTAAATTTTTAGCTCGTGGAATAGTTAAGCATAATCAAAGGAGCAACGAGTTGAAAAATGCTTAAGTTAAATAAATCTCTTTCATTCCGGAACCAAGTAGAGATTAAGCAATCGCTTGCTCAACTGGTTTCCAGTTGACATTTGAGAAATTTTATTATATAAAATCAATTTATGAAACCGTTGCAGAATTCAAGTTGAAAACAGATATGCAATACTTTTTGGGTAAAAAGTGATTATAAAAATATATTATGTTAAAACCATGCGCAGCTTGCGTTGGCCATGAAAACCACATGCAAAATTAATTTCATACATTTTGTTCACTTCTGCAAGAAACTAAAAACCGCAAGCTGGCACATTGAACTCGCCTAGCGGGAAAACGAGAAAAATGCGCGGTTTTCCGGTGAAAATCTAAATAGAAAAACATTACAAACAAAACTTGGTGAAACAATGCTACAAAAAAAAAAATAATAATAATAATAAACTGAGTTTGGTCACAATTCATGACGACAAACGTCGACAGTATATGGCAAAACTAACATAAAAAAAAATCTAAAAAAAAATAATACTTAATAATAAAACATGTCTGGTTTTGTCTTTTTTTGATAAGGTTAGCACAGCTCAGCTCATTAACCTAATTTGAAATTTTTGTACCAATGCGTGTCATATTTGCTGTTTTTTTAGTTTAAGCCGTTACTTATGTATCTTTTTTAAACATATTTTGCTTTGTTTTTTTACAATTCTAAACAAAAAATAAAAAAAAAAACTAAAAGAGAAATTAGCAACCTGCGGTATGTTTGGCATATGTTTTGGCTGCGTGGCGCGATGTTATACATTATTAAATTTTTTGTATATTAAACAAAAAGCGATTATGCACAAAAAAAAAAAACATAAAAAAATCACAAACAAACAAATGCTATAAAAAAGCAAACTAGAGGTATTACATAAATATAATAAAGTAATAATACGAAATTAATTCATTAATGTTGCGTGTGTGAACCGCCAAAGAAAAATACAATATACACTATATGTATAAGCACAAACTTTAAACTTCATAAAACAATTATTTATTTGTTAAGCTTAATTTACTATATTATGGACGAGAAGACTATATATATCGTATACATCGTATATATATAAAAATAATTACACGCTTCGCGCTAAAATGTTTGTTTACTATGCAAAAAATTTAATTTGCGCGCATTGCGAAATTTACTTTAATGCATTTTGTAGCAAAACTTGCAACAAGTTTAAAACTGCTAATAAAAAAAAATAAAAACAAAAACTAACAACAACAACAAAAGCAAGCAGCTGTAGCTGTGTCAACTGAAATTTGAGTTGACGGCATCAAATTGAAATAAATTTTCGTGCTCGCTAAAAAAAAATAGCAAAAACTTAATAGAAAAAACGTATTAAAAGAAAAAATACACAAATAAAAAAAAACAGACTTAGATTTGCATGCAAGCCATTTCCTATTACTATTAATGAATCTTAAGTAGCATCTAATTGGCTTATAGTCCAATCAATTATTTAGAAAAAAAAAAACTAAAGAAAATATGTGGAATTCAAACCTAAACTATAGATCAGAACTATAGAGAATTTTATATACCGAGTGAATATTTTATATTCAAAGCACCATTGTTTTAATAACCTGCATCTCTGATCCTCTTACGTTGCAAAATAAATAAAAAGCCACCAACTGTCATGCCCTGCCCTACCTTTCTTTATTTAGCTCAAGTCAATGTATGGCCCGCAAAACCTGTTGCACATGCGTCGCTCAAGGTAACTTGAGTAGAATGACCCCTGCGCGAATGAGGCATGCATGCAGCGAAGCTTACTAAGGAAATGTCATTTATAACTAAGCGTACAAGTAAACAACAGCGAAAACAAAACAAATGATCGTTTACCCTACGACACCGCAATATGTCGACTGGTGCGCTTCCTTTCAGGCGTAGTACACTCACATTTAATTGCAAATAGCAGAAAACCAGCAAAAGAAAAAGCAAAGGCAGAGGCAGTAAAAAGCAAGTTATGTGATAAGCGGAAATTGTTTTTGTGGTTTTTTATTTTTGTTTCGCTGACGTTTGCCGTCGCTGTAAAATTAATAAACATTTTTGACAAAGTTACTCTCTGCCGCTAAACTTAAAAACAAAAATCATAACGTAGGCAACAATAAAAAAACAATTCTCTTACATAACATAACATTATAACTGCCTGACAGGTAGCGAAATTAACCCTTATTTATGTGTGAACTTCGCATGCCAATGAGCAGCACAACGCGGAATGCGAAAATAAATTCTAATATATTATGGCTGAAAACTTGTTGAACTTTTGTTTTCACATACGAAAATTCGAAAGTCAAGTTACGCTTCGTTTGACTACATAAGAACTGGTTCACAACAAATTAAATGCAATTAAATAAAAAAAGCAAAAAACAAATAAAAAAATGAGCATTCAAATTAAAATACAGAATTCGCGCGTCTTAGATATGTTATGAAACTTTTTTTCAATTTTGGCTGCATATTTAGATAGTGCCTTTGAAAACACAAAAATTATAAAAACAAAAATTTAATAATTACATAATCTATGCTAAGATACGCATAATGCGTTTGTGGGCATATCTCAAATTGAGCAGACTGCCGTGACTAGCATGATTTGCACATTTTATTATAAATTTGAAGTGTTCACGACCTTGTCTGCAAAATCCGTTCTTTAAAAATTTGGTTTTGATTTGATTTAAACAGACGAGAAGCATAAGCGTATGAGTGTAAGCTGCCAGTTGAATCGTTGCTGCAGCTTCACACATAAACTAGAGACGCACATGCTAAGCGACATACCTTGTAGGCAACGAAGATGACAGCCGCCAAACTAGGTGGCATAACTAGATTTTTTACTAACTAGACATTTATCATAACTTAATTATACATATCATAATATCAGTCACGGTTTAGTGCGTGATTTGAAGCCACAGAAGAATTTTGTTTGAAGTAAAACAAAAAAAAAAAACTTAATTGCCTTAAAATATGCACAATGCAATTTCTTGTTCGTCTTTTAGCTGTAAATAGTTTTCGATTAAGTAAAAATTCGGTTAATTTCACTTTTAAGTTTTTTCTATTTTCCATTAGCCATTACTGTTGCTCATTGAAGCATTTGATTATGGCCAGTTCGCACCTTAAAAACGTATAAACGAGCAAAGCAAAGAAAAAAGCCAACTAAAAAACATTAAAAAGTAGCGCAGCAAAACTTCCGGCAAAAGAAAAAAAAAATAGAAAAAAAAAAATTGAATACAATTGGCACTTCGGGTGCAGTACTGGATTGACGGCTGTTGCGTGGTTGGTTGCATGATTGCAGCGGGCCTGCAGATTTCAGTTATTAGGTATTTGGGTCGCTAGGAGTTTTACAGAAAAACCACTAACTCACAACACAAGCAAAGAAAAACCCACATTATTGTAAGAAATAGCAAAAAAAAGTAAAGTTAACGTCTTTGTTATGTTAAATTGTTGACGTGACACTTGCTTTGCTTACCCTGCGGGCTTCAACGATTTCAGCAGAAATTAGTCACAAGAAAATACTTAAGCATTGACAAATAATAAATAAGAAGTCAAGTAGGTAGAAAGAATATGCAAAATAAACATAAATAAGCAAAAAAAAATTAAAGAACTATGCATACCACAGACGTTATAATTTCTTTATTATATTCTTTTTGTTTTCTTTTTTTTTTTTGTTTTGTTTTTGTAATATTTCTTTTACATTATGCTCATTGAATATTTAAAGCAAATAAGCAAAGTTCAAAAAACTCTGTTCTTGCTTGCCATACGTTTTTTTTTTCTCTTTTCTTTTCTTTTTCATTAAAGGTGAGGCGAGCAGCTATTAACTGGCCACAGGAAGCCGTCGAAAGAAGTTCAACGTAGCCGCGCACAGCACACAAAAGCGCAGACAGCGGCACATTAATTACCAAACAGTAAAGAAATAAATCATTGTATTCAACTTGTGTATTGTAATAATTTAATTAAAAGCCAGCCATAGTTGGTGTAAAGAAAAATTCAAAGTCAGGCTTTAACATTTGGTTGGCAATTTGCGTAGCTAAGTGAAAAGTTTCATGCAAAGTTCATTTGAATGCATTAATGGGTTACTTTGGTGCGCAATAAATGGCACAAAAGCCATGCAGAGTAAATAAATTAAAAATAAAAAACAGAAACAAAACATTCATAAAAATAAAAATATACAAAAACAAGTAAATACAAAAGCAAAAATATATAAACAAATTTTTAAATAATAAATAAAAAAAATTGTGCTGTTAGGTCTTGGCTATAATGCTTTCTTCGGCACAAAGTTAAATAAATTTAAATAGCTGTCAATATGCCGATATTATTTGTATTGTATTTGTAAATAATACAAATGTGTTTTGTAAAAAAAATATAAACAAATACTGGGTTATTCCTATTTTTTAAGATCATGAGTTTAGACAGCTTCGCAAATATTAGTTTACCCGGTTAGTTTGCCTTGCTGTGAATCATGCATTAAGTACTGTGACAATTATTTTCATTTTATATTGATTAGACCTCAGCAGTCAGTTGAGCATTAGGCTCCGAATTGAGCGCTTAAATGCATAAATAACTGGCTTCCCACCGAAGACGAAGCGAAAATCATTATGAAAAACAGGAAATAAAATAAATAAATCGGTTTCAACGAACTGAACTTAGCCGAACTTTTACTCTTTTTGTTTAGAATTATAAAAGATGCAACTAGAATTCGGAAAACTATTAATGTCCATCAGAAGTACGAGCAAAGCCATCGGCAACACAATTCTAAAAAAGCGTTGGTTCCCGAATATGAATTGGAAAAGCAGCAATTGGTCAAACATCATAAGAAGAAGCAAATTAGTCTGCAGTGCAGCTAAAAGAAAATTCGGATCTAAAACGAAATTGAATTCAACTTGGGCGCGAAAAAAGACTGCAACCATTTTTCATTACTCTAAGGCGAATTCGACTTCGACGCTGATGGTACACTAGGAAATACCTGGGAAATCAATTGCCAGAGCCTATGAATTATGTTTGTTTTATTATATGTATTTTATATGATTTCAGATAATACCTTCTTCTGCCTTAGTATTATTTTGCTTGCTTGAATTGTCTTGCTATTGGTTTTTAATAAAATATGTAAACACAAAAAATGTTTATTGGATTGGAAATCATTTCGCAGTATAAAGTAACATTACATAAATAAAATCAACTGTAGAAAAATTGGTATGTGGGAGTTTATTGCAAAGCAGCCAAATGTTTTTGAAAACAACTTTTTATCAATTTTGACATTCGTGTGTGTGTTCATACAAACTGAATACTAATAGTAAATCAGTTGCAAAAAGCAATGAATAATGACAGATCTTAGTCACCAAGACTCTGACAAATAATATACAGACTACCAACAGACAGCTAAAGGTCATGCGCGATTCGTACCAAATAAAAACACTCAATTAAAATTGTATGAAGTAACATATGAATTTATGCATATATGAGTATTATAATTCATTTGCCATACGCGGCGGCAAACGAACAACAGCAAAGCAATGCCACAACACTCCATGCCACAACAGCTTCAGATTGATTGGTTTTTCTCTCGAAATTCTAGAGGTAAGGCAAATTATACAGCTTATGCGCATTATAATTCATTTTCCGCACAGGCAGCAACTCATGAATTCCCATGCCAAATAAGCCCGACTCATACCTGAGTTGGCTAATTCTCTCTAAGCCGTTTACAGCGTAAGCTAAACGGGAATAGCAGTAAGAAAAATTAGCTGATTTTCGTTTTTGTATTTCGGGTAAGCAATTTTTGCTGTTAGATTTGCTTATAACATGTTTTGTTTTAATAACATTAATTCACTTTATTGCATGGATAATAATTAGAATAATTTGCCTTGAACTCCGCACAGCATCTATTCATGTGACTGTAGCAGTGCATATGAGTAGAAGGGGCTTACTCTTGCCTTACGTGGATTTTTTTTTTTTGTTATAATCTATGTAGATTTCCGTAGAGTTGAATAAACCTCTGTTTATGTCAGTGATTTTTGTTAGTTATTAGATCATTAGCAGACTCGAAGTCAGAATTCATGCATTAGCAGTAAAACATACATATTAAGCGCTGAGCCACATAGACGAATTACTCTTAATTAACGTTATTCATAACATAAATTTTTTTAAATATAATAATACTTGTTTTTTTTAATTATGTAGGTTTGTGCTAAAAAATGGTAAATTTTCTGCTGACACATAAAAATAAAAAACGTTTGGACTCAATATTTTTCATTATTTACTTTTATAAATTTTTACCAAATTTTTTATACTCAATTTACGCGAAGTTTGCTCATGCAGACGCATTAGTACCTACTCATATAAAGCTGAGCGCATAATCCCAGCCCTCAACGTGCAAATATTTGTTGTCATACGCTGCTAAATGCGCTAACCAGCCAACGTCAAAATCCACAAAATATTGTTAAGCAAACACAAACATGTGCCAGTGTACCCGCATGCCTACCTCAAAACAAAAGCAAAATGCTCAAAAAAAAATACAAAAAAAAAAAAAAATGAAAATAAAAATTAAACAAAAGCGTCGAAAAGTCAAATCGTAAAAACAAAACAAAAGAAAGCTTTGTAGTATGGGCGGCGCAGACAGCGTCAGACGAGTTAATTAACTAAAATAGAAATTTTTCACAGCACTAAAACTACAAATAGTTTTTTTTTTTTTCAAAAAATGCAATTATATAAGCAGCAAAGAAGTTATTTAAGTGAGCAAAGTTTAATTATTGTAAAAATTATAATGCAAAGTACCTAAAAAAAAGAGCAAGAAACTTTAGACGCATTTCAAAGGTTTCACTTAGCTGCCAATGATTTTTAACTGCGTTTTTATGCGAGCATTGCCGGCTAAAACGAACCAAGGCAGCAGCAGGCAGTTGGCAGCTGGCAGCGGCAGCATTCGGCAACTAATGTCATTTGCAATTGGCGCCAAGTGAAACAAAAACCAAAATGAAAACGAAAAATGCTGAACCTTTGCTTTGACGTAAAAGGCGGCGGCGGCGGCAGCAGCGAAAGGTCGAAAAATGCCACTTGGCTGTCCAATTAAACGTGTTTGAACTCGAATTAAGGCAGGTAATGGGTAAAAATAGGCAAATCACGATTTCAGTGCCGAGATTTCGTTGCCAAGCGAGTTTCTGACTCACTGCGCGCTTTGGCTTTGGCTTCACCTGGCTTTTGTTGCTCTTTCTTGGAAAAGTGAAAGGTGTCGTGTTTGTCGTGTGTTTTGTGATTTGTGATTTGTATGTGCCGTGTGCATGTTGTGGGTGTTTGGGGCACAGAACACTGTGTTATTATACATTTGAGTGCATTGTACATATGTGCAAACGGCAAAACAAAAATCGCATTAAAAAATGCAGCAACAAAGTAGACAACATAAAACACCAAATAAATATAAAAGAAAATATTACGTATACGCACTTTTTTAAGTGACTATAGTCAAAGGGTGAATACTCAAAATAATCGTCAGCCATATATATTTAATAATTTTTTTTCTTTTATTAGCGTAAGTGTTTTTGTTTTTTCTATTGATGTAAGTTAAAGGAATTTTTTGTTTACAGACTTTGTTTATCACTTTTTAAGCAAGGTGCCATAGAATCCAATTGTTTAAACAATTCAACGCGATAAGCTGCTGCGCACTTGATAAGCGAATTGTTGCCGTTAACGTTATACGCATATTTTACAATTCTGTTAGACAAACAAAATTTTTGTTACTTTGTGTTTTACGCAAATTAATTTAAATTTCACTTGTGACCGCGTCTGTACATTTTATTGCAGTTAATTTATAATTTTCTCCATTTATTATTACACATACTTTTTGTATATACCCGTACATATATACATATGTATTTTAATTTGAACAATTCAAGAGATTAGTCACACTTTCGCAATTGCAGCACATTTCGCATTAAACTTGTTGTAGCTTCACTAAATTTTTTGCTTTTGTTATTTTTAGTTACTAATTTTTTCGTATTATTTTCTTTATTTTTTTCTTTTTTTTCTGAATTATGTTAGTACTTTTCTTTTAGCAACAATTTCGTTTTCAATGCGCGCTTCATGCGTTAATCAAACTGCGCAAACGTCTACAGCCATGAAGAAGCCAAACCACACTTGTAACATATGCGAGTTGCTTTGAGTTGAGTCGATTGTAGTGTACATTGTACACTGTACAGTTAGTTAGTTATATATTTAGTCGCTACAGTAGGCGCACACGTATGTAACTCATGACAGCGGCAGTCAACGTTTTAACTTTTATTTTTTTTTTGTTTGTTTATTTTTTTCGCTTTTGTATTTTTTATTATAATTTTTTTTTTTTCTAATTTTTGTTGTTGCCAATTTGCACACAGCTTCTCATCTTTCGCTCTGTTAACGGTTTTAAATGCAGTTATAGGCTTTGATTTCGTAGCTTGACTCGTGCATGCAGACTAATGCAGTCTGTGCCGAGCAGCTGCGAGTGCATTAAGTGCAACACGCGTCATCGTGGCGTGAAAACGAAATGAAAATGCAATAACGTACGTACACACACAACTAAGTAACTAAAAGCAAAATAAAAATAAATTTAAAAATTAAAAAAAAAAAAAAAAACGACATTTACAATATGTTTATTGCGGCAGTGGCAGTCATAGTGATGAGTAAGTTGCCTACTGCTATTGTTGTTGTTATTGTTGTAATTTGTATCTCATGCTGTTGGCGCTGCATGTGCTTAAGCTTGGCATGGCGTTTTGTGTACTTGCTAACTTTTATTGCCTTTTGATTAATGTTGCCGAAAACGTTTTGTCTAGAATTAGTAATTATAAAAAAATGAAAGCGGAAAATGCGCCTGTTGCTGCTGCCTTGTCTGGTTAGATAGATTTTTGATCGACTGAAACATGCAATGTTAAAATTGGCTTCAAAAAAATATAAAACAAATATAAATTCATAGTAAAAGCAACAACATGCAAAACTAGGCCAGCTAAAGTGTGTTTGCCATGCAATCACAGAAATTGTTGACAGCCAAAGGATGCTGTGCAGAGCAACGTGGGCATGGGACTTGGACTAATTTGTTAGCAAACACTTTATGTTTTCTAAATAAAAATTTTATTTCATTTTCAAATAAAATTAATGCAATTAAAATAAATCTAAACTTCAATTAGTTGTCAGTTTCAAATAGCAAAAAAATTGCCTCTTAATTTGTTTTTATTTTATTTATTTTAATTGCAATAGCTACTTTAAATAGTAAATTATTTTGCTTAAATGAAAATCGCAAGGTTAATTGATATTGAAGTTTTTTTTTTATGTTAATTAATTGGTTTCTTTTTTTCTACTTGGTTATTACTTTTTTTTGGTTTCTCACGCTACAAAATTACACACTTTTTAGCAACATTTTTTCTTTAATTATTTATGATTAATTTCAATTACGCATTTTTAATGATATATTTTTTATTTCTTTTCGTGGGCATATTTTAATTATTCTTACATAAAAAAGCAATAAATTTAAGCTTTACAAAATATTATTTTGGCAACATGAAAAAGGCAACATTTTAATGCTATATGCCCAATTGACTTCACAACAGGCGTCGACAATAAACTGCGTACCGACAACACTTCACAACTCCACGCGAAGTCTCTACCCCTCACTCCACCCCAGAGCACAGCTATGTGCCGCGTGCTGCAGTCAGTCTAGTGTCTAGTGTCAGTCTGCCATTCTGTCTGTCTGTCAGTCTGTCTTGTCTATCAGTTTGCAAGCGTTGACGATGCATTCATTAAGGCGTGACGCCGTAAATTACGACGCCAAAGCAATTCAACAAATATTTTTATGGACTTTATTTTACTATTTATTATTTCTACTTTTTTTTTTTTTTTGTTTAAAGCTACATGGCAAAAATCAATTGAATTTTTTGCATAACACATTTCTACGGATTTTATTTATATAAAACTAAAAAACACACATACGCAGTGTTGTCAGCGTCTAATAGCAAATTAACTACAAGCTGAACAACATGTACAATGTTCAAAAGTAAACATAAATAATTGTTAGCAAAAAGTAAGAAAAAAAAACAAAAACATTGTATACGCTTTCTAACATACTTTTTGAGTTTTTTTTGCGAAATTTTGTTAAAATTTTTATTTAACACTTTTTCATGTAAAGAAGACAACACAACACAATACAAATGAAATGTTGGCGGCGCTGGCGATACAATGAATATTTTAGCATCAAAACAATAAACGCAACAACAATTGCAATGCACGTACAAAACAACAACAAAGCGCAATGTGCTTGACCGCAGAGCAACAACACGACGACGCGACGTTAATTCCGATACAAATATGGGCAACCGCGCGCTTTTGCAGCAAGTTTGTTACTAAACAAAATATAAGCGGCTAAAACTTGGTTGGAAGCAACAACAATAACAAAAGCCAAAACCAACAACAACAACAGCAGCAACAACCTCTTCAACGCCCATGTATGGCTAAATTGAGCAAAACGTTTGTATGAAGAGCCCGCAACACAAGTTTGAGCGAGCAATTGAGAGTATCATACTCTCATGGGGGCAAGTTGCCAGACTGCACTGAAATCAGCAGTTATTGGGTGAGGTCGTGTTTTGGGCAAGGAATCGTAGAAATTGATATGGGTTATTTTAAAAATTAATTAAACTGAATATAGCACATATACTTTATATATATATCACTTAATATGAATAGGATTAAAAAAAAAGCTTTAATAAACACAAATGGTTTTAGATAGAATTGATTGAGGTAAATATTAAGCAAGAAGATAATTTTATTCATAGCCATGCAACTGGAAGAGTAATAGAACGAATTTGTACAACATGTTATAAATGCCTAAGCTTGGGAAAATTTGCAGTTCGTTTTTTGTTTCTATTGATTGACACCACAATCTTTGAAGCAAACTCGATGGATATTAGTTACTCTTTCTTTCCGTAAAAATGTTTACTTTCTTGGAAATACACTTTATTTTGCCAGTCTTTCAGTAGTGTTGCCATATGCATAATTCACCGTTCATGATCCGTCTGGTAACACAACGCTGCAACACTCAGATGACAAAAGAGGTTCGAAGCCAGCCGGCTTGCAGCATGTTGCATGCGCGTTTCTCGTTTGCCTTTGTTTTATTTATGTTTTGTTATTATAATTTTTTTAGCAGAAGCTCGGCATGTCGCCATGTAGCAAACTAACACATTCATTACACATCTTGCAGATTTTGTGCTTGCCGCATTTTTTTATATTTTCCTTTTTTTTATACAAGCCATTTTAGTTGCCAAAAAGTCTGAAGTCACGTAGCGTTGCGAAACAAGGAAAAAAAAAGAAGAAAAACCAACCAAAAATTTAAGAAAAAACTTGTTAGAAATGCCAACTGTGAAAAGAAGTTACATATTTGATTTGTAGACCAAAAGGCTCTTTGGCATTTCGTTGAAAAAGCGAAAACCAACTGCGACATAAGAGACATGTCAGCGGCTAACACGCGCACAGATTTCGGCAAATAGACGCTTTAGCTAAATTTTGCAAAGGACAGCCAGCTACCGAGTGAAAGACAATTTAGATACTGATTTAAAAAAAAAAAAAAAAAAAACAAAGCTTAACATTTGCAATATTTAATTAAGCGCCTTTGGCGTTGACTACTAAACAGATCGTTAGCTGTGTCAAATCATGAAAATAAAAACAAAAAAACAATAGAAAAAATAAAAAATAATTAATCCAAACCATAATTAACTGCTTCATTGGATGTGCTGCTACTTAGCGAAATGACTCAAAGGCATTGTTTTTGTATTTTTTGTTTTTTGTTGGTTACGTCTAAGTCTCTCAACACTTAAAAACCAATTAGAGATGCTCACAGCTGCTGAAACATTGATGCGCGTTACACCCTGCGCCCACTTGGCTACTCGCCGCCGACAATTGCCAACGTGAACTATGAAGTCAAGGCTAATATGCACTGCGCCGCTTGAGAGCAACAAAAACCAGCAAATAACAAATGGAGCCAACACAACATTTGAAGTCAATAAATTTGATGCTTTGGCATAAACATTGCGAAAATATATCATTAAAAAAAAAAACACACACATACACACACACACATATACAAGATCCCTTAAAGACTTTTAATGTCAGCAAGTTGCTAAGGCAACTAAGACAACTGAATTAGCCAATTTAGTACCAAGTAGTTGCCAACTAAGCGGAGCAGAGCAATTAGTTGTGACTTGCATGCAGCCTTAGAACAATAAAAAAAAAAGAAAAAAAAAAAAACAGTAAAACAGAAAGACAAACAAAGTCGTAAACAAGTTTTGCCCAGATAAAAATGAACATTCCAGTATTTGTTTTTCCCTACCGACATAAGATCAAGATCAACAGATAACCGCAGTAATGTATGCATGCCAGTACATAAAAAAAACGTCTGACTTGGAAAACATGATTTTTCTTTCCCAACAAGCATCTCTTTGCCACAGCTATAAAATTACAACAAACGAGCAACAACTTCAATTACATATTTTACTTGCGTTGTCTTTTTTTTTTCTTCATCTGGCGGCAGTGTAAGTCGCATAACAAATTAAACATAAATAAATAAGTTTACGAGCGAGCAAACGAATGCTGGGAATATGCAAAACCTCATGGCAAGTCGACGTGCGCCTGACGCCCTGGCACATCTGCCAGGCAAGGCTGCCATTGTCGTGGCCACCTCCAACGCCACCGCCCCTAGTAGGCGCAATTATTTAGCTGAGCTTTTCATGCTGATAATAGCCAGGCCAAGTGGCTTTTGTTGCCAAAGGTTAATTGTGCAGAAATATTCACACGCATTGCACTTAAAATTAGAAAATTTCATGTAATAAAAAAAAAAATACAAATAAAATCCAGCAATAAAATTAACCCAAAGTAGACTGCAGCTGTTATTAAATATGACAATGATTTGGTGTAGCATTTCACATAGTTGCCCTAAATTTGCTTATTAAACTTAAATTGCAGGCAGTGCATTAGTTTCGTATAATGACGTTTTAAAATTGCTTATCGATTTCGTTGCTTAACTTAAATGCCTATCTATGCAGTCGCGTGTCCAGTTTGGCATTGAGTATGGAATGGAGGAGCAATCTCCTATTCAAATTTGTAGCAAAGATGTACTTAAGCATACCGATAATAGGCTTCGACGAACGTAAACTTTTTCTATCCAGATGCTGAATAACTTTTAAGATTCTCAGGCATCGGGAAATCATGACGGTAGAACTAAAGCGAAAATCGCAAAAATGTCAAATACCTAAAAACAAGTTCGATTTTTGGGTCATTTTTGTATAATATTGAAATTCCATAAACAATCTTATATTTTATATACGATACTTTGTACATATATATATATATATATACGGCAAGAGTAACGGTTTATGCTCAAGCATAAAAAATGCCAATTTCGGCCTAAATTCATAACTCAGACGACAAGAGCAGCAGCCAAAGTCATCATGACTGTAACGAGCTGCAACAACAACAAAAGCCAAAGGCAAAGCCAAACTCGTTTCCGCTTGCAAACAAGTCGCGCGTCTGCCCGCACTCTGGGCACTCTGCGCATGTGCACTCGAGTCGTCTGCTGCGCATTCCAATGTAATGACGATGGCGATGGCGATGACGACGACAAAGGCAATGGCCATAAAAGCCCAAGTAAGCCAATGCTCAGGCAAGAGTCAAAAGTGTTGGCATAAATTGAAATCTTAAAGCGCTGTTGGCAGACTACCTTCGACCTTTAAATGCCTCAGCATCAAGCTTAAGACTTGGTATTTCCTCTCTCTCTTCTCTCTTTTATTTAACATTTAGCAGTTACTGGATAAGAAGCCTTTATGAGGCTATGAAAATACTTCTTTACACATAGCAAAGAGAGGTTAAAAAAATAAATGTAGGTTTGTATTTTACTGCACAAAAACAAAGCAAAAAAAATTTGTATGGTATATATGATATATATATAGACACACATTTGCCAGATCACGTGACCAATAAAAAAAAAGATATGTACTTATAAATAATTCTATTACGATTTTATGCCAAATCATTACGCCACAAGTTTCTATTTCAGTTATTTTAGCAAAATCAGCAAATCTACTCAGAGTATACAAAAAAAAAATAGAAAAAAAATAGATGAAAAAATCCCAAGAGCATAATTTTGTATTATTTACAATTAATTTCACTACATTAACTACACAACAGGCGAAAGCACAAGTCAACTGCTTCGCCTTCTATTGTCTTGCCAATCTGCAGCCATTAATCTATAATATATGATTTTCCGCGCGCACACAGTACCAAATAATGTCGAGAGCAATAAGCCGCAAGCATTTGGCAAAACAACAATAACAAGAAAAAAACATATAAACAAATTTAAGAGAAAACAAAATTTTTATCACAACAAATGCATAAATTTCTTGGCATTAATTTATTCAATTGAAAACAGCCGAGTGTAGCAAAACAAAATACAAACGTGTATCAGATTTGCTTGCCAAAAGAGACAACTAAAATGCTAATGCGCTTTGTCAAATGGCCAAAAGATTTCGTACAAAGATAGCGGCGAGCGGAAGTAGAATAGGCGTCGATTTAATTTGTTAATTAAGTGTTTAAATTTAAGGCATGAGAATGTATTTACAAGTGAACTTAACTAATTAGAGGCATGTGCACGTATCTTAAGATAAAAATGTATGTTAGCAACAACCCACTACCCATGTGAAGAATAATGTTATGAAAACCATATATGAAAACCCATAATGTCGTTAAGCAGTAAATGAAACCCAAAATGCACAAAAATTTGGACTCGCTTACTGTCGCATTGAGCCCCAACGACGCTGGGCTAAACTGTCTGGATTGCTGAAATAAATGCATAAAAAATAGTTATTAATATTGGAGCACACTTTTCTTTTCTAGATTATAGACTTCTTGTTTTAAATGGAAACAAATGGTAGCACATATGGTTTTTCTCACGGCACCTTAATTGGCGAAACTTGTCAGTTGATTGGATAATAACCATGAATACTTCGATAATATTTCACTTATGCATGTAAAAATTGCTTATAAAAAAAATTACTGGAACTAATTATGCTAGTTCTTGTTGAAGTTCTTGGCATTTTTAAACTCACGGCGTAGAAGGAGGACTACAAATTGCAATTGGAACTTTGAATATGTAAATTAAGTGCGTTGAGTAAGCAAGTTTGTTAAGCTTAATCCTGAATTTTAGACGAGCTCAATTAACTGAACATAATACCAGAAATTGAAGGCAACTAGGATCATTAGATATATTGAGTAGTAAAACATTCGACATACTTTGGTAATCATATTTTAATAAAACGAATATAGTGAGCTATCATTAATCTAATACAGCTGGCCTTCATTGCATTCACGTTACAATACAACAACCGGTGAATTGTTTAGAAAAACTCTTCCGCCTCTAAGTGCAAGTGATTCATTTATCATTAATAATAATGACAGTAATTGTGTAGATATATTTTGTACTAATCCGGCCATTTTGAGTAGCAGTTGGTGCAGTATCTTCACAGTATTTATATGCTTAAGCAACTGTGTTTAAATAAAACTTATAAAAAGTCACGCATATTAGATAGATACTCACTCATTTATTGCTAATTTTACTCTAATGCTCCCTGGAAACGGAATAAAAGCTATATAAGCAAACAAAATCTCGGTACTTTAAGGGAAAAGCAACTGCCTTGAAGTAAAATACATATAACTCATAACATTCTGTATTGAAAATCTGCATTTCTCAAAAAAAATTAAAATACCAATGCAAGGCAATATAAATATTTAATAAAAATTGCAAATCGGCGAGCGAAATAAAAATGATAAATCATTCTTAACTAACTTGTGCAAGGCACGGCGCTTTAGTTCGCATTAGGAGTTGATATTTAGTCAGGAGTCTGTTTTAATAGTAATTATTACTAAAGAACTATACAAATGAACTAGGTAATAAAATATATGCTTTTATTTTCATGTTTAAAACCTCAAACTGTGCACACTTTCAGTATCTTCTACGGTATAATTTAAGAGAAACTACGCTTAAAACTGATCTCCACGCGAATGGTGAACACAAAAAGTGTGGTGAAAAATACAAAACATGAGTGCATAAGCATAAAAGAAACTGAAAATGTAGAAAATCAAAAAAACCACAAAAAGGCAAACTCATTCTGTGAATCACAGCAGCAAAACTAAACTCAACTCAGAAAATGAAAACAGGTTTTCACGCTCAAAAGCGTCAAGACGCGCAGCAGCTAACCGATTGCCGTGCATTTTAAATAAGCAAGAGAAAAAAATGAAAAAAAAAAAAAAAAACAAAAAAGCCAGACAACATTCAAAGCTCAATATTCAAATCGCAAAACCAGCTAAAACATATTGAACGGACAGCCGGACAGACAGCCGGTCAAACAATGTAAGCTGAAACCGGTCATTAAAAAGTATTACGTCAAAAATTCAACGGAAAACAATACACGAGTATGAACCTAAATGCATGTGACTGACAAATTGTTATAAACTATAAACTATAAACGCTCAAATGCGTTATGGCGAATCGGCAACAATTGCCCATTGTTCAAATGTGTACTGTACTCATGAATAGAACCATATAAGGCCTCTGGCCTAAGGTCACTGCGTGCCGGGCGAGCTCACACAGTTACTCACTTACCTCGTAGGCGTGCGTCTGAGACTGCGTCTTGCCCAATTATCGCGCGGCATAATATTCAGTTCATCATCGCTGCAAAAGGCAAAGACGAGAGTGGATTAAGTCAATAAATTGGCTTCTTGATGACAAAATTTCACTGGGCTCACTTTTGTTGCGATGAGGTGCTGACATCGTGCGGTGCCAATTCCAGTTCCACGCCTGCGCTGCCATTTAAATTGTTGTTGCCGTCGTTGGCATCGTGATTGCCGTGACTCTGATTGTGTCCATTTGCTATATTGTTGTTGTTATTGCTGTTGTCGCTGTTGATGATGGCATGTCGGCGTATTTGCACACCAAATTCATTTTCGCCATAACCCTCGAAGGATTCACCATCGGACAGTGAGGAACATTGCGATTTGGCAGCATCGGCTAAAAAAAATTAGCAAATTATTGTTCGCCTATGATTTCGATTGCATGTAGTTATTATATAAACACTCACCAGTGCTGGAGGGTGGACTGGAGGGCGTGGGACTGCTGTCACCTGAAGCAGTGTCCGCATAGCGATAATCGCCGTTAGCCACTTTTGTGCCGCTCTTCAGTGCTGGCATCGGCGCCATTTTGTATATATCCAGATAAGCAACGTGACGTTGTACTGTTAAAAAAGACGATTTCTTTAATTTTGAAACTACAGTGTGCATTAAAGCCTGAAATAGCCTAAACGAATTCAAAAGTCCAAATACGGTCCGATAATCAAATCTCTCATCTATAATTGCAAGCTCTAAAGCCATATTTTTATTTTATTTTTCTCCCGCCCTGTGTTTCCCTGTGTTGACACAAATTTCAAGAAAGTTATGTTCTGTTTTAAATACTAACAAAGGCTATGACATGACATGCATGAAGTGAGTTTTTGAATATTTGATAGATTCATACAAATTTCTTCGCAAATGCTCCTAAGAGTTTCCAACTGAAAACTTTGACTAAGCAAAAAACTAAAATAGAGTTTATCCTTAGTAAGGGTCATGTGTGATGTGAATAAGGGAGAAATAAGATTACTACTAAAAGTAGGCGGTACCACGCCCCATATAAAAGGTATAAAAATAATTGTTTATATTTATAGATTTCCGCTTAGATATTATAATTCTAAAAATATGACTGCTTCAAAACAAAATACGCGTAGTGAAGTAAGTAACTTCTGCTTTGCATTGACTGTGAATCAATTTTTGTCTATTATACTTTTTGTGGGCTTGAGAAACTATTGAGAATGTATTCCGGCAAAGAAAACTGCTTACTTGGCAAAAAATAATTATTACTCGCCGCCTTGCTATATGACCATCAGATGTTGCTGTTGTTTTATTTCCTACCTAAAAAAGATAAAGTATGCATCATTAAATCTTTTTGTTATTGTTGTTTTTTTCTTTGTTGAAGCAACAACAAACCCTTTACTTGCAAAACATATGCACAATAAACACGCGGTCATTTTTTAAGGCAAACAACGTAGAAAACCACCCAAAGAAACTATTTTAAATATTGATTTTTGGCCAAGCCAAGCAAGCCGCATAATATACATACGGACATATTCGTGTAAGACAAGAGTAAGAGTAAAAGCAAATCGTTGACAGAAATAAAAATGGCAGACGAGTATATTAACATTAACATTGTTAAAAATAGCTGGTTATAATAAATTATGCATTGACATGTTCACTACATTAATATTCTGAGTGTACATCAATGATAAATTGTTTAGAGTTAGTATTTTGTTTTCGTTTTTTTTTTTTTTTTCTTTTGTTTTGTTTACTTTTGGTGTAAAGCATGTTCCACCGCAGCCTCATCCCGATTAAGTGGAATTTTAACCCACTATGTCAAGGCATCAATTAGGTGCTGCACAATAGTACCGCCGGGTTGGCCATGACATGCATGAATTGGGTCAATTCATCAAACTGTCAGTCACTCGGTTACACATTTCTTACAATTCTTACAGACTACTTCTTGATTTTTTACTGCGCACATGACAATCAACTTATTTATATACTTTTTTTTTTTTTTTTATTTTTTTTTATTTGGGTACGCCTTTGTGAAAGCGTGTAACCCAAATAAGTTTATTGGCTTTTGAGACAGAACGACGACGGCAAGCCAAAAGGCAACAATTATAAAGTAATTAAACGACATAAAATAATTCCAAAATTTTTTCTATTTCCATTTAGGCCATGGAAAATGTTTCGTTGCTGCCGTGGCTTAGTGGCCACGATCAAGCCAATACACAAATGACCATAATTGTTCAACTGCAATTGTACCTTAGCTGCAAAGTCTTATTTAGCTGCTCGCACTAATTTCCTAATTTGAGCCCAGTCGCTTTTCATAGTTTTCCGGTTTGGTCGGCACCTGTTGCTTGTTCTTGAGTCAAATAAAACTTCAAGTCGGTTGTTAGTGCAAGGCAATTAATGCTTAAATTTCAGACTTTCATTTATTAGAAACAAGAAATGTACACCGGCATAACACTTATGGTTTTGCATTTCGTGCTGGAGTATGTCGCAGTAGAAGTCGCTTTGTTAATGAACTGGCCGACCATGTGACTAGAAAAGTTCTTGACGATACACACAATATTGACAGCCAGTGTTTATTTATTTTTTTTTTTTGTTTTTTTTTTTTTTGGAACATAGCAGTCCCAAAAATATAAAACTATACTTATTCTATATTTCGATATATAAACAAAAGTCTTCCGTTTAAACTTTATAGGATCCGTTCTGCTTATGTACTTGTAAATCTAAAACACATTATAACATAATAATTTTTCTAACAATATTTTTTCTTATTGTTTTTTCAATTGCAGCTTAATCGACATTAATTAAACTCGCGTTTAGGTCAATGCTGGCAACTTTTAAATTAAAACTTTAATAAACTTGTTCAATGAGAATTGCATAAACCGCATTTGCATAAATTAGGAACTGCGTAGTTTTATTATTAAATCACACATAATATTCTTTAGAACAAAATGAACAGATCCATAAAAGTAATCAATGCTAAAGCAGCTAACGAGTTAAGTCACTCTTATGTATTTAGAACAGCTAATCAGATAAATATAATCATTAATCAATTAATGCTGACAGCTTCTTGCTCTTTCTTTTTGCAATCATGCTTTGATTGGTTCGACATGTTGAATTGGAAATATGGCCATCAAGCCACGAGTCACTAAGCTGCCAAAAAACCTAAGGCATGGCCGCACTCTGCTTTGAACTTTAAATAGAAAATGATTAACAAATTATTTGGCAAAAAATAAGCAATTTCACAGCCTGTTGTTTCACTAAGCATACGTTGAGAGAGCGTTAACAATTGTTAGTTTACCTTAACTATTATTTGTTTGTTAAATACAGAAACAATGAAACAAAACAATATTCGAAAACTGCGTCAGCTTCCCACTGTACGATATGCCATGATTATACGGAATTCTGTGCAGCCTGCGCCTTTGTTTGCGTGGGTCTGAAACCCCATATTAAAAGGTAACAGCAAATATCGGATAACTGTATAGAACTCGTGTAGCATTCATGGGAAGTACACTGAGATCTGCTATTATAATTACCCATATTAAAAATGCAGCACGAAATGTTATTAAAATAAAAATCAAAGAAGCGCAACCAATGAAAAACGTCGCATATAAAAAAAAATTAAATAAAATAAAATAATAGTACAAAAACAATAAGAAAAACTTTAGAAAATCTACAAACAAAGCCAACGTAAAATCAAACCAAAACAAAACTGAAAAAAAAAACAAACTAAAAGTTAACGTGTGAAGAATTACAGCTGAAAAGAGTTGAGTGGAGAATTGAAGCTTGTCGGGCTGCGGCAACAACGAGCAGCGAGCAGCCAGCACCGAGCAGCTGCATTAAGATCATGTAGAGATAATGTTGGCCAGTTGCAATATGCTGCGAGATGCGCACAACAAAAGTTGCGGTTAGATTTTCTTTTTGTTTTGTTTTGATTTTATGAAGATGCGAGTGCATTACGATGCAAGCTGACTGCGACTTTGCATGTTGCTGGCTCACAGCAAAAACAAGTAATCAAGATTTGTATATTTTTTTTTTCTTTTTTAGTTTTTCTATTGCACATAACTGAAACAGTGCGAGCAGTTGTTGCAGTTTTTGTTGTTGTTGCTACTGCTGCTGTTGGCACAGTTACATTTAATAATGCCAGCAAAAACAGTAATGGCAAAAACATCAGCGAAGCAAATCAAATAGGAAACTCGCTTGAGAAAATTATTTGCCATGACTTCTCACGCCCTTTTTGCATTATTTAAGCTATAAACAAAATTAAAAATTAAATGCCAAAAATAAAAGAAAAAATAAAAATTGCAAAAAAAAAAAATGTGATTAATTTTTTGCCTTTTTTTTTTTGTTTTTTTTTTTGTGTTATTACATAAGTGAATCAAAACAATAGCAAAAAAAAGCGCAGTAGAAGAAAATTATTAATAAAATCATAACTGGCAAAAAACGAAAAAGAGCAGAAAGATTTCAACTCTGAGCATTACGGCAGGTAAAGGTTCAATGACTCTCTTCTGGCCATTCGCTCGAACTGTGTATTACACAAATATTGTTTATTGTTTTACTTTTGCTTTGGTTACTTTCTTTCTGCCTTTTAGTGCGCTACAATTTTCTGCTGTGGGCTGTTATGTCTCTGCAAGCGAGTTGTGAGTATTTGAAGCGCACTCACGAGTTTTTGCTTTGTTTTTATGCGTTTGACTAAAATAAAACCATCAAAAAGAATTCAAGTAGTAAAATTAAAGTTAACTGATTTCTTTTCTTTTATTGCTTAAACTAAAAAGTGTATAAAAGCAACGCTAAAGCTCACATAAATGTTATTTCTGATTTCCCTATTGCTGCTGTGGCATTTACTGAACTCCTCATTGCCGTAACATCATTTTGACCATCGTTGGGTGAGCATTTTATTTATGAAGCATTCAAGCTGAAATATGAGCTGCACACCCATACATTGTTATGAGTATGAGTAAGAGTTGATTTTTCCACTTGAGATCGACGTTTAATTAAACGCCAAACTAATGACAAGTTTATGGCCATCTATTAAAATCATTTACCATATGTGTACGCCTGCTGTTTATACTTCCAATGGCATCGAACTGACATTTATGGCTATTTGCTGCAGAGTTAGAAAGCGTTTAAGTGCAGCATTTATTATTTATTGTTTTAATCATGCGTGCATTTTATGTAATATAATTGTTTTAAAATATTGTATAATTAATTGTCTTTTCAATTTCTTCTCGAATACACTTGCAAAGGAAGTTCAACATTCAAACACTGAAAATGTTTACAATGCATCACTCCACGCTGACTTAAGATGCTGTTCATGAACTGCTATCGGTTACAGTTTCATTTTAACCGATTTTAATGTCTACTTTTTATGAATGATGGTCATAAAAAAATTCATAAAAAAATCGAAACCAGGTTTATGCTAACATTTTTTTACATTTCTTGGCCATGAATACAGTAAAAATATATTTTCGTGCTGCTATAAAAAACAAAATAAAAACTTATCTTTAAGAAACAGAAGTCAACTCTTAATTTTGAACTTGCTTATTATTGAGCTTTGTTAGACAATATTGCATAACACTTTCCCAAAGTAGAAGACATGTGTGCAGTTTATGTTATAATTATTTAAGTGTTTCTGCTCGTTTGTTATATAATTTAACATATATTATTGACATTTACATACAGTTAACATCTTTCAGCAAGTTCAATCATCTGTGCATTTTTAAATGCAACATCAACAAGAAATATATGCAGATCAAATAATAAAAAGCTCAATGATCGACTGCTGCCCACATTCGGGCTACTTAGCTAAGCAAAATATGGCGCAGGCAATGCCAAGCTGCAAGGTGCTGAAAGGCAAATGCAATCAGCAGCAGACGCTTCCCTTGGTCCGAATAGCAACAATAGCCACATGTCAAGAGCGCTCAGGCCTACATATGCGAAAGATCAAACGTTGCATCTTTATGCATAGAATTCTGAGTAATCAAAGTTTGTTTAATTATAGCGTAATGTGCAGTTCTTAGCTAGAATACGCACGCATATTGCCGATGCTTAGCAGGGCAAACTACAGCTGCCCCTAAGACGAACAATAAACTTGAACTTGTGTGCATGTGAACACGCTGAGTGGAGCACAAAGAGACGCGAGATGTGCCGGGATCTGCGTAGACTAGATATACAAATTCAAATTCAATTTAAGATTTATGCGAGTCAACTTGCATATGAGTTCATGTTTATTGCGAGTATTAAAAAAATGTAGCAACTGTTGAGGGCTGTGAGAACGACGATGAGCTAATAAGTGAGTGATTTCTTATGAGCACGTCGAACAGCTGACGATGATTAAGTGGCACATGTAGGAGTGTGAATGTGCATGAGTACGTGCGTAGGTACAAGTAATCGCCTGCGTCTGCGTATCGGGTTTAAGTGCTTTAAATGCGTTAATAATATTGTGTTTATGCTTGCTTTTTTTAAGAACTTAACAGCACAAATAATGACAAGTTAAATCGTAGTGTCAACAGTGAACTCTCAGCAATACGTGAGCGCATGGGCCTAGAGTAGTGTAAAGAACTTGCTTGATTTTTCTTCGAATTAAAAAATTTGTAAACACAATTTATTTTTTTTTTCTTTTTTTTTTTATAAATATTCAGCACATAATTAACACAAACCACATACAACTCATACGTATGCAAAAGACATATGCCAAAGCAAGCAAATATGTCTGATTGAATGAATGTTGTCCAAAAAGTATCTAAACACTTTTATGCATACCAATTACGCAATGCCGTCATATACAATAAAATTATGTGTGTCATATTTGTACAGACCTTCTTAGGCACACATAGACGTAGTGCCATTAAACTACAAATAATTTCAAAAAAAAAAAAAAATTCAACATATGGCTTGAAATTATTTGAAAAATTTCAACACACGCATCTCAAATCGAATTAGTTACACAATACGCGGCACAGTTGCACTCCGTTCTGTTGTCTACGCTTGCTTAATTATTCTATTGTGTTTTTAACCGTAAATACCAACAACAAAAACCATAAACAACAAACAACCGCCATAAACCCTATGAAGTGCCAGCGCTACCCTTCAACTCATAAAAACGCGCACTACTCAATAAAAATGTGAATTCCAAAGAAAAATTCAATTAAGACTGGCGTCGATACACATAACGGCATACGATATCCTTAGCAAGGGTACCTTGCCGTACCGTCTCAACCACACGGCAGCGACACCGGCTACCTGCTGTTATTTTTGGCACTTCCTCCGGCAAAACACATGCTGCCACGCGCACTCGGTGCTTAGAGCAGCCAAGTACCAACTCGAGTTGTTCTACGTGCCCAGGCCATGCGGTAAGTGATCATAGACGAACATGCTAACCTCCTATTGCAAATGCATAACAGTTGCCAAGTATCACATGTCATTGGTTATGATTTCGAAAAAATATATATTATTTATAGCCCAGCTGGCCTTTAGTTGTAGATAAAAATGCCTACAAGTGTTCTGGTTTACAGTGAAAACATTTGAATCCTTGTGTGTAGACTGCTGTCAGATGTAACCTGAGTGCTGGGATACTTTAATAGGCAATTCAGTGATATAGACAGTTGGATTTTTCTAAACAGTCTCGAAGACTTATTTATGCTGGCGATCAGTAAGCAAAATATTTATCAAATGAAGGTATATTTTGAAATAGCTTAGCTGAATGGCTACGTTAACTAATTTCTTATATTAAGCATGTATATAGTTAAGAAAAAAAATAATAGTTTAATAATAATAATAATAAATAAATTTTAAACTTTCGAAAGTGCCTATAAATACTTGTCGATAGGTAAATGATCTGCAAATGCAAAGCAACTTTGACAAGACTTTCTGATTTCGTATAAGCTGCGATACTTTTGACCTAAGCTTAAGTCTTTTATTTTTTACACGTTTGTTAAACCCAAGAGTCTCTACGATTTAATTGGTTGAGTCAGACAAGTACAATGCAACTCGATTAAGTGCGAAATGTATAAAAAAAGATCTTATGTAGATAGACTGTCTTTAAGATGTAGAAATAAATAAAGCTACCCGCAAACACCAAATGCTATAACCACAAATAATTTCACGCAAAACATTGTCATCTGTTTCCATCTAAGAGTATCTCTATTGATAAGCGATTAAACAGCAAACACAGCCGATCTTCGCTTAACTGATAATATGTAAAGAACACTTGATAAGATTAGAAAGCATTTGGGCCAAAGCTCAGCAAGTTGAGAATCTGATAATCAGTTTCTAGCTAGCAATGTTATGATTTTGGCATAGAGAACCGTTTTAGTTACTTTGTTTTGTGATTATGAAAATGTTTTTAAGCGACCTACTGAGGCATAAAAAATAAAAGACTGCGTGTGACAAAAGTGTGTTTTTATTAAGTGCAAATTCACTACGTGTTTAATGCAGTATTTTGTAAAATTTCTGCAACTTATGTCGTTGAACGTGACCTGACAGACATGCCGCGCGTTGTTTGAACAAATCTTTATAAATGTGGAAAATGCCGCATACGACAAAGTGCAAACATAATAAAAAAAAAAAAACAAAAAGAAAAAAATTAAACGAAAATAAATAAATATAAAAATAAATTATAACAAAAAAAAAAAAAAAATAAAACGACATACATTTGCTCTCATAATGTTTTCGTAAAAGACTTAATTTATCTTTTTAATGACCAGATGCCCTTCAATTTGCGCAATCAAGCCTTACACAAACGCCCATTATTACACAAATTAATGCACAAACCGACGCCCCTTAAAACAAAAACCGATAAAACATGTGAATATTGATTAATTCAAGCGAACATGCGCTCGAATGCTCAAATGTGGCAAATGTGGCAAATGCGGCAAATGAGGTTCATGTGGCAGCATTGACTTGCAACACTTGAATAGAATTTCTAACAATAAGAAACACAAAAAAAAAAAGAATCAGTAGAAGCATTTCAGCGCAAATTAGGTCAGCTGTGTCTTCGAAAACCTGGCGTTAATGAATAATCCGAAAAGCCACGTCAAAACAAATTTCTAAAAAATGGGGAAAAAATTTGTTTAAACATATGCCATAAAAGCTATTAGATAAAAAACGAGATTTGTATTTAAAGCAAAGTATAAAAAAAAAAGAGGAAAAATTATGGCATGCACACGCACTCACACACACACACACACAGATATACATTGATGTGCCTTTGCCGGCTGCTTAATGTGGCATTTTTTTTTTCTTTGCTTAATTTTTTATAGATCCAATTCTTTTGTTTCTTAATCTGTGCACATGTTAATTATTTTAATTGCAGCTAAGCAAAAAAAGATGTCATTAATTTGTTAAATTTCCGCGTTTATTTTTGCGTGCCTGCGTTCCAGAGAAAGGAATACCATCATGCAAGCTAAAGTATTTCATTTAAAATTTATTAATGTTGTCTTAGACTTTGTCGTGAGCAAAAAACCAAGAGTAAAAGAAAAAAAAAAAAAAGAAAGAAAGAAATAGGCAAGAAATGCATGTTGCTATTTTTGTAATGCCTGCAGGCAGTCATCATGTGCAGACATGCCAGAGCAGTTGCTGCTGGTGTGGTTTATCGTTAAAGGCGAGACAAGATGCGCCTGCCAGCGCTGCACAGCAACTGCAATAACAACTACAACAAAAACGTACACGTATACTGCTTAGTTGTTGTAAAATGGTTTGGGCGTCAAAGCATGTGCAGCTTCTTCATTCTTTTTTTTTTTTTCGTTTGTGCATGTTGTCCTAAATAAAACAATTTATAATGCAAAAAAAAAACAAACAGAACCCGGCAAGTGTCGCAGTTGACGAAAAGGCTTAATGAAGACCTAAAGTGAAGTAAATGAAAAGAACATGAATTTGTCAAGTGTTGCAATGCATAAATAATCGATTGTGTAATATAAAACACTCAGAATTTACGCAGAAAGCCTTTTAGCCGGCATTTAACATAGCTTCTGACTGCTGTGAGCAGCGACTTCTGCAGTCTACTGTTAACCACATAACCGGCTACGCTCGGAGACGCTGATGTCACCGCTGTGCTGTTCGCCAAAGTTGCTGTTAAGCTAATTTCTGTGATGTAACTATGGACAATAAAATGTCAAACTGTTAACTCAGTTCTTGTTTACCAGCAAAGCAATGTTGTTGTTATTTTATAAAGAGTATTTTCGCTGCTTATGTCATTTTTTGGGTAACTAATTGTAGCCAAAAATTTTAGCAAAAATATGGCGAAAGTTGTCTGCTAGCTTACACTTGCAGCAACTTTTCCAAGTCAAAGAATTATGCCATTCTAATTTCAGTTACTCTAATTTAAGACATTAGCACACAGCGAGAGTCGTCGTGTCCTTAATTTCGGCTGCGTCTGCACGTTTTTGACATTATCTGCTGGCTTCCTTTAGTTCGCTCTGCCAGCAGCGCTTGCGTGTTATGTGCCACACTGGGCAAAGTTCATGTGTAACTTATTTAAAAAACATTTATTTAGATTTTTCATGCCCAACAGACTTTAATTGAAACGCATTTGAACTTCAATAAATTCAAGGTAAACAGGTTTTATTTAAAAAAAAAAAAAAAACGAAAAACCGAAACAATGGCAACAACAATTAAAATCGTTTTTTGTTTTGTTTCAATTTCTTGCGAACTGCAGAGCCAAAAACACAAAAAATATTCTCGCACAAAAAAGAAGGCTACCTACTTTTTTTTAAATTCCGTTTTTCATGTGCTTTTTTCTTTTTTTTTTCTTTTTGGTTTTGTTTTATTTTGCCGCACAAAAGACACAAAACAATTTTCAAGCAAAAGGCAAAAAGCTAAAAACATTACCGACAACAGCAGATATAAACATGCAATAAACAATAACAAAAAAGACACAAAAATAACAAACTCGTTTAGGAGAGAAAAAAAAAGCCAAAAAAAATATAAGCGAAGAACGCACGTCAATCATAAACAAAAACAGCCAAAGATGCGGCCACGCGTTGCCATGAGTTTTGTTTAAAAGCAACAGCGGCAGCCAACAGCGCAGATGGAGGCAAAACTGGAGAGAGAGAAAGAGAGAGAGAGGGAGACAGAGTGAGTATGGGAGAGCTAGTGCGGGTGCGCAGAGAAATGCAACATAGCAGTGCTGACAACTTCATTGACATTTAATTGGAGTGCAACAAGCCGAATACTGACAGACAGACAAACAGACTGACAGACTGAGAGACAGACAGAGAGGCAGGCAGACAGACGGTTAGACTAGCCTAGCTGCCAAATACAATTCCAGGCAGCAAACAGAGCTGAGCAACAGAAACAGAAATCAAAAAAACAAAAAAAAAAGTAAAAGAAGTAGAAGAAAAAGGAAAACTTGTGTGTCTGCATGTTGCTGCATTGCTGGTTCGTTAGCAAATGGAAATCAAGTTGACGTTGATGAGTCGCTTTGAGCTGCGCCAACTTGCACGGCGCGTATGTGGGTCAAATGCAGACGCTTAGGTGCGCAAGCCAAACGGCAAATTACAGTTCAATGGACTTTAAAATCAATAAAAAGGCAAAACACATACACCACTCTAAATAAATATTTCAAAAACAACAACCATACAAAAGGCAAAAGCCAAAGCAAGCATACAAAGTAGTGCAGTATGTAATTAGTCAGATTGTCACACGGTGCCGGCTAATTGAAGTCTTCGCGTGTTGCCTGCTGCCGGCATGGCATTGAGCGAATGTTTGCACCCAACTATGCCCAAAGGAATACACGTGCGCACCTACCCTCGCTTTCACTTGGCGGCTTAGCTAAAATAATAAGCCAAAGACATGCCTCACACACACAAACTCCAATCGAAAACTAAATATAAATAGCAGATAAAAACAGAAAACCAAAGCGTCATTGTTATTTTTTTCAGGAAGCGTCTGCGGTGTGCTGCGCTGCATTGTAAACAGGTGTCGTCTGTTGATATTTTATATTTGTTTTTTACTTTTTTTATATACATATATTTTTTTAAATTTTGTTTTTTTTCTAGATTTAATATACGTCATGAAATCCAATACACGTGTCGAGTTGTGCACATTAGCGTAGGTTGAGTGTAACGACATGCAATACTTCCGCATTTCCTGTTGTCTGCTTTGTCTAATTGCGTCTACGCAAATGTAATGCAATGCAATGCACTGGGGTGTCTTTTTTTTTTATTTTTGTTGAGTCAATGAATAGACATGGCATACGCATACATCACATCACGTGCTTGCTGCCAAGTTCTGAATTTTTGGCAAAGCAGAACATGTTTCTGATGTATGCTTATGTGCCAGCAAAACTAACCCAGGCAGCATTGTCAGCAACATGTACATATTGTTTTTACATTTGCCACATTGTTTATAACTTAAAACCTCATAGCAAGTAAAAATAAAAATAAAAATGAAAATACAAAGTAAACTTTAATAACCTGTCTACTTATAACTGGTTAGAGACGATTGCATTCCCGACACATTGGCTAAGCCATAGTTTCCCTCTTAACTGGTTCTGATATTCTCACAATTTGTTGAATAATAAATGAGTTAATTAGGCAAACGTTCAGCTTCCTTAATGTTGAAAATTAAAAGATGAATACTGTGCTAGACAATTAGGCTGTTTCATTGATACTAAGATTTCAGTTGTAGACTCTGTATTATGCAGATAGCCTATTCTTAATAAAATCACTTTTAGAGCATTGGTCTATTTATGGGTACTATTGCTATACCCCGTCTTATGCCTGTGTATAGCCAACTTTTAGAAGTTAGCCGAAATGAAGTAAGCAAATGATACACAAAAATTTCGTTTTGTTGCAATTTTTTCTGCTGTCACATTGTCACTAACCAGCGGCTGCTTTGAGAACAAGAAACATGACTGTGGTAATAACAGACATTCAAAAGTAAGCCATGCATTACACAAAACAACTACAAAGATAAGGTGTAGTACCAAGAAACATTAAGGAGAATATGTCAAAAAAAAAAAAAAAAAGAATTACTTTAATAACGGTACTAACTGCACGAAACCAAGTTAAGAAATTCACTTGCAATACGGGTTTGCCAGACAGGCTACACTGCGCCCAAAAAGTTGAAAATGCTTAAGTTAAAAATACAAAAACTAAATAATAAAAAAAAAAACATAATAAGACACATAATGCTATAATCAAACACCTTAGATAATAGTGAAAAGCAGCTATTATCTGTCTTATTATATTCAAAATGCCCGTCAGGTTTTTTTTCTGCTGTCATACTTTGTCTCTTGGAAAGAGCTGAGGCCAAATACTTTGCTGAGCAATGCAAAGCAAAAAGAATAACGGTATTCTAAATGCAAACCAAAACAAAAAACACTTAAACCGCGCCTAAAGCACAGAAACATTATGAATTAAGGTAAAACAAACCGAACCACCAAGTCAAGACATGCAGACTGTGACTGTGACTGTGAGTGTGACTGACTCTTGGTAACGTCAACAACTCTTGGCAAGAGGCAACGTATGAGCGCACAATGTATGCCAAGGCAACTGGCAATAATATTTAATTTGGTCGTTAGACTTTTCGTGTTTCTTCTGCCATTTTTCATGTCTTTTTTTTTGCCATTTTATGCAAACACGAATTTCGCAAGGGGAACTCGAACCACGAACAGCAATTGCAGAAGAATTTCTAAATGCCATACCATGTATGTAGGTAAGCAATGCTTAGCAGCAACGAAAAATGCAGGAAGACTGCAAAACACTTTTGAACTGCATTCAGAAAGCAACTGACGAGCGTAAGACGAGCGAGTTTTGCGCATGCGTTAGCAAATTAATAAAATATCAAATTTCGTTTGGGGAAATAAAAACCGAATGCGTCTGCTGGAGTCGGAAGCCAAGGCGAGCTGAGCTAAACCATGCCGAGCTGTGCTTCGAGTATTTCCTGCATGACAAAACGCTTATGCAATGTCGACCTGCATTTTTCTTGCATCTTTTTTTCTTTTCTCTTTACAATGTTTTTACTTGGCACTTCTTAGCAGCTCACACAGCTGCCGAGCTTCGTATTACAATTCATCTGCAGCAGCGGAGGAAGCGGACGGCAGCGGACGGCAGCAGTCTGTGTTAGGCACTTAGCATTCATTAAGCACTTGTCGCAAAACAAATGTTTCCTGTTCGATGTGCTCAAGTTGTAGGCTGTTTTAGCTCAGCTGCTGATGCTGCAGACCAACGCTGCATGCAGGTGGTTGAGTGCCTAAGAGCGGAAGTGGCGCTAAGATGAAGTAATTGAAGAAAAAACCAAAACGCTTCAGCTAACAATTTCCTTGGCGAAAATAAAAGCAACAATAAAAAAAAGTGCAATAAAATTTTAACATAAAAAAGGCAAACGCGGCACAGCAACGCAAATTACAATTTGAATTTATTGCAAAGAAAATCAAAGTCATCACTCAACAAACCGAAAATTCAAAAATCGCAAAAACAAACAATCCCAAGAAACGGAAAACAAATAAAAAAAAATAAAAGCAACTTAAATGGCATGTTAGCAAATTTTATTTGCAAAATGTTTGATTTAGTTGTTGTGTCGGTTTGTTACTTTTATTACAGTCTTTGTTGTTGTTGTTGTGTTTGTCGGCGTAGCTGTTGTTGTCCCAGTACGTGATATCACCAAATGGCACGACTTAGCCAACTGGAGACAGCGGCAGGCAGCCTACATTAATGCAAGCTGGTTTTTGTTCGCACAAGCAATAAAATTGAAACAAATACACAACAGCAAAACACACAACGCGTTCGCGTTTTTAGCTATTTACTGTAATTTGTTATTCCCCTCGTTTTTTTTTATATTAATTTTAAACTATTGCCCAGCGGTTTGCAATATCTAAATAAGCCGCCTGACTACAGTTGCGCAAGCCTTGCCTGAGATACAAAAAAAAAATCACTTTAAGCTTGCACTAATTGTGCTGCCTAAACTTTAACAAGGCATTTGCATACCGCGTGCACTTGTTGACGGCAATTACCGACAATAGGTCTATTCTAAACTAATATGCTTCACTTGTTTAGCTATTAGCTTTTGTTTATGTCATTGTTAAGCTTTTATTGCGTACTTAAGAGTCATTTCGTATAAAATTTCTTGCTATTTTCGGCTTAATTACGTTATTGTCTGTGTTGTGACTGCATTCGTCCAGAAAAAAAAAACCATAAATAACATCAAACTGCGCAATGTTGCCAAAACTTTAGAGAATAGTTTCAATTAAGGCATATGCATGCCTTTTCCATTACCATATACCATGAGGAATTAAGCAAGAAACAAAAATTAATTGCTTCAAGTTTAATAATTGCTACAACAACATTTTGAAACATTTATAATTAACATTAAACAGTAACTCACCCAAAGCTACAAAACAAAAATCCAATTGACCTTTTTACTGGAGTATTTCTTCTTCTTCTTCTTTTTTGACTTATTTTGCGCTTGCTTGGAACACCTTACCACACATACACACCAAAATGTACACACACACGCGCACGGGAGAGCAGAGAAAAAACAACAAAAATTACCGTTTAATGCACAAATTCAGCTTGATGCTGTTTTTTATCTTATATTTATTAAAAACACTGTTGTTTTTATTCGATTTTTATTTGTTATATTTAATATTAAAGTATTAAAATAAAACACATTAAATTCCAATGAAAGCGCAAAGCCACAAATACAAAAACAAATACCCACACATGCAGTGTAAGCTGGGTTTAGCACTGTTGCTTGTTGTTGTTTTTTTTTTGTCTCGTTGCTTTTGGTGTTTCTGTAATGATCTTGGAACAGGTAGTTTTTGTTTTTTATTAATCGTAGTCGTTGCTTTCGTTTTTTCTTTTATTTTTCAATCTTATTTATTATAAATTTATGCAACATAACATTCGACTACACTTTTTTATTGTTGTTAAACTAAAAGCCGTTGTTTGGTTATTGAAAATCTTACCAAGGCCAAGAGACAGACAATTGGTAAGAAAAACACAAGAAGAGAAGTGGCAAATATTAAATTGTTTTACACTTTCACTTGTTTGTTAATCGTTGCTGTATATTAATTATAAAAATTTAAATGCATCAACGTGCTCTTTAATGTTTTAAACATAAATTTGTAACGTTGGTAACCGCCGCGGTAAGAGGTTTTTTCATACTTTGCTTTGATTTTTTTTCTCTTTTGTTGTTGTTATTGCGCTGCCAACTGAAGAACGACCGAACTAAACAAACGTCAAATCAAAACTGAGAAAACTAGTTGTAGTGGATATTGATATTGGGTTCCACATTCCACATAGGTTGCTTCCACAAATTACAAATACAAAAAACATTTCATTTTTTCGACTACTCTAACACGATCCACATCGTTGTTTTCCATTCCATTTGTATTAAATTGTTCCACTTGTTTGTGGGCGGCATTTTTGAGGGGAAACCATTTTAAGCAGCTGATGTAACAGCTGTTTGCAAGCCGTGGGCGGTAAGAAAATAAAATAATAGTAGCTAAGGCGTCTTTTTTGGCTCAAAGTAAAACAAAAAATGTATGAAATGAAGTGATAATTTTATGAAAATTGAGGTAGATGATATATATTTAGAAAAATAGCATTTAACCTGCGTAGGGTTAGCAAATATCAGCAATTATCACCTGCTGCATAATAGCAACCCTGCCGTAACGGCCAAGATTAGTCATGATCAAAAACCGTTATAACAAAAAGCAAGACTTTTGTAAATTTACGCAGAAATTTATTACTTTAGCTCTAAACTACCAAAAATTAACAATCAAACGCACAACTAAGAAATAAGGATTTAAAGTTAAACTTACTAAAGGACTTTTTAAACGCAATTTCACACATATTTAAATTTCGACCTTTTGTTGAGGTTCATTCTCATCTTCGCTCTGCTGGTTAATGCTGCTATCCACGTCCTCGTCTTCGGGCTTCGCTTGCACCACGACATTCTGAGTAACGACAGCTGGTGGCGGCGACGGCGGCGGTGGTGGTGGTGACGTCTCAATTTTTTCAATGACGTTGGCTCGAACGCTGCTAGCTATCGGTTTTTTGCTGAAATTGTTGCTAGCAATAGGTCCCGCACCGGCGCCAACGTTAGCGCTCTTTATGGCATAAAGAGCACCAATAACGGAATTTAGAGTTGGTGTTGATTTTCGGAAAGCTGGGTTTCTTTGCGATTCTGGCATATGCATTGTATCCACTTGAAATGGCGCCGAGGATGTCTGTCGACGCACCTTCTCGACGCGCAACTTTTGCGTAGGTACTACAGGTCGATAGTCCAATGGTTTCGTTGTGCGTATAACGCCACGCATAGTCGCTGGCTGCCGCATATTGCTATCGTCGAATGCCTCATCCGGCAAGTCTGCTTGGTCAGCATGTCGTCCGTCAGTAGCGCCATGATGGCCGCTGCTGCCATAGCCAGTATTGGCTCCACCAACACCGCCACGCTTATTCGGCGGTCGATACAATCGTTGACTGGCAGTTAGCGTTGAACGTTCCGGCGGTTGTTCGTTCAATGCATGTGCCGGCAGTGGCATGTTGGTGTACGTGCCCAGACCTAAACGTTGCTTCACTTCAGTCATGGTCTGCTGCGCTTGCTGACGTGCCTTCTCGGCGCCAACCTGCAGCATGTAGATCAGCTCGTTGCGTCGCGATAAATGCTGATTGACCTGTTCGCGTATGGGGCGCAGGTGCTCGACAACGGCTTCGGCCACGCGGATCTTGTACTTGCCGGTGTCGATGGTCTTCGCCTCCTCGACGATGTCCTTCACGGGTATGCCAGTAACAAGCGAATGTATGCCAACGAGATTGCTAACGCCGGGACGTGTTTCTGGCTCATAACTGATATCCGAGGTGAAGTCTGTGACGGCCTTTTTGATCTTCTCAACAATGACATCCGGCTCATCGCAAAGATTGATCGTTGCTTTGGCGTTAGCATCCGATTTGGACATTTTGCGACTGGGATCACGTAATGAACGTATGCGACCTGCCTCCTCATCGTCTATCATGGCATGGCAGACGGGAAACATCTCGCCATATTGATGGTTAAAATTGCGTGTCAAATGCTGTGCCAACTGTATGTGTTGCAGCTGATCGATGCCCACGGGCACATGCGTGGCTCTGCAAGCGTTTTAAAAGTAGTCAAATATTCCCATAATTAATAAAAAATTGTATACGCACTTGTACAACATAATGTCGGCTGCCTGGAGCACAGGGTAGACGTAAAGACCCAATGGCACATCGCGTACAAGACGCGACTTGTCCTTAAACTGCGGCAGCTGCGCCAGTCGCGGCATTGTCGTCATGCAGTTCAATATCCAATTGAATTCACAATGCTCGAGCACAGCCGACTGCACGAATAAAGTCGTTTGTGTCGGATCCACACCACACGCAATCAGCGTTGCTGCCATCTTAAAGATATTCTCACGCAGCACGGGCGGACTCTGCGGCAATGTTATTGAATGCATATCCACAATGCAGACGGTGACATCTTCTTTTTTGTCCTGCAGCTGCACCCACTTACGCACGGCACCCAGATAGTTACCCAAGTGCAGCGCGCCTGTCGGTTGTATACCCGAGAAAATGCGGCGTGGCCAATGATGAGAGGAAAACTGCAAACCAAACACACACACATCAGCTAACACTTTACGTAATAAACCCACACGACATGCACACCTGCTCCCCCTGTTGTTGAGTATCCTGCAGCGGCGGCGTCTTGCGTGCATGCGAGCGGCTGCCTGTCGCATTGGCGGCACCGGCGGTGAATTGCTTTTGTGTTGCTGCTACGCAGGCACTGGAGCCGAAGAAGCGAAGACGAATTTGAGAAACTTGCATTGTGAATTTATTGCTCACGCGTTGCATCCTAAGAATTTTTCCTTTTTGAATGCGGTTTCATATAGCTAGTGGTATATGGAAATAATTCATTTATATCACAGATTTTATATTTTATAACAAATAAATTTAGTTTCTGTTTTTTTTTTTTGAATTTACAACTAGAAAGAAGAAAATCCGAAGGCAACTAAGTATGATTGGAATAAAATGAAATGAAACACTTTCATCTGTTATCTCTAATTTCAAACAGCTGACTGAACATTCGCCGCCCAGCTGTTGCGTGTAGAGTTGCAAAGTATTGATGAAGTACTGCAGCGCGCATGAATTGAAATTATTACGACTGTTTTTTCAAATTGTTTATTTGCATTAGTTTCTAAAACAAGGATTTGCATCTTTAAATTTCATTTTTACAAAGTTGAGATGACGTGCATTTTCTATTTATATTTGACCTTACAAATAAAAGGCTAACGAATCGTGAATTTCGAATTCTTATTATAACGGCCATTAAGTGCACGTTAGCTAGCTATTTGTTTATTAATTAAATCAACCACACTTTAAGCTTGACATAGTAGCTACTACTGGCAGCAAATGGCATCGAAACGCAATATGCTTAGAAGTTGATTGGCTGGCCAAAGGCAGCCGCCACATTCGCCTCACGTAAGGCCTCAGCGCAGGTCTGGAAGAAAGCAAGCATAGAAGATATTTAAGAGAAAATCATTTACATGTCAGAATTGATTACTTACCGGATGTGCATGACAGACGCGTGCAATATCCTCTGATGAAGCACCATACTCCATGGCCAAGACAGCCTCGTTGATCAATTCGCCAGCCACTGGTCCAATGATATGCGTGCCCAACACACGATCTGTTGCCTGATCTGCCAACACCTTCACGAAACCATCCGTTTCGTTGTTGGTCTTAGCGCGGGAGTTAGCCAAGAATGGGAATTTGCCGACTTTGTAAGCAACACCTTCCTGCTTCAATGTCTCTTCAGATTTGCCAACCCACGCCACCTCAGGATGTGTGTAGACAACGCTGGGCACGCAGTTGTAGTCGATATGCACGTGTCCACCATTCATTCCCTCGACTGTGATAATACCCTCATCTTCCGCCTTGTGAGCCAACATTGGGCCGTGTATGCAATCGCCAATGGCGTAAATACTCGGCACCACGGTTTGGAAAACGCCATTCACTGGTATGCGGCCACGATCGTCCTTTACGATGCCCACATTGTCCAGGCCCAAACCTTCGGTATACGGACGACGTCCGATCGACACAAGCAACGCGTCACAGGTGAGGTCTTCCTTGTCACCAGTTTTGGCATCCTCAACCGATACGGTTACGTTGTCACCGCTACGCGTGGCACCCAAGACCTTCGTGCCCAACTTAAATTTAAGACCTTGCTTCGTCAACACCTTCTGGAAAGTTTTCGAAACTTCGGCATCAATGCCGACGCCGCCTATGCTGGTCATGAACTCGACGGCAGTCACCTCGGCGCCCAGACGACTCCAGACCGAGCCCAACTCCAGACCGATGACGCCGGCGCCGATGACAATCATTTTCTGTGGCACCTGCTTCAGTTTCAAAGCGCCCGTGCTCGAGACAATGACCTCTTCGTCGATCTGCCAGTTGACATATTGGATTAGCTTTGAATTAAGCCACAAGTTACGCTGTGTTTAGCTTACCTCAATGCCAGGGAACGGTGTCACCTCTGAGCCAGTGGCAATCAATATTCTTTGCGCCTTGACTGTCTCTGTGCTGCCATCGTCTTTCTTCACTTGCACTTCGTTGGGATTGATGATCGTGCCGAAGCCGGTGAGCTGTGTAACTTTGTTCTTTTTGAAAAGCATTGCAATGCCGCCTGTGAGCGCCTTGACGGCATTCGACTTCTGACCCATCAGTTTTTCCAAATCTAGCGACACATTATCACAAACGATGCCACGATTAGCTAAATCACCCGAGTGCGCCATGTGATAGTAATGAGAATTATTCAGCAATGCCTTTGAGGGAATGCAGCCAACATTGAGGCAGGTGCCGCCCAGGGTGGCTTCCTTTTCAATGCTGACAGTCTGCGGAAAGAATAAAACACCAATATGGTGTATGAATTATATTATTATTTGGCCTATATTGTAGTTCATCGACGTACCTTCATGCCCATCTGTGCGGCTTTGATGGCTGCCACATAGCCACCAGGGCCGGAGCCAATCACGACCAGATCGGCTTCATGTGTTTGCGAGTAGCAGCGCGCGTTCACTGCGCCGAGTATGGCGGTGTTAGAGCGCAAGGGCGTCTGTTAAAGTAATACATTTACATATTATTTGGCAATTATTTATTGCTCATCATTTCCGTCGTGGTTGTTGTTGTAGCTCTGTCTGCGCTTATCAGCAACTTTGTGTGCTGGCATGGTAATTGATTGAAATAAGCCAAATTACCTCTTTATCTTGAAGCTGAATCACAAGACTTGTACAATAAATGACAATTGCAAAGAATAAATAATTATATGCACAGTAATTTATTTTTGCAAATAAAATCAACACAGCAACAACAGCAACCACACAAACTTGTTCTCTACCCTCTTCTTGTTTGTTATTTTTAGCACAACACAGTCTACATTTATTTAAGCCATTTGCAACGTGTTACGTTACACGATACACGATATTTAATCTTATTTAACTGAATCTTTGCTTGCGTTTGCTTTCTGCTTTCTAAAGTTATTGCTGCCGCGGCTAGGTTAGATTGCATAATCCAAAAAAAAAAGGGAATGTTTTATGCCGCAGCAGCCTCACACCTGTGTTGACCGCACTTGTTATTTATTTACTTGCTCACCTTCACTACCGCGGCGAAGGCATTACGTAGTGTGCACTGCATTTTATTTAAAACTGCAATTATACTTCGTAAATTAATCTAATCGTAATCGTCGGTTCAATAAAATTTCGACAAAATTTGGCGAAACCTTCGGCTGGAGTGGTGCCAATCACATGAAAAGTGTGGCCTGCAACATATTAATCTTACATGGCCTGGCAGCACTCGCATGTAGTGCACACAACAGTTTATTTTATTTAATAATGGGCTACCACGTCGCAAAACTGGGTCCGGTCCTCGGTCAATTTCAGTGGGATCCAGCATGAAACGGACCCGCGAAGCAGGATTTTACATTGCTCACCACTGCTTCAGTGTTGTTGATGAGGATAGGGTTTGCAGAGCACCGTGCCTATCTCTCTCACTCTCATACACTGTAAGCGCTACAACAACAAGTGTGTTCATTAACTTCATTACAACAACAACAACACAACATAGATACAAGCAATGGCAATGGTTGTAATAATTTATTTGTAAAATAAAATCTAACTGAATCTTAAATTTATTTAAACAAACATGGATGATGACGCGGATCTGCATCGCTATGGCACACCACTGGAACCCTTAGAGAAAGGTAAGTAATATTGGCAATACATAAATTTTCGCCGGCTGCTCTCACCTCCAGGTCAAACGTTTGCAGATGAAGTACCCATCAAGAAACCCGTGGCTGTTGAGGACCAAATCGTCAAGGATGAGAATGGTAAACGGCGGTTCCATGGCGCCTTCACTGGTGGTTTTAGTGCGGGTTTCTGGAACACAGTTGGCTCGCTGGAGGGCTGGACACCGCAGAGCTTCAAGAGCTCACGCGGCGAACGCGCAGAGCAGCGCTCACAACAGCGGCCAGAGGACTTTATGGATAATGAGGACTTGGGTGAATTTGGCATAGCACCGCAAGGTATACGCACGCGTGAGGAGTTCGCAAAGGATGCGGATGACAAATCCAGCAGCAGTCGAAAACGTAAGCTGCAGCAGCAGAGCACCTTGGGGCCTATACCAGGTATGCCAGTGCTGGAACAGCTGCTGAAGCCAGTGCGTGATAAAGTTTCGGTTCGCATACTGAGAAGTATGGGCTGGAAGCCCGGACAAGGCGTAGGACCCAGGCAAACTCGCAAGGAGAAGAAGCAGGCCAAGGCGCGCAATAAACGAGAGCAATATTTGTTGCAGCACTATGGCACGGCTGGCACGGAAGACTCAAGTCCATCACAGGAGCGTAAGGTCTCTGATGATGAGGAGGACGAAGATGACGATGATGACGATGAGGAGATCACTTTTGCACCCGATGACTATGAACCGCTATTTTACAATATTAAGGATAATCGCTTTGGTCTGAGCTACTCTGGTCTGAGTCGTGCGCCCGTGTTGTCCAAAGGCGAGCGCAGCGCTGTAGTTCCGTCGCAGCATATTAATCTCTTCGGGCCACTTCAAGTCATGGATAAGCAAAAGAAGCTGTCGATCACCGGACAGGCATTTGGCGTTGGTGCTCTGGAGGAGGAGGATGATGACATCTATGCGCGCGATGACATGAATCGTTACGATTTCTCTTTGGGTGGCAATGCCAAAAAGAAGCAAAAGAAAGCACAGCATGTGCAGGAACGCAGCGTCATCGAAGGCTTTGCTTCGGATAAAACCGAAGTGACCTACAATGAGCCCTTCAGCATTGATTTGCCACGTGACTTCAAGCCGAGAAATTGGACGCAGCGCAGAAGTCGCTTTGCGCCACTGCAGCCAGAGCAAGTGAAGCAATTGGCGGCAGCAAACGAATACAAGAAGGCAGGCTTAGGCCGACATGATCTCGATGCCACACAGCGGGCGGCACTGCTGGGCGAGCAAGTGCCACAGCAGGTTGCGCCCAAGGTGGATCGTGCCAAAGCGCTGCTGGAGCGCATAAATGCTACTGGCAGTAATTTTACACGCGGTGGAGTCATCACAGCCGAAGGTGAGGAGCAGACTGCGACGGCTACGAGTGAGAAAGTGGCGCAGCATGTGCAGCAAGAAAATGCAAAGCTTGTGGCCATAGCAACACACAAGACGCAGCATTTGGTTTCCACTCCCAGCGCCGGCTTTAAGCCTTTTCTAGGAGATGCCGGCAAGCAAACGCGTTATGACCAATTCTTAGCCAGCGAGTTGAAGGATCAAGAGGAAATTGCCAAATTTCTTAGTGAGTTGCAGCCGGTGACACTCTCCGCATGGGATCGCGAAATGGAAATGAAGGAATTCATACAAGCGCGCAGCATTTATAAGCCACTGGTTGGGGTTATGTCCGATAGGTAAGTTTTTTAAAATGTTCCTGCCAAATTATTGAGGAGCTTACTTAAACCATTGTCGCTTGCAGATTCGTTACTGAGGCTGGGATGGTTGCTGAAGCCATTAAAACTGCAGCTGAACCCGAGGTTGAAAAGAAAATTGTCATGGAACGCAGCAAAAGCATGTGGAAGCCAAGCTCACATCTCTGCAAACGTTACAACATAGCGGAACCTTTTGGAGGTGCATTGCCAAATACCGACAAACCGATCATACACAAACCCAAAATGTCGGTATTCGATTACCTGGAGTCGTCCATCAATACCAAAGCTAACTTTCAAACTCCAGTCATTATACCCAAACACGTCGAGCAACCCAAACCGTTGCCCGTAACGGCACCTCCGATTCCTGCGACGGTGGTAGACACGCCAGCGCAAGCACCCGAGTCAACATTAGCAACGCAAAGTCAAGATAAATCCGTGCAGCCGTCCGGGACAAAAACTGCAAAGTTTGTGCCCAAAACAGAACTTGAGAAGCGAGTGGAGGAGTGCAAGCATAAACCCATTTCGGAGAAGACTGAACTGTTTAAAAGTATTTTCGATGATAGCGATGAGGAGCAAGAGACGGCTGATGCAGCTGCTGACCACAACACTGAGGAGGATCGTCTGGCAACCATGCGTGCCCAGTTGGGACTGCCAATCATGGGAAAGCTCTCGAATGCGGCAGAAGCTAACGTGCTACGCAATAATTCACCACCACGTGGCATTTTCGCGGCGCTGTTTCAAACAGGCGGAGATGCGGTGGCGCAGACCCCAATTCCGGCGGCAGCACCCGAGGAAGTGACAGCCACAACAAAGACGACAAACTTGGCACCACCCAAGATTGCATTTAAAAAGCGCAGTGAGCGGCAACTAAGTGAAATGCAGGACACGTCTGTGCCGTCAGCAGCAGAAGATGAAGAGAAGGCGGCTTTTTATGGACCCAAGTTGCCTGAACGTCTACAGACACCCACAGCCACACCCACAGCAACCATACCTAAACCTGCCACAGAGAGTGAAATTGATGCGCAGCTGCAGAAACTGTGGATGCAGCAGAAAGCGGCTGCAAAAACAAAGAAGCTCATCGTCGAGGATCAGTGGGTGGAGAAGCGTCCGCCCAGCAGCGACAGTGAAAGTGATAGCACAGAGACGAGCAGCGGCAACGAGAGCAGCGGCAAGGAGAGTGCCAAGCACTCCAAAAAGAGGAAGAGCAAGAAAACGAAGAAGCGCAAAGTGGATAGCAAGAAATCCCAGAAGAAAGCCAAGAAGAAGTCGAAGAAGAGTGCAAAACCTAAAGAAAAGTCGCATAAGCATAAGAAAAATAAACGATAAAAAAAAAAACACAATATATTGCAATAAATATTTTTTAAGTAGTACATGTGTATATGTTTTTAATGTATATTATATAAATGTGTGAGAAATTTATTATGACTTTTTTTTCAAACCTAACTAGTGAAAAGTTTTAAAAGGCAAAGAAAATAAGGATCACGAAGAATCTTATATAGAATTTTTTTATACCTTCATTTCACCGCTCACCTAAAAGGTAAAACCTTTATAAAAGTCGAAATTATAAAGGTTTTTGTCAGTGATATAATGACATTGGCATCTTTGTTACTTTCGCTTCTGGCTGTTCTGATAGTTTTTTGCGTTTCCTGAAAATTTCTTGTTTTTTTTTTTTTGTTTTTTTTAGTTATGACATTTTTGGTAAACGTGTGCAATATGTTGGGAGAAGCGACTTTAGACAAACTAAAACTTTCCTATCCACGTTTATATCAATTAGCAAGAAGTCGGCTTCAGAAGACATGCCTTGGATTGTTCTCAGTCGCTACCCAATTCATGTGCTGGCATTGAATGACGATTGGATTCAGCATAATTTCTTTGCTTATATTTTGTATTCGTATTCTGTTTTTAATATATTTAAATGGCATCTATTCGCACGAATTTGGCACCTGGTGCGATTTCCAAATGCCGGATATGGCAGCAAGTATTTTTAACATGATTGGCACATTGAGAGCAGATGCCTCTAAGATTTTACACTGTTTACTCAAAGAGAATACAATGAGATTTCCCACGACTTTGCCATTTCGATATCGATGTATAGAAATTTAATATTTGTAAAACAAATACAAAATTTGACCTCACAAATACTTGCATCAGCGCTGACATGCATCTACAGCACAAACTGTGACTCCCACATTATACCGGGTCGGATATGATCCGATGCTGAAGTAGTACTTTGTGTAGATTTTTCTTTTGTACACCGACGGAGATGCCAACTTCTGCTACTGCTTATTTGCTCAGTTTGGATAAATATTTGTAAATTTTGCTTTTTAAAAAGAGCCAAAAAATGGCCGAAGTGATTTTAAAAAAGCTGGAGTTTCAATTTCTGTTGTGAAAGCAGTTAAGATCGTTGATCAGGTAACCGCGTTCGTATCAACACATCGTAAGAGCCGCAACGAGCGTAGCGTTCTCAGCGCAGCAGCGAAGAGAGTATTTTTGTGTTTTTATACGATTTTGGGCATACCGTCGAACGGTGCAGAGTTGGCCAAGTCCGGCTTCGCTGACTTCAGTCTCAGCCGAACCATTACCAAAGACAGACGAACGGATCGTGCGAGCTAACTAACGAACGAATCCACTCCATTGGAACGCCATCGCGTCGAGACGAGTCGAGTCAAGTTGCGCGTTCAGATCGTAATGCTTGCGAAGCGTAACGAATTTTTCTATGGCATTTGAGTGCGCGAGTGCAAAAACAAAAAGAGGAAAAAATCTGGAAATTCGAAAAAAAAGAAAAAAATCATATTAAAGTGACCACGAAAAGTAGTTGCAAAATATAATTAGCCAAAAAGCATTACAAAAAGTGTGTAATGCGTGTATAGAAAGGCGAAATCGCACAAAAGTTGAAAAGGTGAACAAAAAAAAGAAAAAAATAAGCTGTGATTTTTTGTTTTACGATATTAAGTATTGTTGGCACTTTTAGTAAACGCGTGCATGGAAACCAGTTGCCATAATACTGCACTACTGTGAAGCTATGAAAAAAGCAAAAATAACAGAAATAACATAAAAATGAAATAAAAATTATTGCATGAAAATCTGCTTTGTTGGCTATTTGACCAGTTAGGCTTCGCTGTTTTTGTTATTGGTTATGCTTGATTATGTTGTTGTCGCCTATTTGTTGCTTGTTGGCTAAAACTGGCAAAAAGTGCTAAAGAATGAATACGTTAAAATGAAGTCAGCGAAATAAGGCAAAGATTTAATTGTTGTTGTTGTCGTAGCTTTGACGTTGTGCGATTTTATTCTTTTTTTGGCTTTTAAAGCAATTTAATATCGTCAAGATACAAAATAACAACAATAAAAGGCAATGAGCAAAAAAGCAGAAAAATATCTGAAATAAAGCCCAAAAACAAAGGCAGACAGACTGACTGACTGACGAACGTTTATAAAGATCGTAAGACAACAACAACAAGAACGTCAAAAACAGCAGCAACAACCACTGTGAAACACCGCGTCTACGCTGTGAGCGTGTGAGATCATAATATACATCGCTGTGTACGCGAGAACACAAGTGCGCATGTAACCGAAAGAGCACAAAACACCTGAGTTAGCGAAAATTTAGAGAGAATGAGCATCTAGAAGAGCCACAGCTGTGCAGCAAAAATGAAAAAAATAAAATAAAACAAAAAACAAGAAAATGGCAATAAACGCAACTCCAACAGCAAAAAACAATAACGACAGCGACGACAAGAATAACATACAGAGAAAAAACAATAATGAAATACACATGGAAAAAAATATTAATAAGCTACAAAAACAGGCAGACACTTGCTCGGTTGTGGGTGTCTCTGACGTGTTCTGTGTCAGACTCATCATAGCGGCAATAACAAAATATAGCAGCAGCAGAACCTTTGAAAAAAAAAATGGCAAACAAAAACCACCAACACGCGTACATTGTGCTCTGCTTTCGCAAAAAAAAAAAAATAAATAAATACAAAGGCCAAAAAGACTGCCTGTGAAATGCTTAACGTGCGCGCATAGTTTTGCCAAGTGGCAGGCAGATCAACGCAATGTAATTGTTTCAATTTTAGGTAGCATGCGTACTCAAGTCGAGACTGAGCACACGTTTGCATGCATATGCATGGGTAGGAGGCCGCATTAATAAATTACATGGCAGAATTACAAGTAAAAAGGCGTAGAGTAGACTATGCAAATATCGTAAATTAAATTAGCCAAACTGCCGTGCGCATGGGCAAATACCTTGCAAGAGTGGAATATTTTTCTCCATTGCGCAGCTCGTTCGTGCCTACGATATTATTTACGATATAAGAGGTATTGTGTGTCTGTGCCATTACCACAGGTTCGATGTTTGATGTTTGCATTGTTTGTTACTCTCGTACGTGTACACAAACCAAAAAAAAAAAAAAAAAAACATTTTATTCCGCATTTTTACATGCACCGAAACAAACAACAACAACCGCAGCAACAACAGCAAATAGCGCAAATAAGAAAAAAAAAACCGAATAATCTGCAACAACAATAACAAATACTCTTTGGCATATTAAATGCATGCATGCAGGTAGCACAACAATGCTCAGCAACTTTCATTAACAGTTGTTGTAATTGTTGCTGTTGGCTAGTTGTACCTACATGTGTCGATGCTTCTCAGTAGTCATTCATCAAGCGAGCAAAGAAATTTGACGTTTTTGTTTTTTGTTTTTTTATTGTTGTTGCTGCCTTTTTTATTTTGTGTTTAATAATAGTCACACAAAATTGTTGGCTGACTGCAGTGCACAGTGTGTTCGTTAGTGCAATAATTGTTTAAAAATTAGCATTAGCAAGGTATATTATTTTTAATTAGCATTAAGGTCATAAAATAGCATAATCAACGGCCGTCACCCCTGTGGATTTCAACAACTCTGAATGTATTCGAAATCTTGCATTTCCCCCTGGGATCAGTGGTCCCTATATATGCTAGATGCTCATTTGACTAAGCTGCGTTGTTATGGCTGCCATTTGAATTCGTTTATTTTTTTAAAGGCGATCAGATTTCATTAGATTATTGTAAGCACAGTTTCTTTGATTTCTGCATTCTAAAATTAGTTTGCGCATTTTTTTCTGATATATCATGTTTTTCTTTTGCATTAAGAAAAATTTGCTATGCAATTCTTGACGAAGTACGTGACCTTTTAAGATGCTGGTTTTTGAGTAATTTTACCGAATATTTTCTTAGGGCGGAAGTTTTCTATTTTGATAAGGTTGTGATATAATTTTTAAATATATCGATGTTCTATGTATGTTGAAATATTTGCGCTATTTAATCATTGGCTTTATTGATGATGTTGAAAATGAATGTTTTAATGTTATCTATACGAAAATCAACTGGCTATAGAGGACAAGAAATACTTATATGGCATTTTTACTAATATTGAAAACGAACCAGCCGGAATTGGAGACTCTGACAGTAATGAACATTCATTGCAGAAGATCCGTTTGCATTGGGATATGTGTTCCTCTAAAGCAGGTTTAAGAGCTTTATAAGTATAAAAAAAAAAATAAAAAATACTGTTGTTCAATATCTGCCAGTTCTTCAGCAAGTTTTAATACACTATGCACTAATATCGTTACCAATCTCGTTTCTAATATCGTAAAGTGAATTTGCGGCACGTTTGACTTAGATATTTAAGTCGTTGTCGCTTTTGTTGTCGCTGTTGTTTTTGGCTTAGTTTTTATTTTTTTTTTCTTTAATTTTTATATTTATTTTGTAAGCTGTTTTTTATGACAGCAATGTGCGCTCGGTATTTTTATTTTTTCACAGTTTTTGTGTTTCGCTTTTCTCTAGAGAGCCAAAGCGTCGCTTAGTTATCGCTTTGCGACTTCGCTACGCGGTCACATGGCCAGCAGTGAATCGCGCGCGTTCGCTTCATTTGGTCAGTCAGACAGTCAATCAATAGCTTTGGTATGTCTTTATTGACCATTTCACTGTGCACTTTCCACTGCTGAAATTACAACAACAATAGAAGCAACAGCAGCAGCTGCCAACAACAACAACAACAACCAGAGCCAAAGCATAATAATTGTGTGAATTTTTATAAAAATATGTAGAAGAAAACGACAAAAAAAAAACTTTTCACTACTTTCCTTTTAAAATATATTTTTTTCTTGTATTTTTTTGTAATATTTTCTTTAACTTGTTTTTTTTTTTTCTTTGCTTCTTCATTGCAGTTAAACGCATTAATCCAGCGTTAAGTCAGTCGATTTGTGCCGTGATTTTCATTTCGAATTTTTACCTCACAATATAATTGTTTTTTTATTTTAATTTTTATTTTTTTGTTTTTTGTTGGCAAATTAAAACAAAGAAAAGCTCCTTAAGCAAAAGAAATGTTTAAGCCTTGATAGCTGCGCAACAACGCAACGTTGCGATTTTTAAGTGTGATTTGTTTTTGTTTTTTCGTTTTTATATGCGTTGCGCCACATGCGCGTAGAAAGTCGTTTGCCATTCCGTATCCGTCGTACTCGTCACTTGTGCGTGCTGTCGTCAAAATGTATGCTGTAAAACGAGCCACGGCAACAACAACAAGCACAACGACAGCAACTGCATTGCAACAAGGATTTAAGTTAGCCCACAACAACAGTACAACTACAACAACAGCAACAACAAAAACAACTGCCCAGCCTCTTGCAGCAGCCGTGCGCCAGCCGACGTCGCAAAGCAAATAATGAGTCAAAATGTTGCCGATAGTTTGGTAAGTTTCCCAACGTGTTGTTTATTTATCTATCACATATGTATTTATTTATTGTTAATCGGTTTTTAATTTATAATTAACAAATAAATCTGACACAGTTTCAAGTGTGCGATTTCACTATTTTTTATATATATGTATTTTTTTTTATTTGTTTTGTTTTCCTACACGTGTTCGCGGCCTTTTATGGCCGCCATGTACATATGCGCGAATTGTTTCAATAAACAAATACTTGGGCGTGTGACCGACCCATGGATTATGCGTTCAAAAAATTGATTGAAATTTTATAAATAAATTTCGTGCATTTATTTTCTATTTTTATTATCGTCTCGTTTTTTTTTTGTTGTTGTTATTTTATTATTATTAACGCGTATTTGTATGAGCAGCACATATGTACGTGAATACGTGTGTACGAACTAAGCCGCGTGTTGTGTCGCACATGTCGTCTGCTAATAAATTGCTCGATTAAAATAATAATAAAAAAATAAAAAAATGAATAAGCGACGACAACAAAAACGAGAAGAACAGCAACAACAATAGCCGAAAGAAAATGTTTCTTGTGTGCAACAAAAGCGTGACAGCAACAAATAACAATAAACGGCAAACTATTTATTTGTTATTGTTGTTGCTGTTGTTGTTGTTTCGTGAAGATTACGTAAATAAACGTACAACAATTTATCACAATTTCATAAGTTCATATATATGCATTTACATACTTATATCACAGACACCAAACGCACACACATATTGTATATTATATGCAAACATATATACATACATATAAACATATGTATATGAACATAAGTACATACATTGTATGTATGTATATGCTCTCGTTGGCTTATACGCAACTGCGAGTGTATAGTCGGCATACCTAATTGGCTTTGACTTAACTTTTCTCTTGTTGTTAATTTATTTTGTTTTTTTTTTTATTTTTTTATTAGACACACTTACTAAATCGCTACTAAAATTGTTTCACAAGGCGCCGACTGTGTGATAATTTATTATTTATTAGCAAAAGTTTGGCCACCGCTTAACAAGCGTTTCCGCTTGTCCGTCCGTCTGACGTTCAGCAGCTACTTACACTGCTCTACATGTTTTGCTGTTGCTGCTGGAATAATTAAAATATGTTCCAAATTTGTAGTCGTGTGTCACAAAAAATAAACGAGTTTTATGTATGAACATGCGTGCCCAGCCGTGGGCTGAGTAACTGCAGCAGCTGTAATGGCTTATAGTTACAATTTGTGCTCATGGCACAAAAAAAAAAAAAAAAACAAAAGAAGCAAATGAAATGAAAATCATGTAAGTTGCAGTTTCCGCTTAAATTTTGTAATATTTCTAAATGTAATGCATCGTAACTAAGGTTTGCTTAGCTAATACTTTGAGTGATTGCGTTTTTGGGAATTATTTGAGATTTGATGTAAACAAATAAATGTTTGAGATTTAATAATCAACACTAATTTACATAGATAGCAATATTAATGAACAATATTTCAAAATGTTTTTTTAAACTAGCAGCGCGAATTAATCTTCATGGCTTTAATGTGTCTCTCAACGCATGAAATATAAATCTGAAGTAATATGCTATTCCAGCTTATGAATAGGTAAGCACCGCTCAGACAAGATTTTTAATCTTTTTTTTATTGGTGGAGTTCACACTTCACTAAAGCAGAGAAAGTTGGAAAAACCCCATTGTTTTTTTAAATTAAAAAAATTAATAATACTGTAGATGGTCACAAATTTGAACTTCAAAAATTCGAATTGTCCAGAAATTCGAACCTAAAAATTTTAATGCATCGAATGAACTGAACGCTCTAAAATTCGATCTTTGGGTTATAATCTGTGAGCGTTTGTTTATTGTTTGTCGAATTACTAAAAATGATATTGTATGCGTAATAGTTCTAATTTCTGAGCGGCCACTGTATTCTTAATAGAAGTTTTCATGACCATAGCTCATTTGCAGCTTATCGAGAATCGGTTAACTCGTATTAAATAAGAATAAACCGCAAATCAATATGCCGTCCATTTGAAAGCTCAGTTTACTCATTCAGTAGATCATTTGCAAGCAAAAAGTTAGCAGTGGTCAGTGGAGAGAGTAAATAAGTGCAACGCTTAAAAAATAAAACTGACGAAACACTATGACAGTCAGTATACCCTACACGGCCAAAAGCATAGTTGAAGCTGGAGAGAGTTTTTTTCTTGTTGTTTCACCATATACTTGTACATCAATAAGAAAGTTTTTGACAGCGATTACAGCAACCACAGAAAATGTATTTTAGTATATAAAAACATATAGGAATATAGTATTTAGTGTAATACAATATAATAGTTTAATATGCTATTAAAAACATAAACAGAGCGTGTATGATGAGCGACAGCAGGAAACAACAATAACAACAGCGAATTTTCCCACGATTACACATTTACATACAGTGCGACGGCACATGGCTCTCTGAGAGTGAGTAGAATGCAAAAGCTGGGCGAACAACAACCCTCCATGAAAGCATAGCAAATTGTGCTTTACTCTCTCTCTTGAAACGGTCAGAGTAAACTTGTAAGAACACTCTCGACAAAACAATTAACGGGGGGTCGCCTCGAGAGAGGAAAAAATCGGTCGAATGACGCGCGTCGATACAAAGCGTTGCTCGCCCGATAACGATTAATGACACCAGCAACGACAACAACAACAGCAGCAGCAGCAGCACAAAAGCAACAGCAGCTAGTAGCAGCCATTGCGACGTTGTTGTTTGGCGCGGGCGTCAGGCGTGAATTGTTGTTGTTAGTGATGGCATAAATGTACGAGAACATTTTGTTGTGTGTAATGCGACTTCGACAGTTGTTCTCCGTCGTCGCGTCTGTCAAGAACGTCGCGGTGCAGTGCACAGAGTGTTTGATATTTACGCTGTTTGCTTTTTGTCGCGCGCGCGTCAGGAATATTCTTTTGATATTTATTTGTTGCTGTTTATTTTTCTATCCTGTGTCGAGGATTTGATTTAATGTTTATTTGCGAACATAGACAAAAAAAACTAAAACTTGAGTAAACGAAATAAAAATTCAAAGACGTGCTTAGAAGATAAAGCAGCAGTAGAAGCATCATTTAGAAAAAAAAAAAAAACAAAAAATTAAGAACCAAAATTAAAGAAAACAAGGAATTAACATACATAAATTGTTAGTGTTGTTTTTTTGTTGTTGCCCTTTTTATTGCTCATTTCATCAACACTTTGTTGTGTAAATTCTCTGGAATCTCGTTTGAATAACAACAACAAATTACGCGAAAAAAACCAATATTTAAGTGTTTATGTCGAATGAGTCAAACAACAACAAACACAAAACGCGCCTCAATACATAAATGCAAAAATCGTGTGCGCTTTAACGCAAAGTAAATAATAATAAATTTAAATACAAGGCAGCCAGCAGCAGCGTTGTAAAAAATAAACTAAGCAATAAGAAAACGAGAACAAGCTAAAAGAAAAAAACACAAATTGCAAGCAACGAATTGGAAATTTTTTGTGCGACAATTGCAATTACTTTGAAAGGAGTTGCCAATTGGCATACACAGGAGAACATAGACAAGCTCAAGCAACAAAAACAACAACAACAGAACGACAAGCAAAGTGCAACGAACCCTTGTTCGACTGCCTTCGGGTGTGAGGGATAAACGTATACCGGGAAGGGAGTGCGGAGTGTGCGTTCGTACGCAGCGAGGCAGGGAAACGACGTCGTCGCAAAAGACGAGCGCGCAGGAGGTTTTCGACAATTGCCGCTGGGCAGCATAGAGCCACCAACATCATAGGGGTGTCAACTACACATTTGTTGACTCAGCCAACCAAGCACAGGCAGTCGAGCGGGCAGGCAGCCACCAAGCCATCATTCAGACACGCAGTCAGCTGAGGCGGCGTCGTCATCATCGTGTCGGCTGTGTCCACTGGCAGTAGCCAAATTTATATAAATCTAAAAAAACATAAAAAAAACACAAAAATAGAATGAGCGAAATGGTCGAATCGGACTTGAAAACGACGCAGGAAACGGTTGGTAGAAAGCAATACAATGAGCCAATAAGCCAAATTATCGATTGATTTTATGCTACGATATACAACATATATATATATAACAGCATCATCGCGTGTTATTTTCCAAAGAGTTTTAGGAAAATCGAAAAAACTCAGCAGTTTCCCATTTTTGTTAACCAAATTACGCAAAATTTGATCTCAAATGGTAACTATGCAAACTGTTGACATAAACGCAACACGCCCATAGATATTCGCATCGCCATCATCGCCATCATCGCAATCGCCATCGCTATCGCTATCGCATCGAAAAGTACTTTACTTATCCCGTGCATACGCAGCAAAGCTGCATAAGCGACGCAGAACTTGTGCGCCGTATGTTGTTGTTGGCAGTCATCGCTGTCGCTGTCACTGCCGCCGTCGCAGTCGCAGTCGCTGCTTTGGCGACTGTGGTGAGCAGCGCGTGTCTGCCATCCACAACAGAGAGTCGGCAAACATTTCTGCGCACTTTTGCTGTTTACTGCTTTTGTTGTGTGTACACTTGTACTTGATTTAAATTCCTATTGTTGTTGTTATTAATATATGATATGCTTATTGCTGTTGTTGCTGTAATTGTGATTCATGAAGCGAACAAAATACATTATTACAATTTGGAAAAGCCGTCGAAATGCATACTCGTACATATACAATACATATGCAAATTTACATTTTAGGCATTATTACATAAGCACAATTTCGTGCGCATTTGTGGGCGGAGTGTACATTGTATATAAGTATGTGTATATGTATATATTTGAAAAGTTACGCTTATTTAATTTAGTTCATTTACAATTGCCATAAATCATCAATGTCTCATTTGTTGATAAACATTTAAATTATATTTAAATAATGCGTCACAAAGACTTTTTGACTTGTCTTTGGATTATTTTTATTTCAATTCGAGAACAGTTAATTTGTGATGCAAAGTCGCTCCCTTGTGTGGCATCATATTACCTGCATTCACTGTAGCTTTCTCTGTGTGACTTTGCAAATTCATTTTATACAGTGAATGCTATTTTGTAATGTGAGCAGTTTCTTTTTTTTTTTTTAGAATATTGATATGCTACATGAAGCGAGCAAACGAAAAACAAAGCTCATTTGTAATGTAAAAAAACAAAAACAGAAAAAGAATTACAAGGAGTAGCCAAGGAACAATCGACCTGTAGTAGGTTTTGTGTCGGCGCCAGTTGGCCTCAGAATGGCGTTGACTCAGCGCAGTAGGTTATTCACACTTGCGTGTAGTTCTCCTCCCTTAGCTGGCGCTGCTACACTCAAACCTGGGACATGACCTAGTCAATGCTGCGGCTGCGACTCTATTACATAGTAAGGGTGGAGCACATTGACGTTTGCTTATAAGCTGAATTTAATTTATTTATTTATTTGCTTTTTACTTTTTTTTATTTTTTTTTATTTTTGTTATTTATAGTAAAACTTTTCTTCAATCAATTCAAAGGGAATCGCAAAACAAGCGTTTTAGTGAAAATTTATATTTGATTTTTAAAACTTTTAATGAAAAAAGTTTATAATTTTGCTCTGAGCTAAGTTGCATTACTTTTTAATTTTAAAGAGAAATTCGTTCAATATTTTATACACTACAAATCGAACCAAAATTTAGTTTGACTGTTCAAAGTTTCTTAATATTGCAATCGCTCAAAGTTTTATTTACGCTTTGAGTAGTCACTTGAAGGCGCGTCTACTTTTCTGTGCACAGTTGTACTTATGTTTCGGTCGAGCATGGGCCATAAATAATGTGGAGACAACTGGGCTATGAATGTTGGCTTGTCGCAAGGCAGACCGTGTTTTGCACGTGTTTTTTATGCCGCACTTGGCCGAGCTTGACGACCAATGGCTGCTGGTCTCTACAGAAGCCATTTTGGCAGCAGTGAGCAGTGAGCAGATGTCAGCTTGCAAATTCTGTGGCATTTCATTATTATTTGCCAGAGATAAATTTGCAGTTTTTATTGCAACTGTTGCGGGTTAAACTTAAAGTTTATTTACCGCAAAAATGTATGCAAAATACGAAATTCCACAATAATTATCATAGCAAAAAAAAAAAAATTAAAAAAAAAAAAGGAAAAGAAACAAAACAAAAACATGCAAACAAATAGATTTATTCAAATATGCAAGCAAGCGCATAAATTTTTGTGTGTGCTTTTTTATTGTTGAATTTTTTGGATTTGATATTTTTTTTTGTGGTGTTTTGTTTTTTGTGTTATACAGTTCCTTTGTGCGCATTTTGTGCAGCGGATGTGAATGTGGTCTGGTTTGATAATCAGAAAAACGTGGCAGCAGCAGCTTGTTCGCTTGTTCGCTTGTTCGCTCATCCAATCCATCACGCGCACACACGAGATGCTGCCAACGAATTCTATTCTATTGTTTATTGCTTACATTATTTGTTGTTTGGTTGTTTTCTTTTTTATGCTTTTGTTTTTTTTTTTTCAATTTTCTTGTCTTTTAGCAACAACAATTGCAATGTTGGCCTCTGCTTCACGTTCATTTTTTAATAGGTTTCGTTTTTATTGTTGTCGCTGTCGCTGTCGTTGTGCATATCAACGAGAAGAGGGAAACATTGTTTAAAAATAGCATTGGCCAGCAGTTAAGCAGCCAAACAGCCAAGTACACTCCCACCCTGCCACCCTGCCACCCACAGCAGATATACAATGCACATACGTAATTGCTTCTTGTTTACTTGAGCCTGCTTTTGCCGCAGCGTCAGCCACAGCTGCGTCGGCGTCGACGGCATTTAGCGTCGGTGTTGGCAATGCTTTTGTTTTGTTGACGTCGACGTCAGTGTCAGCGTTCGCATTTATTTGCTACCTACAACTTGCATACACATATGTGCAATCAAATTAAGGCAGGCACTTCATGCGCCTAATGGCGGCAGATATGAAACTATAAGTAGGTGTGCACACAACAAGATACCAGATACATTGCACATGCACACACACACACACACACACACATACATGTGTAAATACGTATGCATGCCTGTAGATATGCGGTTCACATGTATCTTCTGCGTTGCAGAAATGCGCAAATAGGTCACAGGTCAGCCTATTTATAGCCAAGTGTTGGCTGTTGCCTTGCCTTAGACTTGACAATTGTGTTTTGCGTGTCAGTAATTTAGCACAATTTAACTTGGCAAGAAATTTCACACAAAAAGATAAATATTCCTTTATTACATTATAATTGACATAATTTGTATAAGAAAATGAGTAAAAAAAAAAAAAAAAACCCAAAAATCTTCGTCATGTCATTATAAATGTATAATATGTAATTTATTTATGATTGTGTTTTGTTTTATTATTATTTGTTTATTTTTATTTGTTTGCTTTGTTTTAAATTGTTTTTTTTCACACAATTTGCTTTTGCCATGACTCACTTTCCAGCGGCATCTCCAGGCACACGTACACGTATGCGTAATAAATAATTCTCCATATATGGCAGTTTATATATGCAAATACCCATAGGTGCAATACAGTGACGCTGCAGCATTTCGATCTTGTGTTATGCATTGCGTAGTGCGGCGGCAGCTCACATGAACAATTGTATCTAGATACATGCTGCCGTGCTTCGCTGGCATGCATTGCGCGTGCAGAGGTTAATTGGCTGCGATTGACTAAGCACAAGTTTCGCAAAACTTACGCATAAATGTGGCAAGCATTTTTATTAATCTCCATGCTCCATGCTGAACTGCACGCAGCCAAGCTGCTGCTGCTGAGTTTTGCTCAGATGAGTGTGATATGAGTGTATATCAAGAAGCATGGCTATGCTTTTAATGAAAACATTTAGGCATTTCGATTATGTAGGGCAACACAATAAATGTGAGTAACTGTTAGAGCTTTGAGAATTGCGCGCAAAACACTTATAAAACAATTTACAGGCTAAATCTAGTTTGGCAATGATGAACTGCGCTACAAAAGTCACTCAAAGTTGAAAAAAACAAATGATAACAAACCACAGACCGCCACAGCATACCGCAAGCCACATTTGTCAGCTAGTTATGCCATTATAAACTGGCTTTGTTTGACTATCTGCTGCCATGACTTGCCTAAGTCAGGTCGTGTAGCTTAGCAAATTATGCAAGCAGTTAATAATTTGCATTTCTGTCTCTATTTATTGTTTCTTTTTTCTTGCTAACAAAAATATGAACAGCACGTTTTTAATAGTTTTAGTGGCACAGATAACGAGAAAAAAAAAAATCATGAAAATTGCTGCCATGAAACTGGCATACCAGAGCATCTTTCAATCTCACACAGCTCTGTCTGAGTGACAAGCAGCGCTCAGCTGCCACATGAAACCATATGAAAAACCTGTTCTGCTGTCAGATGCAGGCGTCTATCACTCAAATGTGCATGTGATGACTTTTACAGGAAAAGTCTTGGCCAGCAACGGGCATGGAAGCACAAAGCCAAATTTCTGTTTAAGCAAAACTCAAGATATGGCAGCTAAGAAATTTGTTGTGCGCCAACTTGGCATAAAAAGAAAAACATTTCCGTGCAAATCTTTTTTAATTGAACATTAGGGCAAATTGCACGCAGCTGTCAGTCAATGGGCATAATTTCCTGGAAAAATATGCGTACTAAGCAGTGAAACGGCGAAAACTGTAAAATCGCAGAAAAACACGCACACGCACACAAACACTTACACACACACACACACACTTGCGCCAAGCTGCGCCATATGCAACAAAATTGTTGCAGTGTAAAAGCAAAGCGAACAAAAAGTGAAAAAATTAGGAAATTGTAATTGAAGTCATTGCGCGCTTTGGAAAAACTAATAAAGCAAAACGCAACACTTGCACTCGATCAGTTTTCGCTTTTCGTGCGCTGTAATAAATTTTCATTTTTTTTTTTTTTGTTTTGTTTTGTTTGATTTTTATTTTATTTCATTTTTGCGTTTGTTTAGGCAATTAACAAATTAAGCGAATATAGTTTGTTGTTTGTATGTATATGGCATATGAGGCAATAGCTTGAACACCATACAAAAAGTCAAGAGCAAACACGACAAAACTAAAAACAAAAAATAGTAGAAAACATTAGGAAACTAAAAACAAAAATTGTGACTCAAGTCGTCGGCACTTTTGGTTTCATGCCCATGTAAAATCAAAATACTAAAGGAAAACAAAAAAAAAATAGAAACAAAAATTCTCACAAACAATAAACTGTAACTGTTTGCTGCTTTTGGCAATAAATAAATAAATAAAATACAAAAAATTAACGTGTAATTGTTTAAATAATTTTCAACGCACATTTGAAGGTGCCGAGTCCGAGTCCGAGTCGCAATGTTTTTTCCCACTTTTATTTACAGAAGCGTTTAACAAGCGTTGACGAAACGCATTTGTTGCCGCCGCGTATAAAATCCAATAAAAAAAACAAAAACAAAAGAAAAAGAAAAAAAAAAGAAACAGCTTAGCACATTTAAGTGCCTTTTTTCCTATGGAAACAAACGTTGTCAAGGTCAGGGGCGTGTATGAACTTGGGCGTTTGCATGCACAATAAAAAAAAAAAACAAATAGAGAATCCAAAAAAAAAATGAAAAACTTAAGCATGGCAATTGTTATTTTTTGTTATTTTCTTTTTTGTATTTTTACTCATTAAATGAATGAACTGGCGCATTTCAGAAGTATGAATGTAGCTCACAGTGCTGTTAGCTGAACTGAACTGAGCTGAGTAGTTTGGGATTGTATTGTGTAAGTTAGGTAATTCAAAGCAACAACAATCTAAGCAATAATATTAATAATAACAACAACAACAACAATGATTTGTCAAAATAAAGCACCGAACTCAGCAAATGTCAAATGTTAAACAAACGAAACCAAAAAATCGATGCAGGTGATTTTTACTAACTAATCGATACTTTTAGTTTATAACCGATACTTGTGCGTATATAGACTCTGGCTATGTAAGCGGATGTGTACATTAGAGCAGTTCAAACTAAACAAATCTATTGAGCTTAAAAGTATCGATTCCTAAGTAATTAAATCTATTGATAAGCATTATCAATATGATTTGTGTATTATGCTATGATGGCCAAGCGAATTGTTGTGCGTTTGTTGTTGTGCTGCTATAACTGAAATAAGCAACAATGTGCATCTTTTACAGAATTTCACAAATCAAATAACTATACATAAGCTAAAGCAAAGTGATCAACAGCAACAGCAACAACAACACCAACAGCAAACGACGAAACCAAGTTTAATCAAAAGCCACAGAAGTGCTTATCAGCTGCAAGACTTGGCAAATAATTCGAACACGTGCAGCGCGCATAGCAACCTCAGCTACAATCGTGCACTCATGCCGCCATTGGACGCAAACACGCCAACGTTCATCAGCTACGTCAGGACAAGTGATTATCATCAGCAGCATCTACAGCCACAGCAACAACATCATCATCACCAACCGCAAGCGACACAGCAGCAGCATAAACAGCAACTGCATCAGCTGCAGCATCCACATCAGCATCATCATGCGCATCAATGCCATCACAAGCCACCAAAGCAAAAACAACAACAACATACGCAACAACAAACTCATCACCAACATCAACATCAGCATCAACATGAACATCAACATCAGCACAACAAATCATTGCCGAGCAATGATACGCAACCGAATGCATTTAACAGCATCACACCGACATCAACGCTGACGAAGCGACGTTCGCGTTCCACATCGAAGCCACGCCGCAACAGCTCCTATCATTCCTACGATGATCTTGACGCAGCCGCCGCCGCTGTGGTGTCCTCTGCCGAGCGCAAAGTCGTCTCCAGCCTGAAGTATCTGTGCGCCTGCACGGGCGCCACTTTGCGTAACCTCTCCAAGAAAACTAAAGATTTACATGCCAAAAACTATTACTACACAAAGGTAAACCTCCACCTCCTCCAACTCCTCCTCCGCATGCATGCTTCTGTGTCGCATGTGCTTCCCTTGTTGTTGTCTCTCGTGCATGCTTATGTCTGTGTAATTGTTGCAGTCGCGGTGCCATGCTCATGCCTGGCACTGGCCTGGCGAATTTTTATTGGTGGCAGTTAAGCCGAGCACAGTGGTGTGCGATAAGTTGCCAAGCAGTCGAGGGCAATGCACCGATTATCATTTGTTTGATTCAAATTGAATTATTTAAATAAATTTGTATTTTTGTGTTGTTTGCTAGTTTGCAGTTTACTTTTTGTTTTAATCATTTATTGACTCATGTTAATCAACTGTGTTGTTATGTTAATTTAATCCATACAAAGCGCATTATTTTCTTTTTGCTTTGTTTGTGCACAGTAATGCGCTTTTGAGCTTCAGTTTTAAATAGTAATTATTTATTTATTGATTGATTAATATTATTAAAACTTGCGTTTAATGCGCTAGCATGTTAATGCAGGTATTTTAACAGCGTGTTAACAGTGTCTGCGACTGCATGCGCACAGCAGCTGTTAGCAGCAGACTGCTGACCCATTAACAGCCATGCAAAACTTAACAGAGTCTGTTTAGCAACTGTAATTGTGCTGATTAAGCTGTTTGTACATTATTTGCTGCGCTGCTCTTTTTTTTTAAATATTTAAGCAACTTAAATAATATTTTTTATTTTATTATATGTATTTATTTAAACGTGAACCACTTCAATACGCACATCTCAGCTTCTATTTATATATGTACTCCCATTGTATGTCAACTCGACAATAAATGTTAGTCACAGTTCAAAGCTGCTGCTGCTGGCTCACTTGCGCGTATTTGTTTATTAACATGCGGCGGCAACAAGTTGCCTAATTGTGCTGAAAAATAAATATGTACTTCACTCCGTTGAAGAACACATATAAATTTATTTGCTAAATTTATTCTAATTAGTTGTCAATTTCACAATATCTGTTTCCAGACATTTAAAACAGCATAGCCAACTAATCTACATAATCATTTCCATACTGTTTACCCATGTCTGCATAAAATAAACAAAAGGCAACCTTGACTATATTAAACATGAGTTTTGTAAATCTTACACAAATAAGAGAATTTCAACAATTTTCGTTTGCCACTTCAAACAGCAAACAGACTTGTGGGGGCAATATCAAAAGGAATCTGAGAAATGTTTTTCTTTTTGTTTTTAAATTAATCTCAACACATAATTTATTTGAAGTCGTCACATATTTTTACAAAACATTCCAAACAAACGGAAAATTATTTCAAATTGAGCATTTTCAGTTGATAAACGATAGACTATTTTTTGTATGGAAGCAAGGTGCAATGCCGACAACTACAAAAAAAAAGAAAGACAAAAAAAAAATTTTCGCTTGAAATCATGTAGCGCTGTCAGTTCCTCTACACACTTGGTTCAATTGAAACAATTGCGACATAGGCAGATGTATGTACATCTGCATCTAAATAAAAAAAAAAAACAAAAACAAAAACAATAACAAATACGTAATGCACGATTTTTGTAAATAAACTATTGCCTTATGCATACATGATACAAAGTCATGTAATTAGGCGCCGCATTGCACAGTGGGCTTGAAGTGCTGTTTTGTGGCGAAAAAGTTATGTGTTAATTTTATATTTTTTGGTTTTGTTTAACCTCGAAAGATTTAATTTTTATAAACATTATTTTTCAGCTACTATTTTTAGCTTTGAACAAGTCAAACTAAAGACTTGCAACCCATATGCACCAATGCTTGCTTTGGGTTAGGAATACTTATATGCATACCTAGTTTTGCAATACTTCGCACCACAGTGCAGTCATACCTTCGACATGACCCCAGCCGCATGCAAAAAAGCGCAAAGTTATTATGTCGTTTCCTTCAATTGTTTTTAATTTTTGTTGTTGTTGTTGTCTGGCAGTTGTGTTTTTATTATTATTTTTCAAAAAATTAATTGCATACACAAACTTTGCCTACAATTACGTGTGCATTAAAAAATAATAATAATAAAAAAAAAATGTTATTTTCACAACAAACCCCAAAAGCGTAAAATAAAACCACACTTATTTACAAAACAAAACCAAAAGAAAAACAACCAAACAGAAAATCTTGAGAAAATTGTTGCTCAAGTTTTGCAAAAATTTACCATATACTAAAGAAGAAAAAAAAAAGAAAAAAATATTATGCTATGTATAGATGTTGTGGAAATGAAACATCTGCTGTCTGCGGCGGTAGGCACGAGTGCTTACATACGTCTAAGTTATATATGTACTTAGTAAACACAGTTTCGGCGCTGACATTGTGTACATGCCCTTCATATATATGCTATATGCTATATGGCATAAAAGACAGCCAGACGTCGCATGTTGTGCGCCACATGATTAAGTTCGGCGACTTTTGTGCTGCGCGTCATTTTGTTGTCGCAGATCATGTTGGATTTGAGCAGATTTGCTTTGGAAGTGTGTCAAATTGTGGGTAAAGGTATTTGTTGCCATCAACTTGTGGGCAGTCAGTCGCCTAAGCTTTCTGCTTGATCTGTTTACTTGGCCCAGCCTGTTTTGCTGACGTCCAAGGACTGCGGTGCAACTTTGCTTGCGTGTTTCCGCCAATTTGCTTTTGCTTAGTCATATTCTTTTCATTAGTTGCATTGCATGTCTGTCAAGGCATGTTTAGCTGCGCTAACCTTATCAATAAGGACATGCATTAGTCCTGTGTTTGCCTTCGTTTGTGTTGCCATACGAACAGCCTTCGCCGCAATATCCGCTTACGCTATTATTAGCCTCTTTGCTGCTGCACTGCTTTCATTTGTACGAGCGTCGACTATGTTTCTATTTTTATTTTTAACTTTGTTTTGCTTTGTTTTCGACTGTCGATTTTAATATATTTGCTGGTACATAGCAATTATGCTTTCACTGCACTGCTTTGATGAATTATTTTTACTAATTGTGCCTTGTCGCTTTGCTAAAGTTTATATTAAGAGAACTTGCAGGTGAAAGGGCAGAGCGTGTCTAATGCTAAAAGGCAAACTTTGCTACGCCAATTTGCGTCATACGTTTTTAAATTTATATACACATATATATATAGATATATACTATATAATAATAAAAAGAATAAAAACATATACATATGCTAAGCAATTAAATTGCTTAATAATCCATTATTCATGTAATTTGCATGCACAGGCATTTCAGCTTAAACAGGCGACTGAACTGCAGCAGATAACAATTTACGACGAAATGCGTAGTCAGTCTGTCTGAGCCACTGCTTTGAAAAATAAGATTGTTTATAACTTTACTTTAGTATTATTATTTTTTAACTATTTCTGGCATTTCAAGGTCTTTGAGAATGGAAAAGCAGTAGAATAAAGAATAAAATGCTACATAAAAATGATTTATATAGCCTTAAGATAAGAAAAGGAAAACCACTTAGCAGAGCCAACATCAGACAAAGGACAATTGCTGATTGCTTTGCCTGCATGTGGCTTGCTGTTGCTACACATGTGCAAGGCTTATCTGCGGTTTGCGTTAACCAAGACAAGAAGACGCCAACGAGCGCAAAGAATTAATCGGCACACACGAATTTTGTTGTTGGCACAAAGCGCGCATGGCAGCAATTATTTTTGAGTTTTGCTGCTTAAGTACTTTTTATTATCATTTAATAGTTGGTTGCGCTGAAAATCAAAAAGTCTTTAGATTGTTTTCACAAAATGAAAACTAAAAGCGAAAAGAAAAAAAAAAAAACTAAAATAAAATGAAGGAAATACACCAATTATTTTGTGAGCTGCGTAAGTCATGCCGCGGCCGCATATAGACAAATTTTTCTGCGACGTTGTTTGCCAAAAAACAAAAACAAGCAAAGAAGACAAAAACAAAAAAAAACAAAAAAAGTTGAAAAAATACGAAAATGTGTTGAAAAAACAAAAACAAGTGGTTGTTGTTGCTTAAAGTTTTTATACATACACAACAATCATTTAAATATTTTTTCGCATATTTAATTTGAGCCTTTTTTTTTCGTATCACTATTTGATTTTTTTTTTTTGGCTTTATTATTTTTTTTTTTTTTTTGGTTTATTTATTTTGTATTATTTATTAAATGACGCATTTCGGTTTCAATTCTTTTGCTTTTTGAAATTCCTTTGTTTTGGTCGCTCGGCAAAGTTGTTTAACGTTGAAGTTAATTTTTTTGACATGTGCCAGGGGCGGCAACTGTGCACACAGACCCTCCCACGTCTAGCGCGTCAAAGATGTCTCACAGCGTTTTCTGTTTACATTAAATTCATTTTGATTATTTGCAAAAAATTTATTTCTTTAATTAATAATTTTTAAGCGGCATTTAATGTTCACAGCGCCAGGATTGCCTGCGCTGAGTCTGTCGATTAAAAATAGCCACAATAGCTGCCAATTAACGGCAAGTGCAAACGTTATGTGTGAATTGTTGCTGTTGTTGTGTTTTGGAAGCAGCTGTCGGAAATTGCCAAATGTCATAAATTTTGCTTGCTGTTTTTTTAAGTTTGCGAAAATATTTCATCTATGCATGCACGAGCTCATATACCATACAAATGCTGCGGCATGTTGTGCTTCTGCCGCTTATCAACATGTGACAGACGCTGCTTTTAGTTTATTCATTTGTTTTGAAATTATTTTATAGCAGCAGCCAAATAAAATGTAACAAAACAATAGCATTTTGTTGACATGCCAGAGTATTTTGTAAATATGCATATGTAATCTCATATTCTGGATTGAACACTTTGGCCAAGTGTCAGTTCAATCATTTTCGCTTGGCTTATCTGTAGGCCTCAAAACGCAAAATTAGAAATAAAACGCTAAAGTGTGAAAATAGCTTTTAAAATTAGCATAACTATTGCGAGGCTTTTTGTTTAATGACGCTGATGTTGCGATAAGCAGACAGGCGCTGTAAAAAATCTTACGCAGTTGTCATGAAAGGCCAAGTTCCGCTTTGAAGTGTTGTGCGAAGCCATAAATAATGCATTCAAAAAATAAAATTCACAGAAGAGACGAAGAAAAATATGCAAATTGAGAGAAACAAAAATTGTTTAATAAAAATACTGTAAAATAAACATGCCTGGAGACGTCGTTCCTATATGGCCGTCTAATGTTCAAAGTTGAGCTTTCAATCAAAAACAACGTGACGGCCAATTTTATTATTCATGAGAACCGACAGTTTATTTTATTTTTAAATTGCTGCCTCTCGTTTAGACCATTTCTCATAATTGTCTTGATTTTTTGCTTGTTCGGTGGTTTGATTTTATTTGTTTATTTTTGTTTCTTTCTTTTTTAAAAATGTATATCTAATTAGCATTGAAAGAAACATGTTTGGGTTGACCAAATCTAATGCATGATCCGGCTTAGATACCGGACTCATTGCGTATGTGGGCAAATTTAGTCTGTGCGTATACTTTTTGTACGCATAGTGACTGCAGAGAAAATTGTTGAAGTGACCGATATAAAATATGCACATATATTATTTTTTATTTGCCAATATTATAGTAAGCAATTTAGAGTAGATGGCTGTTCATCAGTAAAAGGTTTAATTTGTCATTTAAAGCAATAAAATATCAAGGTTATTGTTAGTGAAATATGATATATAATAGTATATGAAAATGTGTGTCAACGGCTGAGAAGTTTCTTATATAGAACATCAGCAGTTGAGAACAGTTCCTCACTTGTTAAGGAAGAAGCTCACAGGATTTATTCAAATTCATATATTTTCAGAGAATTATACAGGTAGGCAGCAGTACCCACGTTTCAATTAATAAATTCCGTTAGATAGAATTTGTTCTGGAACTTGCAATGGCATTATGTTGGTCTTCTGCTGTTTTCCTAAGTCAGTATAATCCAGCCACAAGTGCGTAGGGTGTTAAAATTGTTTGAAAATTAAAAATATATTATACTAATATGTACATATAAGTATTTTGCAGTATACGGCATCGACTGTTTATATTATTTAAAATGTTTAACATTTTTAGCATACAAAATATAATTGAAAAAAAAGAAAAACAGAAAAGGAAAAGACAGAAAGAATGTGGCAGCAGGTATAAGCAAATATGAAAAATATTAATTGCATGGAAATCCCATGAGAAAAAGTACGAATGAGTTTACGTAAATTAAAACTGAAAACGTTAAAAAAAAAAGCAAACATGAAAAAAAAAAAAAGAAATCACACACATGAAAGCTTATCTTGGCCAACATCAAGCCGCAGTCAAAGCAAACAAACCTAAATAAAAGTAAACTAAACGAATTAGAGCTGAGGCCAGCCAAGCTAAGCCAAGCCAAGCCAAGCCCAAAAATAATCAATACTTTTTAATTTGTTTCGTTTGCAGCCCACGTGGCGACTCTGGGGTGAGGAGCACGAGAAGAATGCAATTTTCACAGTGTATCTCAAGAAGGTGCGCTATCATCGGCCAACGCTAACGGCGAGTAATGTAAGTACAACGATAACAACAACAACAACAACAACAAGAACAACTGCAATAAAAACTGCAACACAATTTACGAAAGCCAATTAAACTTTTACACAACATTCTCCCAACAGGATTCGGATGACGAAATCTCACATCTGGAATGGGAGACGGTGCGCGTGCGTTTCGTGAAGGCAGCTACATTGGCGCGTCTGGTCGAGGCCTTGGCCACCGATGACGGCGAGCTCGAGTCGACATTCATAAACGTGTTCCTCTCGACGTACCGCACCTTCTCCACGCCCAAGGAGGTGCTCGACCTGCTGACGCGTCGCTACGATGCGCTGCATGTGAAACGTGCGGAGGAGATCGAATCGCAGCAGGACAACGACGATCCGCTTGCCTCCATACATGAGCAGCACAAAAAAACTCTAGTCTCAGCATTGCATGTGTGGCTCGATGGCTTCCCGGAGGATTGGAATGAGGATAATCTGCAACATCTGCTGGCATTCGCCGGGAAGCGCCTGAAACGTTCCGATTTGCACATAAAAATCCTGAATCGCTTGGAACGTCTGCTGCGCCAGCAGGTCTACGGCGGCGACAATAACGGTGTGCCGCCGTGGCTAATGCCCGGCAACCAGTCCACACAGAATCTCATTTTGAGTAGCAATGGGATGGGCATGCTGCCGCCGCAGTACGGCAATGCGAACTATGATCTGGGGGAGCAATTTGCCGGACTGTGTTTGGCGCCCGCATTTCGTGGTCCCACGCATTTCCTGCAGGCGTTCCGCTTCCCGCATGTGCCCGTGCGTCACTTTGCCGAGCAGCTGACGCGCATGGACTCGGAGCTGTTCAAGCGGCTGATACCGCATCAGTGCTTGGGCGCCACCTGGGCGCGGCGGGATAAAAGCGGCTCCGAGACGGTTGTGGCGACAATAAATCAATTCAATGCTGTGCTCTTTCGCGTCATCTCGAGCATACTCATCGAGCCGAGACTGAAGCCACAGGTGAGTGACCATTTGCCAGTTGGCAGTTGGCAGTTGGCAGCTTTAAAGAAGATCTTCATTTACGTTTCGCTACTTTGCAGGATCGCGCACTGAACATAGCCACGTGGATTGATATTGCGCAAGAGTTGCGACTCCTAAAGAATTTCTCGTCACTGAAGGCAATCATCTCTGGATTGCAATCGGATTCCATTTATAGACTTTCCAAAGTTTGGGAGGTTTTGCCCAAAGAGAAGGTAAGCGGCAGCACACAAGTAACAAGTGAAATGTGGATTAATCTTTTTTTTGGTTTCTTAAGATGGAAATCTTCACTGAACTTGCCAGAATATTTTCCGAGGACAACAATGCCTGGACACAGCGTGAGATGCTCATGCGTGAGGGCACCGCCAAGTTTGCCAATACGGTGGGCGAACAAGATCGGCATCTGCAGAAGATCATACAAAAACAGGTGCGCCTCAGCGTCAGCGAAATGCTACGGATTCAGTTATAATAGTATTTCGTTTTTCAGAGCACACAAACATCGCATGGCACCATACCCTTCCTTGGCACCTTTCTCACCGATCTTACCATGATACACACGGCCATACCCGACACTTTGGGCGAGGAGCAGCTGATCAATTTCGACAAGAAGCGCAAAGAGTTCGAAGTGCTCGCGCAGATCAAGCTGCTGCAGGGTGCCGCCAATACGTACAACCTGCGTGACGATCCCATTTTCGACCATTGGTTTGCCTCAATGTTCGTGCTGAACGAGCGCGAGGCGCACAAGTTCTCCTGTGAGCTGGAGCCGCAGCCGCCGTCGCAGCGCAGGTCGACCGCCTCCACGAATACCTCATTGACCAATACGACGCACACGACCGCATCCTCGAACTCGATTGGCGGCCATCGCAAGACTGACTCGATTGCCTCGAATTCGAGCAGCGGCGCCGGCTCGCAGTACTACTGTGAGCTGAACAGCAGCCTCACGGGCTCCCATTACAGTTCGCGGCACAATTCGCTGGATCGCGATGCGCCGAATGCGTCGCTCATGTCCGCGTCGAGCAGCGTTTCGAATCTGTCGCTCGACTCGAGCAACTCCGGCGGCCAGAAGAGCAATTCGAATCACTCCAGGATGACGCATTCCCATTCGGCGAATGCCGTGCGCTCGGCGCTGGGGCCGCAGCACGGCGCGGACAATGGCTCGCCGCTGATCAATGCGCAGCTGGTGCAGCCGGCGGGCGGCACGCAGACGGGCAACGCACCGGATTTCTATATAATTCGCGTAACCTACGAAACGGACAATGTCGAGCTGGACGGCATTGTGCTGTACAAGAGCATCATGCTGGGCAACAACGAACACACGCCGCAGGTCATACGCAATGCGATGCTTAAGCTGGGCCTGGAGGACGATCCGCATCGGTACACGCTGTCGCAGGTGCTGCCCGATAAGGAGCTCCTGATGCCGCGCGACGCCAATGTCTATTATGCCGTCAACACGAACTTCAATCTCAACTTCATACTGCGGCCACGCAAGGATGTCGCCGGCAATGGCAATGGCAATGGCAGCTAGTCTGCGGCCGTGCCTCTGTCCCAGTTATGGTGCTTGGGATACGAGGAGTAGCCAAAGCAGGATCAGGAGCAGAAGCAGGAGCAGGAGCGCAAACGAAAGTACTCAAATCTTATTTATGTAAATATGTCAGAAATCTCTGCTGAGAGGCACACAAACGGAACTCAACCATGACCAATTTTACTCTTTTGTTGTTGTCCTTGTGACAAATTAGTTTCTAGTTTATATGATTTTAGTTGTAATTTAAATTCAATTGAAACGAAAACAAAAAACAAAACAAAAAAAAGAAACAAAGTGAATAGCAAGCGAAAAGTTAATTATTTTTTAAATTATTTATTCATGATAAACTTATGTTATCCTATTTAGTTGAACTAAGTTTAGTCAAGTGGCCACTTTTGTACAATGCGCAATCATTTCGTTCATTTATTTGTACTTTTATTCTTAATGGTTTCTTTTTCTTTTATGCTTAAGTGGAAGTCCATGTAATCTCACTTAGTTAAAGAATGGCTGGCATATAACAATTATTTATAGACTTCAACTGGAATATTTGCTGATATTTATATAAACAAAAATTGTTAAATATTTTTGTGGCAACTTGCCAATTAATTAAAAATAAAGCGCAGCACATTAAGGCAAACGAATGCAAGGGAAGTAAGCGCATTTTCAGTCGCAGCAGTTGTACTTTATTTTATGAATTAATATTTGTATAAATGTTTTTACTGTATTATATACATAAATGCTTATACTATATATTATTATTATAATTAATTGATATTTTAACGATATACACTACAAATAAAAAAAAAAAAAATACAAAAATAAAAAAAGAAAACAAAGCAAAGCAAAAGAATATTTAAAATACAATAATTATAATGCGTATAAGTTTAATGTACGTTTAATAAAAGTAAAACAATAATTTAATGATAATTAAGAAATACAGGATATTAATTGCAATTAAAATGAAATACAAATTATGAATGTAACTAAACATAAGACTTCAATTCTTTTGGGCATTAGGCAGACATCAATAGCTGTGTATATCCTATTGTAATATAGATATAACGAAGCACTACATTATCAAGAAATTTACAATGTTCAATATGAGGGTTTGAGATTTCTAATTGCGATTTGATGCCAGAATTTTCTGACTCCAAACGATTACGTGCTTCGTTCGTATAAAGGCAAAATTTAAAACTGTTGCTGGCTCTGTGCCTACAAACTTTTTAAGGCTACTCCACAAAGTGCAAATTGATGCCTGGTATATGCTGTCCTTAAACCGTTTCTTGTGACCTTTACGCAGCAGCCTAAGCACAAAATTGGATAACATTATTGGGCAACATCTTAAATCAGCATTGGCATTGTTTTTGTCATGACCTTCAAGGCGCAACGAAGTAATTACGCAAAGCGTAAGCAACTGTAGGCTATGTTGTGCAGCTTCACATGCCCATAAAGCTGCTGTGCCTTGTCCTACGTTTAGCTTAGAGGCAGCCAAGCATGGGGAAGCTGGTCAGCATTGACTTGACTCAATAAGTATTTTGTCTTACTAAGCAGCAAGATGTCAAAAATGAAGTTTTTGGCACGTGTCAGCTTTCCATGCTTTGAGTTGTCATGACTCATGACTAACAATTTCGTTGGGACGTACAAGGAAGTGCAACGTGAGAGCATGAAAATCGCTTACGTTTCTAAGTAGAAAATCAAAGTACAAAAGTACAACAACAACAACAACAACAAAGACAGCAGCAGCAGCAGCAGCAGCTAAGAAGCAAATTTCTATTTGTAGCAAAATCACGAAATCGAATTAGAAAAACTTGCATAAAACTTTGAAAAACACTTTCACCCATTCGCGCGCGGCCTAACCGCCAAACTGTCTGCCAGCAGCAAAGGTCTGTGAAAGTTCATAGGAAAAGGGAAAAATAAGCAGAAAACACAATTTACAAGCCGCACATTTGCTCGCTCATCTAAGCGCATAACTTTAATTAGTTCACTTTAACGCAGCCTAGCAAGCAGCAAATGCCAAATGGCGAACGACGAACGGCAGCCAGCAGTCAGCAGTCAGCCAGGAGTCAGCCGAGAAGGGAACATAAATCGGCTTGCCGCAATAATAAAACACACATACGAGATATGACGAAAACAAGCTCATCACGGGCGAAAAACTTTATTAGACGAAACTTGGCCAACTGTTGGCTGAAAGTGTTGACAACAACAACAGCAACAACAGCAACAACAAAAAAAACAATAATAATTGTAGAAACAAGAACAAAACAGCGCCAAGCAGTCCCATGTCAAGCAGGCACAAGTAAAAGCAAGCAACCAAAAATCAGCACAAACTCGACTCGAATGGCATTAAAATGGGAAAGAAAACTGTCAGTCGAGATGACTTCACAGTGGCGCGCGATTGTCAATAAAGTTCAAAACGATGTCACGGTGCTGGGCAGCCCAGCATAGCATAGCACATCACAGCACAGCACAGCGGAGCAGAGCAGAGCAGCGCAAGGCAGGACAGGACAGGACAGGACAGGGCAGGGCAGGCGTGGCAACGCAGGAAATGAGGCAAGGGAAAACGGAAGCAGACAAGTGCTGAGCTGTGCTGGTGTTTGCAAAATTGAACGCTTGCGCACACACACACACAAACACATACACACACATAAACACACACACACGTACACAAATATATTTGTGAAAATATGTGTATGCGAGTGTTTGCGGCAGTAGAGGGTTAATAGTGACGTCATGGTTGTGCTGGCATAAAACTATGTCGTCATAACCTCTAAAAGCAATGCCAGTAGCAGCAGCAGCAGCAGCAGCAACAACAACAGCAACAGCAACAAGAGCAACAACAAACCATAGTAAAATCAATAACAACGCAGACACAATGACGCAGCTGAAATGACATAATTCCACAAACTGATAAGGACAACGCAACGATGCAAAACACCAACACCAACACCGACACCAAGCAGCAGCAGCAGCAGGAGCAGCCGTTGCAGCCATGAAATCAACTTAAGTCAATGCAATGCAATGCAGAGTAAAGCAAAGCAAAGCAACGCAACTCAACTCAAGTGAAGTGAAGTGAAGTGCAGCTGAACAAGGATACGCGCGTCCATGCGCGCCACTAATGGCTACTTCATTTCGAGTGGCAGACGGATGCATGCTTGGACGCTCGCTTATACGCTTACACAAAATGGTCCTTCATAGGCGCTGTGCGCATTGCAAACACGCAACCTACGCATGCCGTCAATTCAATTAAAAGTTGCTGGCAACAAAGTTTCGCCAGTGACGACAATGTGCAACGATGGCACGTGCTGCCTTGGACAGGTGCCTTGGGCTTGGATTGGCTTCAGCTTGAGCTAAGGTCGTGCTTATGTCGTTACATAGCCAGGTTACACCGCAATTGTCCTTTTAGTGCACTGGATTTTATTGCTAATATATATTTCAATAGAAATTTTCGACATTACTCTACGTAAGCGAATTACACAAACTAAACCACAAACAGAAAAAAAACAACAACAAAAACAACTACAAGAGCAATAACAAAAGCAACAGCAGCAGGAGTAGAGCAGCAGCAGCAACAATAGCTGAATAGGTTCAATATCTGCTGATGTTGCTTTTACTGCTGCTGTTGCTGCCATTGGTGCTGTTGCTGCCGCTGCTGCAGCATACATTTAGGCGCACATTTTTTTCGCATGAAAAATGCAACAACGTGCCGTTGCATACCCAATGGCATGATACGCTCCCCATGGGCTGCGCGCAGCACAGTTACGTTGGGTGGCACACGTTAGGCACACTCATCTGCGCTTGGCTGTCATGTGCTTGGCTTTTGACGTTTATGTTAATATTTGCGCGCGCTCGTGCTCTCTTGCTCATGCTCTCTCTCGCACGCTCTCTTGTCGCTCTGCCGCTCTTCATGGCATGCGTTCGCGTGTGTTGTCTTGGCTCTGCTTTGTGCTTTTCACCATGCGCACACATATATTTTTCATGCTGTGCTAACTTTTGCCTACGCTCACTTGCAGTCGCGTAGAGTCGCGTCGCCTTTGTACCTGGACTCAGCAGGGAACCAGTTTATTGCTGTTTCGGAGTATTGAGTGAATTCTGCAGAAAGCATGAAAACAAAAACACAAACAAAATGTGCGACTGTTGAGGGTGGGCTTTCATTAATGTGCACTGCAAGAAATACCTTCGTTGAGCAGCTGAGTAATTGTTGTCATTTATATATGACGCCAAGAGTGGATGGAGCAGTTAATTATGTTTTAAAAATTCTGTAGCATACTTTTGGGGTATTTTAATCAAACACTGCAAATTGTTTGGCAAACGTTTATAAAAAGTATATATATAATAATTAGACAAGGCATGTCATTGCCATTGATTGATTGACAGCTGTATTCAGAATTTTTCACAGTGTCGGTGGCTTACGCTGCACAAATAACAATCTCACAAAAGCAATTATACAAATAAGGCGAAAAACTGAAAAATAACAAAATCCAAACATGGCAAACTTTGAGTGAAATTTCGTGTTAGCAGCAGCCACAGCAACAACAACAAAAACACATTAAGAGCCTTTAAGCCATGAATAAAATTAAAGAAGAAGCAGGAAAACGCTCAACGTTTTTGGCTAAAAGCTTTGGCGAGCGCAACAAAATACACGCACAAGTAGTTAGAGACAAGGAGCCATACTGTTAAGACACGCGCTCGAGCACCAAAGTGAAAATGTGAACAAAGTCAAATCAAACTAAGCAAAAAAAAAAAAAAAGAAGAAGAGAAAAAAAAAACCCAGGCGCAGACAGACGCAGAATAAAATTTCATTTTTTTCCACTGATTTGAGCTACAACGATAAGCAGTACATGATAGGATACGCCAGCTAACTAACGAGCAGGATAAGCAGCCACAACAGCAATAGCAACAGCAACGGCAACAACAACAACAACAGCAGTCACAGCAACAACACAAAAAGAAACATGAACATGAAAAGCGATATGAGGCACAGACAGTAGCGAATCGTGACAGTTTGAGCAGCATAACGGCAGCATGCCAGAACGGCAGCTCGGCAGCACGGCAAAACGCCAGAACAGTATGTACATACATAGTATACATCACCTCCAAAGCGAAATGAAGCAGCAGCAAGGCAGCATGTAGGCTCACGGCGCGCACGGAACAACACACGATGAAGTAGCAAGAAAATGAAATAAAAAAAAAACACAAAAAATCGTGCAGAAAATATTACAAATAAAAAAAAGAAAAAAATAAACAAGTGCAAAAATAAATGAAATAAGCCAAACAAAAAAAAAAAGAAAAGAAATAGCAAAAAATGGAAATTATTGTGAGTAGCTTTAAATGGCAAACAAGCAACAATGTGCGCGTGAATGGTAAATCGCATTGATTAAATGATTAATTGTCGCTTTGTAAACGTTTGACTGTCGTAAGCTGGCTTACAACAAATGCAATTTCCAATGTGTGGCCTAGCAAAAAAAGCAAAGCAAAGCAAAAAATAAAGCAAGCAAAAAAAATAAAATTATATTGTGTGCAATTTATATAAATAAAACAAAAAGCAGATTTAGAATGGCTGAAATCTTATGTTAATTTGCTAATTAATTAATGCGCAGCGAAACATGGCGTACGCATGTCGAATAATAAATAAACGCCATAAATACAAGTGAAATCGCCAGTCAGTCAGCCAGCCAAGCCAGCGAGTCAGTCAGTCAGGCAACATTTGAATTTTGGTGTTTTTTAACAGGCAAATAACCTTGAATGGGTGCGTGTGCACTGTGCATTGTGCACGCCAGCGAGCGCCAAGCAATACTGTAGCCGAACAACATGCTGTATGAGCAATGTCGACATATGCACTAATATACGCGTAAAGTACGTAACAACGCGAGACGCGCAAGATACCCAGTTACAACAACGTAAGGCAAAAATCATATACAATACAACAATAAATAATAAAAGAAATTATTATTATTACGAGAACAAGTGGCCATTAAACAGAAGCCTAACAATTTATTATTAGGGCTAGAGTGGCGCCTCAGTGAGTTAAAGAATTAGATGTAGTATAAGCAAGCAAGCAAGCTAAGGCAAGCGAAAAATATACATAAATATTTATTTAAATGTGCGAGCACGTCAAAAATTTTCGACGAAACATTCCAGCGCAGAGTAGGGCAGAAGGTTAAATTACGAAAAACGGAATACCAACGTTAAATATAAAGCAGCAGCAGCTCTAGCAGCAGCAGCAGCAGCAGCAGTAACGGATTCAAATTCGGAGTCCGAATATGCGAGTGTACAGTGACAGCAACAACACTTGCGAGTAAAGCAGAAGCAGCTGCAACAACAATACAATTCCGAATAACAACCATACCATAGAACAACAACAATACATAGCAGCAGCCGCAGCATGCCGAAGAGTGTACGCTGGCATCAATGAGCGACTACAGGACAACGTGTACTACGTTGCCACCACCCGCTCAAAAGCACAAAACCACAAAAACAACAACAAAAACAAAAACCAATAAGATAACGGCGACGCCGTTGACGACGACGACGACGACGCAAGTTGCTACGAAATCAGTGGCTGTGCTCTCAATGCCTATACGCGCTCAGAGTCTATTTGGCGCGCTCTCTATTTTACTCACCAAGTATTGTTCGTCTGCTACTGTGGTGAATTTAATAAAAACAACAAGCAAAGCAACAAAAACAAAAACAATGTTCTTAGCAGCAGTAGCATTCAAACATAAATACACAAAAATATTCAATGAACTACAATTTGTTACAAATCCTACATATAAATATTGTGTAATTAAATAAAAGCAAAAAGAAAAGGAGATTTACTAAGCAATAATCTATAAGATCTTTGCCAATAAAAATGTAAATTGTGTAAACTAATAAACACTGTGCAAGTTGTGTTGAAAACGAAATGAATAATTTTACTGCTTGAATTTGAACTACAAGCTAAGCTGGCTTGCCCTGTGTGCGTGCGCGTTCTCCCACTTGTGCTCTCGCTCGGCCATATACACGCGCAGCTTTTGTGTGATTCGTATTTGCAAAACAGTTTACTTTCACTCTCACGCGCGCTCAGTTGTCGCGCACACATAGGTGACTGCGCTCTTTAACTGTCACTTTTTGCTCTGCTTTGTTGTACAATACAAAAGCAAGCAAGGCGAAAACACATAGTGAAATAAAGACAACAACATTCTATGAAGCTTGCCTTAAAATTGCTAAACAGTCGTAGTGCTTCGTTGATGAGCAGCTGACTTGCATTTGCTTTGCCTTTGGCTACGTGCGAAAAAAAAGTGTAATTTTTTATTTTTTTTTTTCGTTACAGTTAGTTTTTTTTTTTACTTAAACTGTTTGTAGTTTAGTTAACAAAACGCGCACGACAAGTTTTGATTTGTGCGCGGTGTTTGTCTTATATTGAATGCAAAAAATCAAAAGCCGCATCGAAGAGCAACACTAGTGTACGGTAGCTTTGCGGCGGCTTTCGCTGTCAGCTGCAGACGCAGCAACAGCGTGCGTTAAAAGAAAACAAAAAAAAAGAAAATATTATTCAAGAAATGATAACTACAACAATAAAATAATTACTTAATAAAGCAACAACAAAGATCAGTTAAGGATCCCGCTATTGTACTTCAAGAAGTTCCAGAGCAAACCACAAGCAGCGTAGCGTGTCTGTGCATGTGTCAAGCGAACGCAAACCACGCACGCAATTTAATGTATCCTTAGAATTTAAATCAGGTGAGCAGCCTTTGCATATGCAATACAACAAAAGAATAAAAAATAGTTTATATATATACATAGTCGTTCGTATATGCAAATTGTGAATATAAAAACAATGACAGTAGACACGCGTGACTTTGCTTGTTTATCTGCTTATGCAAGTGCGTGTGCGAGTGCGTGAGTGTGTGCATGCGATTGTGCGATCGTGCGTGCTGGGTCTTGTCTGCTTCTAGTTTACGTGGCATACTTTTTCCCGTTTGCGCTTTGTTTTCCGTTTTGCATTTTTTCACCTTTGCGTGCACAATGGGCTGTGCGCATTGTTTTCGACAAAAAATACAAGAGGCCACGTTGTGACTTTAGTTGGCATTGGTTAATTAAAATTCTCATGTAAGATAGGAACTTTATATTGAATTTTAATGGAAGGTACATTGGTGCAAAAGTGCGTGCGTGTTGTCATGTGGTAGAGTTAATTAATATTAAAGTAGACTGGACTAATTTGAAAATATTTTCTATATTCCGGAATTTAAACATATTATTGCCCTTTCGGAGCACAGAGTCGTAAGTTAGCCGGCTCTGTACTTGCGGGAACTCTCTTGTTATAATCTCCTAAGATCCATACTAAAAACAATTATTGCTTTAATGTTCTTCACTTTCTTCTCATTTTTTTTAAATAGCTTTTAATAAGTAATATTGCCAAATTGACATTTGCAGAATATCCTTTGGAAATGATGAAATAATTGTTCAGTATTCACATGACTTCACTAATTCAGGGTTCATAAAAAAATAAAATAAAATAAATAAATAAAATTCGTTGACACACATTAATTACATTTGGGAATTTTTTAAGCACAGATGTGCAAACCAAAAAATGTATAAAAAATATTTCCACAATTTCGTTATTACCCTCATGGCATGTCTGTGTGGGCTTGAAGGTAAAACACAATTACATCAGTCCTCACTTTGTCGACAGAAGTTTCGTGTCACCTAGATTCTTCAGTTAATTAATTATTATTTAAAAAAAAAAAAAAAAAAACAAAAAATAACTACTGTTAGGTTACAAGATTTAAAACGAAATACCCTATAAAAGTTGAATTCGGCGAGTTAAGAATGAGTTCGGATAGTTTTCTTTAAAATTGGTTTATTTTGCAAGCAAAAAATTTAACATTAAGGACTAACGTAGGGATAATCCAATTCGTAACTTGGCGAATATTGAGTGTATAATATTTTAGCAAATTATTGATTGAATGACTTGCTCTGCCAGAATACTTTCTCAAGACTATTAATATACATATTATACATAATAGTCCATTTCAATGCTTTAAATGATCTCTAAAGGATAAGTTTCAAGAAACTTCAGCTGATATACTCAATGCTCTTGAAACAGGTTTGAATACACTGAGCCTGAGTCATATCATCGTCATTTAGTTCCTTATATCTCGCAATCATTGATATTTTGTTATTCTTAACATATTATTTAAATTAAATATGCAACTATTGCATATTTGTCACAAACTTAAATTGCAAAATAAAAACTGGTTCAAAAGCAAAGCTGACAATTTTGCTGGCAAGGTTTTTGGTTTTTTTTTTGTTCTATTTTGAATGAGCGCCTCTGTGTAGGATTTCCGTGTCATTCTGTTGCTCGGTGGTAGCTGTCTGTGAAAAATTCCACTCTTAGACATTTCGTTATTTATTATTATTTGTTATGCACAACGAGTAGCAAAGTTGGTTCACTTTCGTGTTGCTCAAAGTGTGCAACTGACGTAGAAAAAATGTGTAATTAATATGCCGTAGTAAAGCAAGCCGAGCAGAGGCGGCGCACGGGGCGTATGAGTGATAGTTATTTAATTAATTTTGATTGATCATTTTCCATGTTTTTGCCAGCCCTGGGGCAAATGACAAGTGCGCTAAATATGTTGCATTTTTAATTGAGTTTTTCTAGCGCTAAAAGTTTGATAACCAAATGCGATACACAATTTTATATAAATATTGATTTTTATTTTGCCGAAATGGTCTACAGCGCTGCCCACTACTGTCACATGGCAGCAATTTCGGTTGTTAAATATGCCAAATGTATGGCCACAGAATGCAAAGGATTTTTCACAAAGCTGCTCATTTAGTTTATCTTTCGTAATATAAATTACATACATGTCGTATGATAAATATGACAAATGTTACTTTGCCGTATCTGCACACAGCATGTGATAATTCAAACTTGACAGTTTGCGTATCTATTATGGGGATCTGTATTAGTTCATCGATGCGTAGTTGAGCCTTTGGCTACGCTTGGCATATTGTTTCATTTCAAAGGTAAAGGCTGCCTGTCTGTTCTTCCCTTTTTTGTTGCATGCTTTCAGGCTTTCTCTTGTATTTACATTTCACTGCCTTTGATTTTTCGGAAAGCGAGCAGCAAATGAACCAAAGTTGCGACAAATGCCGTCTTTGGTCCTTTTATCTTTGTGCTGTTGTTTTTTTTTTTTTCGTTTTTGTGAGACTCTGCTTAAATTACCGAGCTTCCTTTGCATAACCCGGCTCAGTCCGGGTTAAGAGTTGCAATATAATCTGCTGCAGCAACACGCTTAAATATTTATATTGAAGGGTCCTAAATCAACTCAAGTGACTGTCGAAGTTTCGTTTAAGAATCTTTTGATATGCTGACAGCAAACTTTTAAGCGTTTTAAGCACTCACTTTAGTAGAATATGCAATGTTAAACGCTGCATAGAGCTGCCAAGTTCGGCTGCTCAAGCGACAGATGCACTTAAAGTCAATAATCGATTATTTTCACATAAATAATAAATGACGGCTGGCAAACGTTGCTTGCGTGCTGCAGAGTTTAATCATTTAAAAAAAACTCAATTGACAAAAGGATAGCAATCTTACAATTAGCGTCATTGCTAGATTTCCGCACAGATAGCAAATGCAAAGCGGACGTCTAATCGATAAGGCCAGGAAACGCGTTTAAATGGAAACTAAAACGCTAAAGTAAACTTAAACCTTTAGCGCAAAGTTATGAAAAGGAAAAGAAAATAAAAGAAAAGAAAAGAAAAGAAAAGAAAAGTATTTATGCCAGCCACTGAAATTAATTCAATAAATGCAAATTGAATGCGAGCAAAAAAGGGGCAAAGTCTATTTCGAACTTAAACAATGCAATTAAATTGAAAATGGGAAATGAATTGATGAAAACACAAAAGGATGAAGGCAAAGTAAATGAAACAAAAAATAATAAAAAGAGAAAACTACAACAACAACAAGAACAACGTCAACAGAAACGAGCAAAGAAAAGGAAAACAACAAACTGCGCAGACCTGCGTGCCTTTTTTCCAATCAAATGCCTTGTGCCTTTCAATTTCACTTATGGAACTGGCAGCGCGCACGCTAAGAAAAGCGAAAACAAGGCAAACAACAAATAATAAAAAAAAAATAACAGGGAAAAAATGAAAAAGAGAAAAAAAAAAAATAAACCAACAAACAGAAACACATTGAATGGCAAAAGGAAAACGAAATTGCATAGAAAATCCTACTTTTATTAATATTTCTATTTGCCTATTTCAATGGAAACTATTCGCAGTTGTTGTTCCTGTTCTTCTTGTTGTTGTTGTTGTTGTTGCTGTTGTCGTTGGCAACATTTTCAATAGCAACGTTAGCAGAACTGTAAGTCTGTGTGTGCGTGTCTGTGTGTGTGTGTGTGTGTGTGTGTGTGTGAATGATAAAGCGAATAGTGAAGGAAATATTGTAGAAACTTTTCTAATACAAGTTACTAAAAAGGACAAATGATGTTGTTCTTATAGTAAATTCTCACCTTAAAAGGAAAGAACAAATAAGCAAAGAAACAAAAACAAAGACGAAGAAAAAAGAAGACATGCAAGTAAAATAAAATATATTACGAAGGTTGCCAGCATCCTACACCTGTCCTGGCTGCC